>CM055126.1:57864969-57979969 GCA_029206835.1 Rana muscosa | reverse complement strand
GGGGGGGGGCATCATCCCAACTTGCTAAGACAATGTTCTAAGAGAGGATTTTGCTTCCTTTATGTTTCAATATTCAAAAACTAACAAACACAACCAAGTATGCACCAAGCGTAACCAAAATAGCATACAATACCCACGAAAATGTGGGAAACAAATATCCACACCACAAAATTATATGAAAAAAAATAATAAAAAATAATAAAATTACTATAAAATTGGAAACATCCCACAAATATAACTTACTGATCACCAAAAAAATAAAAAATAAAAAATAAAAACAAAAAAACAAAAAAAAAAGGAGTACAAATTTGCCAGTCTATATTTAACGTTGTCATCCATCGGGGAACTAAAACAGAGCCCTGGATGACACAACCTGGGTCAGTTAATCATATACATAATATATATATATTGCAATTTACCAAATAAATATATTTAATAAATGTAAAGATGTGTATATTCCAAGTGCAAGAACTGTGCACAGCTGTTATTTACAGTTTATTAGGTAGAGTGGTGTCATCAATTTTCAAATATTTAAACTTTTATTTAAATATATATATATAATTTTGAATGTCTTTATTTGGTGAATTACAAAACACATATTAAGTAGTGTATTGGGTTTTCTGACCTGGATGGATGGATAACCACATAAATAGGGAATGGATCACTTTTTTTTTTTTCGGAGGGGAAGGGTTTTATATTTTCAAATCTTTTTGATCTGTGTGTTATATTTGGGGAATGTTATTTAATTGTTTAGTGCCATGTGATTTTTTATACACTTATTTTTCTATTTTTCATACACTTTTTGTGATGCGGACATTTGTTTCAGGAAACACTTTTTTGTGGGTTTTGCATTCCTTTCTGTTTCGAGACAGGAAATGAAGAAACAACTTCCCTAAAGGGGCCCAGAGGAAAAAAAAATATCTGGCCGTGCACTAGTAGAAACATTCTTATGAAAATTCTCAGTACATCAGGTGACTTGACAAATGTCGGTTGAATATACTTAAAATTTTAATTTGCTGTGACAGAACCACCAAGGTCGCAAAGGCGGCACTTGCGACCTGGCCCTGGAGTTCCGCCACTGTGGGGGGGCTAAGACGCCAGGACCAAGTTTTGGCATTGGGCTTCACTCCTGTCGGCTGCACCTGCCTTCTTCCTACCTATGCCTTCTCCCTCACCTCAATGATCACCTTTGCATTGCAGTTATTGGTTGCTGGGACTGCCGGTGTCCTAGCAACCGATGACACGTTTTTGACACTGCAGAGGAGGAAAATAGCCCTAGAGCCCCAGCCGCTCCACCTTTCAGCTTCGCTCCCCAACTCCAGCTCCCAGCCTCCTACACTTCTTGGCTTGCACACATATATACTGGGCCAATTTGGACAAGATCCAATTAACCTAATAGCATGTCTTTGGAGTGTGGGAGGAAACCGGAGAACCCAGAGGAAACCCACGCAGACCATGCAAACTCCAGGCAGATGGTGTCGTGGTCGGGATTGGAACCAGCGACCCTTTTGCTGCTAGGTGAAAGTGCTAACCACTACACCACTGTGCTGCCTTCTAAGAAAGGGGGGACGCTGATTTAAGGGGACAGTGAGCTAATGGGGGTCTCTAACGGGGGGTGCTGACTGCTGATCTAATGGTTGGTGACCAACCAACCAAATCATTCACAATTATTTTTTCACATATAAATTAATATAATTATAGGGAGAGGTTGCACTGCATTTTTAAATTTTTTGTGTCTCTAGGGCGAAAAACTGATATAAGGGGAATCTGATCTAATAGGGGTCTCTAAGGAGGAGGGGCACTGATATAAGGGGGACTCTGATCTAAGGGGGGTCTTCTTACTGATAAAAGGGGACTCTGATCTAATGGGGGTCTCTAAGAGGGCATTAATATAAGAAATCTGATCTAATGGGGGTCGATGGGGGGACAATGATATAAGGGGGACATTGACCTAATGGGGGTCTCTATGGGGGCCCCTGTATTATGAAGGGGGTGACACAGACCCCTGTATTATGAAGGGGGTGACACAAAACCCTGTCTTTCAAAGCACAAATGGTGTCTTTCTACAGAAAATCATTTGGAAAATTGTGATTAACTAGATATGATTATAAATGTTATTTAATTACAAAATATGTGCATAGTGTATACCACAAGCGAAAAATAATTGCCATGTGTCGCTAATGTGTTGAACGTTGGCTTGACGAAAAGGTGGCAACCCTATGACTGTAACAAAGGACCCCACAATGGGAGTAAAGGGCCCCAGGCTCGAAGGGAAGTGCCCGGGACCAGAGGAAAGGGCCCCGGGACCAGAGTAGAGGGCCCCAGGACCAGTGGCAAGGGCCCTGGGACCGATGTAAAGGGGCCTGGGACAGGGCCAGGGGGCCCTGAAGGTTCTTGTTAGACCTTTTCTTAATTTTTTTTTCGATTTTGGAAACAATGGACTTTCCCAAAATTAAAACCACATTCGCTGTTTTTTTGTTCGAGAAAATTTTTCCATCCCTTTCCCGCTACAAACTAAACAAGAGAGTGATCCCATCTTCCCAGTCTTTCCACAAGTTTTTTTCTTCATATGACCTCAAGAAGAAAAGTCTCCTCTGGTACCTTATCTCAGACACCATCTTATCCTCTCCTGTACTCTGCAAGGCTCCCTGATCCCAGGGTCTCAAGCAACCACACAATGGACAAGCAGGTTCCTTCTGCTCCAAGCACATGCATAGGTCTCTAAGCCTTATGCCTAATCACTCAGCTGCTCCTTACACACACTCACTAGGCCACAATCTGGGGATAACAGAGAGAACACCTGGCCCTCTCCAAATATTTATACTCTGCCCAGAATTCACCCATAGCAATAAACCTCCTACTGGTTGGCTAGGGGAAGCATGAATATTCATAAGTCAGTTTTACTGTAGCTTCTCACATTAATACCCCAAGGGTTTCAAGCAACCACACACCGGACAAGCAGGTTCCTTCTGCTCCAAGCATATGCATAGGCCTCTAAGTCTTATGCCTAATCACTCAGCTGCTCCTTGCACACCCTCCCTAGGCCACAGCCTGGGGGGAACAGAGAGAACACCTGGCCCTCCCTAAATATTTATACCCTCCCCCAGCATTCGCCCATGCCAATAAACTTCCTACTGATTGGCTAGGGGAAGCACGAATATTCATAAGTCAGTTTTACTGTAGCTCCTCACATTAATACCAGAGTTACCAGTGGCACCTACTGGTAGAAAGGAGAAACCTCAGCGCCACTGAGTTTAGGGGTCTACCATCCAGCAGGGCTAAATTTAGCTAGCAGCCTCTGTTTAGGACAGGGTGGCTGCATTCATTTGAACCTATTGTTTATATCAGTAACAGGAACCAAAGCTTTTTCTAAACTTTGAAAGAAAAAAAATCATCAAGTTCTCACTGATTGGGGACCTATAGGACTGACTCAGCAGTGGGTGTGTCAAAAATCTGCAGAGAGACAACTGCTTACACACAAAGAGCAAGGGTCCTTCTCTACAGCATGTTGGCTGTGGATGCTTTCTAAAGCAAGCAAACTGTGATGCTTTTTTGATGGACCTGGAATGTATTTAGTTGATTAAACTGAAAGCTCAGTTGGGATTTAATATTAAAATATACTGTAGATCCAATGAAAAAATATTCATACCCTGGTAATTATCAATCTTATGCTTGATCAAATGTCTCTTTTTAATGCAGTGGTTTCTATCATTCCCTGTGCCTCCATAAAAAGCCTTTCTGTTGAGGAGGGTGAAGACGTCGTCCTACAACTGGACCTGAATAATATCTCTCTCACTTCTGTCACCTGGGGCTATGAAAAGTTCCTTATTGCCACCACAAAACCAGGCCAACCACTGGAGATGGGAGATCATGGCTCTAAATATACCGGGAGACTAGATTCTAACTTAAAGGATGGCTCATTAATTATCAAATCTTTGTCCTCCAATGACATGCGGGTTTACCGGGCTGAATTATTTAACAGCCAAAATAAATACATCTGTGCACAAATATATGATCTCAGGATTAGCGGTGAGTAACTCAATTGTGTTGATTTACTAAAACTGGAGAGTGCGAAATCTGGTGAAGCTGTGCATTGTAGCCAATCAGCTTCTAACTTCAGCTGTTCCAGCTGGTGACAAAAAAAATTATGGCACAGTGGCTGCGTTTGATGGGCACAGTGGCTGCGTTTGATGGGCACAGTGTCTGCATTTGATGGGCACAGTGGCTGTGTTTAATGACACAGTGGCTGCGTTTGATGGGCACAGTGGCTGCGTTTGATGGGCACAGTGGCTGCCTTTGATGGGCACAGTGGCTGCCTTTGATGGGCACAGTGGCTGCATTTGATGGGCACAGTGGCTGCGCTTAATGGCACAGTGGCTGCGTTTGATAGGCACAGTGTCTGCAATTGATGTTTTTTTTTTTTTTTCAGTTTGTTGCCCCCCCCCCCCCCCAAAAAAAAAAATTGAGCACCAGCCGCCACTGGTTTCAATGATTTTATACATACAAAATCCCCAAAGGGCAATACAGAGAGTAGAAAACACATTGGTTGTATATGCATTCAAGTGAGGAATACAAGTGTGCAGGTAAAGGAGAAGTAAAGCCATAGTTCATTTGTCTGTACTTCTCCTGTGGATCACAGGAGTGCCATTCGTTTTGCATGCCTGTGAGCCGTTTTTAGCAGACAGCAGGCTGAAGCACGCTGTCAGCTGACGTCATGGAGCCATTCCAGGCTTGGGCAAGATCACGACAATGAAGTCAGGATCTGTCCCCATCACTGAACCGGCACCCAGCTCAGCCTCTCAGTGAGTTACCACTGGAGATGGGAGATCATGGCTCTAAATATACCGGGAGACTAGATTCTAACTTAAAGGATGGCTCATTAATTATCAAATCTTTGTCCTCCAATGACATGCGGGTTTACCGGGCTGAATTATTTAACAGCCAAAATAAATACATCTGTGCACAAATATATGATCTCAGGATTAGCGGTGAGTAACTCAATTGTGTTGATTTACTAAAACTGGAGAGTGCGAAATCTGGTGAAGCTGTGCATTGTAGCCAATCAGCTTCTAACTTCAGCTGTTCCAGCTGGTGACAAAAAAAATTATGGCACAGTGGCTGCGTTTGATGGGCACAGTGGCTGCGTTTGATGGGCACAGTGTCTGCATTTGATGGGCACAGTGGCTGCGTTTAATGACACAGTGGCTGCGTTTGATGGGCACAGTGGCTGCATTTGATGGGCACAGTGGCTGCCTTTGATGGGCACAGTGGCTGCCTTTGATGGGCACAGTGGCTGCATTTGATGGGCACAGTGGCTGCGCTTAATGGCACAGTGGCTGCGTTTGATAGGCACAGTGTCTGCAATTGATGGTTTGTTTTTTTTTTCAGTTTGTTGCCCCCCCCCCCAAAAAAAAAAATTGAGCACCAGCCGCCACTGGTTTCAATGATTTTATACATACAAAATCCCCAAAGGGCAATACAGAGAGTAGAAAACACATTGGTTGTATATGCATTCAAGTGAGGAATACAAGTGTGCAGGTAAAGGAGAAGTAAAGCCATAGTTCATTTGTCTGTACTTCTCCTGTGGATCACAGGAGTGCCATTCGTTTTGCATGCCTGTGAGCCGTTTTTAGCAGACAGCAGGCTGAAGCACGCTGTCAGCTGACGTCATGGAGCCATTCCAGGCTTGGGCAAGATCACGACAATGAAGTCAGGATCTGTCCCCATCACTGAACCGGCACCCAGCTCAGCCTCTCAGTGAGTTACTGAGAGCCTGAGCCAGCGGCTTCCACCCCTCCACAGCCCAGTGCTCCAGTGAGCAAGGGTGGGCAGAGCAGAGAGTGGTGACCAACAGTCACCAGCTCTCTGCAGAGGGACCCCTGAGAACCAAGCGATCGGTGGTGTTTGAGCGCTTGGTTCCCAGTGTTAGAGCCAGCTGGGGACAGATGCAGCATCAGACCGATGCTGCATCCACCTAGGTAAGTATGATTCTTAAAAAAAAAAACTCCATACTTCTCTTTTAAGTGTTGCAAAGAGTGGCTGTTAAACAGCCAAACAGTTTAGGTGAGTTATAGAGCAGTAAAGGCACCAGGGTCAATTGTAAGACAGCATGCGCAAGGCCAAGCATGTAGGTACTGTTAGCTTCTCATTGTGCGTAGGAGTAGGAGACCACTGTGAGAGGGCTAGGATATACTCAAACAAGGGAAGTAAGGGTGCTATAGGTAAGGTGGGAGAGGTGGGTATTGATATAGGGGAAGGAGTTGTGGAAAAGGCTATTTCTGGGGTATGTAGAGGAATGAGCAGGGAGGGATAGGGGCAGAAGAGTAGGAGGTTGTGCCAAGAGGGATTTCTGTCATACCGCCTAAAAGGTTGGGGGCATTAAGGATAGGTGTGAGGGTAGGAAAGGCTGCAGAGATGAGGTCAAACAGCATTTCAGGGGGGGGGGCGGAATTATAGAGCGTACCCTGCCAGCAACCTTAAAACTAATATTTTTTTCAGTGGTCACGTGACCACAATGACTCCTTTCACAATGCTCTGCTACACGGCGGGGAGGTATGTGGTTCAATCCCAAGTATCTGGTCAGTGTCATGATATTGACAATGAGTCTCTGTCAATAAGGCTCCATAGGGCTGGGTGGGTGCATGCCAAGCTGACAAATTATTATTATACACGATTTATATAGCGCCAACAGTTTACGCAGCGCTTTACAATATAGAGGGGGGACAGCACAATTACAGTACAGTTCAATACAGAAGGTACAGGGGGGCCCTGCTCGTAGAGCTTACATTCTATAGGGAGGGGGTGGTGGTACAAAAGGTAATAGCTGCAAAGAATGATTTGATGGGAGTTTTCAGGGATCTCCTAAAGGTGGACAGGGTAGCAGCTGATCGAACATACCGGGGCAGGGAGTTCCAGAGGATGGGAGAGGCTCTGGAGAAGTCCTGAAGGCAAACATGGGAGGAGGTAACAAGGCAGCTAGAGAGCAGGAGGTCCTGGGAGGAGCGGAGGGGACGATTTGGGCGATATCTGTAGATGAGGTTGGTGATGTAGCTGGGGGTGATGTTGTGAATGGCCTTGTATGTTGTGATTAGTATTTTGAATTTTACACGGTGGGATAAGGGAAGCCAGTGAAGGGATTGGCAGAGAGGAGCCGCAGTCACGGACCGGTTAGTGAGGTGTATTAGTCTAGCAGAAGAATTCATAATAGACTGAAGGGGGGATAGCCTGCGTAAGGGTAGGCCTTTAAGGAGAGAGTTGCAGTAGTCAAGGCGGGAAATAATTAAGGAGTTAATATGTTTATTCAAGGAGTGAATAAGACAAATTGACCACAGGCACGACATTGCCCAAAGAAGCAAGGTTGTAAAATTGACTATGCCACCACAGATATCTATCTATGGTCAGTGTGGTCAGAAGAGAACAGGAAGCCCTGCAGCATGGGTTAGACTGATACAATCACCAGATATTTAGTCTGCAGTATGACATGTAGACGAAAAATAGGCACTATTATATATATATTATATATATGTGGAAGGAAAAAAACCTTGAAGTGCACTTGTTTGTGTCTCATCAGCTCTAAAACTTCAAGGAAGGGAACCAATGGTGCCAGCCCATTCCTTTAAATACATGCCTCAGCTCAGAACCAGGTCTTCCATAACCAACACAACCAAAAACTTTCTGGTAGAGTCAAGTGTTGGCCTTGTTTTTTCCAATTTTTGTTTATTTCCAATCAGTCTATCATTATCGTTTTCACAATCCACAAATCATTTACACAATCCATTAATTGCATTAAAAATATTATGCAACATACTGGCCTCCTTTAGAGCTATAAACAATTTGCTGCAAATTATTATTTGTTCTCAGTAATGAATATTTACCGGTATATAATTTCAGGAAATGGAGGATTGTCTCCAAGAATTGCAGGTAAGTAAAATATTCAATGATGCCAGGCATTATAAATTATTGAATTTATTGAAATGATCATTATTATTATTATTGTTATCATTATTATTATTATTATTTTAAATTATTACTGTACTTAAAAAAAAAAAAAAAAGCTGCTTTAGCATTTTTTGCACAGGATTGAAATCAAAAATGAAGCTTGAAGATTTCTTAAACCCCCCCCCCCAAACATTATATACAATTTTCTGAGAGAGAGGCAGAGATCCTGGAGATTAAACTAGTGGTATGCCGCGTACACACGATCGGAATTTCCGACAACAAAACCGTGGTTGTTTTTTCCCATGGTTGTTGGCTCAAACTTGTCTTGCATACACACGGCGCACAAATGTTGTTCGGAAATTCCGTTGCTCAAGAACGCGGAGACGTACAACACTACGACGAGCCGAGAAAAATGAAGTACAATGATTCTGAGCATGCGTCGAATTGATTCCGAGCATGCGCAGCACTTTTGTGCGTCGGAAATGGCTACACACGGTCGGAATTTCCGACAAGAAATTTTGCCGTCGGAAAAATTGAGAACCTGCTCTCAATCATTTGTTGTCGGAAATGCTGACAGCAAATGTCCGATGGAGCCTACACACGGTTTGGAATTTCCGACGAAAAGCTCCCATCGAACATTTGTTGTCGGAAATTCCGACCGTGTGTACGCAGCATTAGTGCATTTATTTTTATGTCACGTGATACTAGCACATCAGTTTATCAAGGGCAAAATTTCAGTCAAATATGTGAAAGGTAATTTTATGGCAATAAAAGCAATATATTACCAAATTTGTTGGTAAAGTATAAAAAGTGAAGTAGCGCAGAGTAAAAAGATATCCAATATGCCAAGTCTTAAAGCTGCATGAGCCAGCAAATTGGCAAAAAATTACAGTACCCTATATTTTCCATAGCCAATACTTTTAAAGCCCCT
The DNA here is from genome assembly GCA_029206835.1 of Rana muscosa. Lineage (NCBI taxonomy): Eukaryota > Metazoa > Chordata > Amphibia > Anura > Ranidae > Rana > Rana muscosa. The sequence goes on along the minus strand of CM055126.1, from coordinate 57,971,100 downwards.
ACAGGTCATCCTTTTAGAGTAAACTTTGAATATTGGGCCAAAAATGGTGCTCTGGCATGCACAGGGATATGTAACATGTATAGCAGAATCAACATTTCTGTATGTAGGTGCCCCCAGAAACGTGTTCATATGTACATGTTTGAGATGGGGGTGGGACTTTTTTTGAGGGGTTTAAGTGTTTGTGTGTAACTTTTTAACATTTTTTTTTTCACAAAACGTTATTTTTCATCTCATAGGGGACCAAAAGTCCCCCACGTGATGCTATTTTGTTGAAACAGGTTATTTTTTATTAGGACATGAGGGCTCTTTAGACCCCTGATGTCAGATTGGGCTAACTTATTCCCTGGCTACCATGGTCAAGGGAAAGTTACAGCCAAACTCGTAAATGATGTAATACATGTCGCTTCTGGGTTCTTACTAGGTAGGGAAGATGAGCTAACAGATGTTCTCTGGTTTCCTTCCCCTCTACCCGGTGGCACCTGCCGTACCGATCCGGGGTCAGCAGGTGGGAAACATGGCGGGGGGGCCTGCACGGGGGTGGGCACACTACCAGGGCAGGTGACTTGCCTTGCCTTCAATACCAGTCAAACAAACCAACGTTTTGGAGCCATGCGGCGTCCTTTCCTTGAGGTAACCTAGTGAGGAAAGGACCCTACGTGGCCTCGAAATGTTGACTTACTTTACTGATGTCGCATTGCATGAATAAAAGAGTGTATGCATTTGCAGCGGAGTCCTATTCATTGGCTGATTCATGCTTAGAAATATCTTTTAAACATTTTACAAAATCAGACCACTCATTAAACTCAATTTTTCTTTTGTCTTTTAATAGATTTTAAAGAATCGTGTAATGGCACAAAACAAATATTTCAGCGCCTTGGGGACACTGTTACTCTACAACTTCCCAGTCGTTTAGGAGTAGCATTTATTGTTTGGGATATTAATAACATCGATCACCTAGCAACCTCTAGGCCGGGTCAGATAGAGCGTCAAAATTATTGCTACTCCGAGAGACTTTCTGTCACGAGTGACGGATCTTTACGGCTGTCCCGAATAACCGCCAACGATGAGCGGGTCTTCAGAGCAGAGCTTTATACCAATAACTGGGTCCACTGCTGCGCACAGTTTTTTAAAGTAAAGCTACAAAGTAAGTCTAAGACCTGTAACATTTTTGTCGTAGAGGGTACCACTTTTTCAGCCAAATTCTGATAATACCTATTTTAGATTTGTCCTCATGTCTTCACATAGCATGAAAATTCCAGCTTACCTTTTGCAGATGTCCTTTATGTCAGAAACCATGAATCAGACCGAGACAGAAGTACAGTTTAAATCACACTTGTTTAATAATAATAATAAAAAGATAAACAGAGTAAGCGCAGTCAAAACATAGCCAGAGTTCAGCAACCGGATCGGAAAGTCAGCCAAGCCAAAAATCAGAGAGCCAAAGATAACGTAGTAGAACAGCAAGCAGGATCAGGAGCCAGGAGGGACGTCAGCCAAGCAAGTCTTCAACAGGAACGCAGGAGAAAGTCTCTGTGATGTTGACCAAGGCGAAGGCAGAGATCATCTGAGGTAGACGGCTTAAGTAGACAGGGCTGACGAGCAGGATCATCAACAGGTGAGTCGCTGTGCAGAGATAGGAGCTGGCAATTAGCCGACAGCTGAGCAGCCAGCTCAGAGAAGGAAGGGCTGAGCCCAGCCCTGACACTTTAATGGAACTTCCAGGGGAGGAGGATGGGGAGCTTTGTTTTTACCATAATTAACTCTGTCCGTACTGTGCAGGAAGATATCATCTCATCGGTAGTACTAGACTTGAACCCTAGTAGATAGCCAGAAGATCATTGCTCTGCTCAAGGCTCCGATCTACCAACTCTCACAGATAACAGGAGCTGGTTCTTCATAGTCATCGGCCACTAGGATCAACTCTACAACAACTCCAGGAATAGAAAGAAAAAAAATCACTCAGAAATGCTTCATATTCATTTATTCATCATTCCAATGAAAAAAACAGTCTTTCCAAGATGAAAACAATCCAACGCGTTTCACACAGCAAGGATCTTAATCGTAAGGTTCCTGGAGTTCCTGGAGTTGCTGTTGAGTAGATTTGAACCCTAGTACAAAAGGCAGAAGATAATTTCTCTGCTCAAGGCTCTGATCCACTGACTCTCACTAATAAGAGGATCTTTGTTTTTACCATAAATAACTCTGTCTGTACTGTGCAGGAAGATATCATCTCATCAGTAGTACTAGATTTGAACCCTAGTAGATAGCCAAAAGATCATTGCTCTGCTCAAGGCTCCGATCTGCCATCTCTCACCGTTAACAGGAGCTGGTTCTTCATAGTCATCGGCTACTAGGATCAACTCTACAACAACTCCAGGAATAAAAAGAGAATCACTCACTCGGAAATGCTTCATATCCATTTAGTCATCAGTCCAATTAAAAAAATGGTTCTTCCAAGATGAAATTATACCAATGCATTTCACTCAGCAAGGAGCCTAATCATAATGTTGCTGGAGTTCCTAGACTTGCTGTTGAGTAGATTTGAATCCTAGTAGATAGGCTGAAGATCATTGCTCTGCTCAAGGCTCAAATCCGTCGAATCTCACCAATCACAGGAGCAGGTTCTTTATAATCATCGGCTACTAGGATCAACTCTACAACAACTCCAGGAATAGGAAGAGAACCAATCACATAGAAATGATTCATATTCATCTATTCATCAGTCCAACTAAACAACCACGCCATCAAAGATGAAAACATCCCAACATGTTTCACTTGGCAAGGAACTTAACCATAAGGTTGCTGGAGTTCCTGGAGTTGCTGTAGAGTAGATCTGAACCCTAGTAGATAGCCAGAATATCATTGCTGTGCTCAAGGCACCGATCCGCCAACTCTCACCAGGAGCAGGTTCTTCGTAGTCATCAGCTACTAGGATTAACTCTACAACAACTTCAGGAATAGAAAGAGAACCGCTCACTCAAAAATGCCTCAAATCCATTTATTTATCAGTCCAACTAAACAAGCAGCTCATCAAAAGATGAAAACAATGCATTTTACTTGGCAAGGAGCTTATTCATAAAGTTGCTGAAGTTCCTGGATTTTATGTACAGTATATTTGAACCCTGTCTGTCTTAACAAAGGGTTAAGGGCTTAAGAGTGTTATAGAGCCTTATGCTGCTTCATCACCACCTGTTTTAACCCCTAAAAGTCTGAAATCACGTGCATTGTGCATTCACTTAAATGGCTTGCTGTGCCCAGGGCCAGGACAAGGGGTGGCAGTGGACACTGTGGTATCATGTGAGGTGGGGGGGGGGCACAAGGAGATTGGGGGGAGGAGATTTGTGTTGAGAAGGGGAATTTGGGGGCGGCGAGAGATAAGAATTGTTCTAGGAGGGCAGATTTGGGGAGGTTTGCTAGGAGTGGTGATTTTGGGGGGGGATTGGTGTAGGAAAGGGGGACGGGGAAGAGGATTTGCACTAGGAGGGGGGATTTGGGGGTTTGAGAAACAAAATGTTACCCCAGCTCCACTGCCAATATAGAAGTCCACGAACTGTCATCCGGTGCTCTATCCAGGACATTTAGGCCCCATAAATACAATACTTGAATGAAAAAGGGCTGGTAACTCGCATGCTCTTGAATAAAAGTCCTTTATTGGTTACATGAGTACACGGGTACAGGCTATACGCTGACGCGATTTGGCTAAGAAGCCTTCATCAAAGCTTTGATGAAGGCTTCTTAGCCGAAACGCGCCAGCTTATAGCCTGTACCCGTGTACCCATGTAACCAATAAAGGACTTTTATTCAAGAGCATCCGAGTAACCAGCCCATTTGGGGGTTTGAGCTATAAAAGTAATATAGTAAAGTGGAAATATATATTTTTTTTTGGGGGGGGGGATTTGTGCTAGTAGGAATGATCTGGGGGATTTGTACTGGAAGGAGGGGATTTGGAGTGAGGAGAGAGGATTTGTGCTTGGAGGGAAAATTTGAGGGATAGAGGATTTGTGGTAGGAGGTTTTTTTTTGTTTTGTTTTGGGGGGAGAGAGAGGATTTGAGCTGGGGGGGCGTAGGGGGAGCAAAGATTTGTCCTGGGAGGGGGATTTCAGCAAGGGGGCAGATTTGTACTGGGAGGAGGGGGAATTTATGTTTGGGGGTGAGCATGCAGATTAGCACTCAATTTTTTGGGGGGGACGGGATTTTCGCTGACACAATGCACATGTGGGGGCGCAATTTGGCATGTTCGCCCTGGGCTCTAGATGACCTTGTCCCGGCACTGGTACTGCCCACCGAATGCGGCAGGAGTTTAACTTTTTGCACGCATACACCCCAATCTGCTGCCCTTGCAGATTAATAGGGACTGGATGGGAGGGCATAAAAACATGGTTCAACAATAAGTTTTTACCACCTTCCAAACCGCAAGTGTAACCCAGCCCTAAATGGACTTGTTCACTTTGCAAAGAGTACCCAATCATATGCAAATTTAAAAAATAAATAGAAAAATTGGATTTTTGCTTGCACATGATTGGATGATGGGCAACAAAGCTTCACCTCATTCACAAAGCTAAAGGAAAATTCCCTTGCAATGTAAAAATTCACTTAGTGGATGGCCTATTTGCCTTTATTAAATCAACCCCATTGAGTTAAAGTAAATGTAAGCGTAATCACTAAATTCTAATACTAATATTTTCGACAAAAATAACCTGTGGTGATCTTGCCATTGAGGGTCTCACTAATGCCGGCCATACACGGTTCGAATTTTGAAAGAATTTTCTTTTCGAAAATCGTATCTAAGAATTTTCGTACGAATTTCGCACCATTAGTGGGGCTGCAGCAACAGCCGATTTTCGTGCGGCAATCAAATTTGAGGAATCGGACGTGTTGGAAATTTTTAGAAAAACTAACGATTTTCTAATCAATGATGGGAGAATCGTGCGAGAAATGTAATAGAAAAAAAAATGCGCATGTGCAAGAAAAGAAAATTCCCGGAGTGAAAAGAAGATTCCCGGCCACGAAAATTATTTTCTGTAGCAACAGGAGGTGAAATTGAAGGTTTGGTTGGCCGAATTTCGAAAATCAATGGTGGCGCCATCGGATCACAAAAAAAAATGAACTTTCTGATTTTGAAAGGAAAGTTTGTTCGAAATTCGACCGTGTACGGCCTGCTTAGCTGTAATAGGGTGACAAAGTGAAGACTGCAAGTGGCCATTTCAACACGCATTCACCATCAGGAAACCAACGTGCAGATCGACAGGAAGTGGCTGCAAAATCAGCAGGAGATCAACAGCACTGAGATTTAACAACGAAGGCAAAAAGTTAACTTTGTATTTTTATTTTTATTTTTGAATGCCAATTGTTTTATGATATTGATTGTTGTGTGATACACCATGCTTTAGCAAACTAAGTATTAGAAGTTGGGGGTTTACATCTACTTTAAAATATGGAGTGCGAGTAATAAAATAATTAGAATTTTTTACTTTATATATAATATAAATAACTGAATTTTTTATTTGGGCGTTGTTTATTGCCTCATACAACCCGGCATTTCCTTAGTGCCCTTTATACTTGTTTTGCACATTGCGAAATTAGAATTTTCTTTATTGTTCCTTCAATAAAAACAGGAACGTTGTAAGTTTCTAAATACGAGGAAAAACATGGACATAAAGAACTGTAAAAAGTGACTTCTGCTTTTCAGGAACACGTCAAAATTTAGATTTTTGGAAAGATGCGTATCGAATAATGAGAAGAGCATTTGAATCCGTTGAGATCATTGACATTGCTTACCTGGATAGGCTGAAATAGGTATAGGAAAGTGAAAGAGCTAATCAAACAACCTAGAATCCAAGTGTGGCAAACAGCCCAATGCCTAGGTCAGGAAGTATAGTTGCCAAGAGTTTCTTTTTCTGTTATCACCCAACCCCCCCCCCATCCCCCTTCCTGTTCCCCTAAGGCAAGCAGGCCTACTGGTACATGTTTTCTCCCAGGTCTGAGGGCACAATGCAATTGTTTTAGGCCAGATGGCACCAGGATTAAGTGAATGAGACAAGGAAGGGTACCTATAGTACCTCTGACAGAAGATGGCTCGTAGCAGAGTCCTGGTACAGTTGTACTGGGTCAAGATAGGCAGCAAGCATAATCCAGTAGATATTTCCAAGGTCAGGGCAGGTAGCAAGCAAGTGTAATCCAGGAGGCAGTGCTAAGGTCAGGGCAGAAAGCAAAAACGCATAATCCAATAGACAGTTGTGAGGCCAAGGTAGGACGGGAGCAAGTGTGATCCAGTAGACAGTTTAAAGGTCAGGGCAGGTATCGAGCAAGCGTAATCCAAGAGACAGTTCCAAGATCAGGGCAGGAAGTGAGCAAGCGTAATTCGATGTTCAATTCTGAGGCCAGGGCAGGAAGTTAGCAAGAGTAATCCAGTAAACAGTTCCAAGGTCAGGGCAGGTAGCGAGCAAGCATAATTCAATATACACTCCCGTGGTCAGGGCAGGAAATGATCAAGTGTAATTCAATAGACAGTTCAGGGGTCTTGGATGGAAGCTTGCAAGCATAATCCAGTAGACAAAGCTTGAAGGTAAGGGCCGGGAGCAAGCAAGCATGACCCAGTAGACAAGTCCAAGGGCAGGGCAGGTAGAGAGTAAGCATAATCCAGTAGACTGCTCCAAGGTCAGGGAAGGGAGCAAGCAAGCATGATCCAGTAGACAATTCCAAGGTCAAGGCAGGTAGCTAGCGAGCATAATTCAATATACACTTCTGTGGTCAGGGTGGGAAATGAGCAAGTGTAATTCAATAGACAGTTCAGGGGTCTTGGATGGAAGCGAGCAAGCATAATCCAATAGACAAAGCTCCAAGGTAAGATCAGGGAGCAAGCAAGCATGACCCAGTAGGCAAGTCCAAAGGCAGGACAGATAGAGAGTAAGCATAATCCAGGAGACTGCTCCAAGGTCAGGGAAGGGAGCAAGCAAGCATGATCCAGTAGATAATTCCAAGGTCAAGGCAGGTAGCTAGTGAGCATAATTCAATATACAGTTCTGTGGTCAGGGTGGGAAATGAGCAAGTGTAATTCAATAGACAGTTCAGGGGTCTTGGATGGAAGTGAGCAAGCATAATCCAGTAGACAAAGCTCCAAGGTAAGGTCAGGGAGCAAGCAAGCATGACCCAGTAGGCAAGTCCAAAGGCAGGACAGATAGAGAGTAAGCATAATCCAGTAGACATAAAACAAACAGATGGGTGATATGGCGCACTCTGGTTATGGCTCATTATAATAGTAAAATTAAATGGAAGGAAGGAGGGGAACCGGGGTGGTAGTGGCAGTATATTTGGGAGAGTATAAGTCCATGTAAGGTAACAATAAATGGATACTGTTCAAAGAAGGCTGCCAGTTCAAAAAAAGTTGAAGTTAAAAGAATTCTGCAATAGAAGAAAGGGAAAGAGAACAGCGCCCCCTAAGTGCAGTACTGACGTGTTTAATTTGCAACAAAGTAAATGATTACACTCGCAGGATGGTAATGCAAGCACCGCCCCGCCGACCTGACCCGGAAGTGACACAGTCCATTGTGCACCGCTGACAGAGTTCCTTCCATCCGGAAGCATCGTCTCCAGCCCTGTTCCCGGAGGACAGACTTCACCGCGGACACCCGTCCACTACAGTGACGCTGGACCCCATCCCACCCGGAAGTCAGGAGCGGATGATCCATACTTTGCCTGGTTGCGTTACCATCCTGTGAGTGTAATCATTTACTTTGTTGCAAATTAAACACGTCAGTACTGCACTTAGGGGGCGCTGTTCTCTTTCCCTTTCTTATAATCCAGTAGACTGCTCCAAGATCAGGGAAGGGAGCAAGCATGATCCAGTAGACAATTCCAAGGTCAAGGCAGGTAGCTAGCGAGCATAATCCAATGAACAGTTCCCGAGGTCAGGACAGGAAGTGAGCAAGTGTAATCCACTAACCAGTTCTGAAGTCAGGGTAGGTAGCAAACAAGTGTGATCCACTAGACAGTTCCAAGGTCAGGGCAGACAGAGAGCAAGCATAATAAAGTAGTCACTCCAAGTTCAAATTCAGGTGGTAATCCAAGTAGTCTGGGTGTAAGATAATGGTCAGCAACAAGCAATCGAAACGAAAAGTAGCACATCAAACTGGGCATGGCAGGAAGGGAGTTAGGTAGCTGATCCTATCACAAGCCCAGAACCCTTGGGCTTGTGGTGCCTAAATCTGGTTCTAGAGAAGCATAGCCAATACTAGCAGTGCAGCCAGGGGCAGGGGTGTGTAGCTGCTGGTAGATGGAGTGAACCGCTGCCTAGCAACAGGGATACCCAGCAGGAGCCTGCCACCTCCAACCAGGCCAGGCCCCCCGGAGGCACCATAAGGTTCTGCACTTTAGCACTGCTCTTACCTAGGAAATTGCTAAACCATTTCGGGTTCACTTTAAGGTGAAAGTCAAATTTTACATTTCAAATTGTACTAGTCAATTAAAACACAAGTACATGTAGTTAAATTCTCTGTTACATAAATTGCATTTATAGACATCATTTTATAACAATTAATTTTTATTTTTTCAGAAAAAAATTCAACAATGTCTTCTGTGATCTATCAGGTGTTGTCAGGTTGTGTTCTCCTGGTTGCTGTGCTTATATTACTCCACCACATTAGGACAGAGTGTACAGCCAAGTGATGACGGGTTTTCCAAGCTGGTCTGAAGAAAAATGAAAAAAACACACAAATAAAGTTGTAGTTACTTTATAAAATATTTAAAATTAAGCTGGAAAAAAAACATATTCATGACCATACATATCTTACTAGAGCAATATTTAATTTCTTGATGTAACTGGCTAAAATATCTGGCCTCCAACCTCCAGTTGTATGTTGTATGTGCCTGCTGTACCACCATATGTGAATGGGAATGTATCTTGTTCTCTTTGTTTTGCTTCCTTTATGTGAGATCCCTGGGTGATCCTGCCATTCCCTTTGCTTTCCTATTAATAACTGACCACACAGCGTGATCAATTTTCTAGCTGTGCTGGGAACCCAGCCTGCTCTCCTCCAATGATCAGAGTTGTTCCGACACCCTGCTCAGCCATTTACTGGAAAGACCAATGTGATGCTGTTCCCCCCCCCCCCCCCTCCAGCTCTTATGCAGCTGAGAACAGAGGGAATGTGATCACTTATAAAAAAGGAAAAAATGTTTTTATATTGTCTTTTATTAATATATATTAATGTTTTGCCTTTCATTTCTATTTCTATTCTATATCCACCCCTGTACACAACACCATTCAAACGCACAACGTAGGGCATCGCACATGTGAGTTATCGCCATGAACGTCGAACTGAAAGCAATAATTCTGGGACTATAATTCACAGTTAACTGTAAATTTATGACCCGTAAAAGCTTTTAAATCATTGCCTATAGACAATTTTGTGTAGAATCGTTTTTTTGAGATTTCACAATTTTAAGCTTAGCTTGACATGTTCGGTATCTATTTACTCAATGCAATCTTTCATATTTTACCAAAAAAAAAAACAGGTGCTTGCTTGCATTAAAATTATTGTATTTTTTTTTTCCTGAAATAATGTTACATAGTTACATAGTTGGTGAGGTTGAAAAAAGACACCAGTCCATCCAGTTCAACCTATGTGTGTGTGTTTATGTCAATGCATCGTATACCCCAGCATGTTGTGATCGTTGAGGTGCCCATCTAATAGTTTTGTGAAACTATCGACGCCCCCTGCTGAAACCACCGCTTGTGGAAGAGAATTCCACATCCTTACCGCTCTGACAGTAAAGAACCCTCTATGCAGTTTAAGATTAAACCGCTTCTCTTCCAACTTTAGTGAATGGCCGCGTGTCTTTTTAAATTCCCTTTCACTAAATCGTTTTTTCCCAATGCTAGGATCACCAGTACAGTATTTGAACACTGCTATCATACCCCCTCTCAAGTGTCTCCTCTCCAGAGAGAATACGTTCAATGTTTGTAGTCTTTCCGCATAGCTGAGATCCTCCAGTCCCTTAAAGTGGAGGTCATTTTCACGAAAAATGAAATGTCAGCGGCTACAAATATTGTAGATGCTGACTTTTAATATATGGACACTTACCTGTCCTGGGAGCCCGCGATGCCGACACCCCAGCTCATCTTCAGATCGGCTGTCGGGTGCAACCGCCGCCATTGCCGTTAAGGGAACCAGGTAGTGAAGCCTTTCGGCTTTATAGCCGGTTCCCTACTGCGGGCTCCGCTTTCTAATTGGCCCGGTGAAGGAGGGAGAAGGAGGGGGGCCGAACTTCCGCGAGATGGCGCAGCGTTGCCGTCACCGGATGTAGGGAAGGGGACCTGTCAAAAACAGGCACCCGTTCCTCCCTCCCTCCTGAAAGGTGCCAAATTTGGCACCGGATGGGGGGAAGGAGAGACTTTTGGGTGGAACTCCGCTTTAATATGCTTTGTTGCCCTTCCAGAACTGGATGGCTGTAACGACAGGAGTTAACGTCGTTTAAGATCTTCCATTCCCGAACACACGGCAGCTACCAGACACTTCCAACCAGCCTAATAAGACCCCATTCAAATAATTCTCCCTCCACAAACGAGATAACGCTCTGTGTTGAGGTTTCCAGCAGGTCTGACAATCTTTATTGAAAAAGCAGGCTCTTATATACACTAAAAGAATACTGTAGTCCAAATGAACAATGACCCAACTCCACCCACAACATCACACAATGGTTACATAACGAGCCCCCAATACACATTATTCTGACATCCCTTAGCAGACAACAGGTGTGTTCATTAACTAATCCCTTTACAGCTTAAATGACTAATATGCATGACCTTTACGTTTCCCAGACTGGCTGTCGGCTAACTTACAATATCATAATTACACCTTTGACCAGACCTAATTTACATGAGCTATTTACCTAATTCCTTTAGTAGCCAGGCTGTCTCCTGAACTTCAATACACATTATCATAGGAATCCTTTATACAATTACAGAGTTAATTATCACAATCCACAATGAAAAGATCTTTAGAAGTTTGCCTGGACTCATTTACATTACACAGGCAGCCAGGTGGTTGGAGGTGATGACATTAACATCTTTCAATTAACCTGTTGAGTTCAGAATCAACAACCAGTAAATAGTTATTTTACTTATATCCTGGGAGATATTGTGGATTAATATTACAGACCCATTTTAAAGCAATCCAAGACATATTCTGAATGTCCATTATTTTCTGGCTCATACTTTCTAAGAACTTCTGGGTTCCACGGGCCCTCCCGTTACAATGGCATACTCAAGATACAGCCAGACCAGAGTCTTGTAGATTGGGAGAATTATCGTTTTATCTATTCTGTTGGCTTTGCTTGCAGCATTGCTGAGCCTGTCATCTACTACGACCCCCCAGGTCCTTTTCCATTCTAGATTCCCCCAGAATTTCTCCCCCAGCGAGTAACGTGTGTTCGTATTTTTGACCCAAAATGCATTACGTTTAGACTTGTGCACAACGGAAAAATTTGTTTAGTTTTGTTTCGTTTCTTGTGCACAACGGAAAAATTTGTTTAGTTTCAGTTCGTTTCTTTTCGGTTCTGTTGATTCGTAATCGTTCGTAATTTTGCTAGATGGGATTTTTCGTGTTCGGACTAATTCGTACTTTCGGTAGAGTACATTGTTTTTCGTTGATTCTGGGCACAACTCCTACTTTCGTAACTTTTTTTGGGTTCGTTGATTCGTAATTTTCTGTGTCTCTCTCACAACGACGCTGCTTATTATGCCTAATGTGCTTCGAATGGATTTGTACTTTTCTAAATACATTGCGGTTATTTGTAACGATTCGAAATCTCGTATTTTACTTTCGTTTTTTACATGCGGCTATAGCCTCCGCCCCCTGTACACTATTTTGAGGGGGAGTTTGGCACGGTGAGGGAGGAGCAGAGAAGATTGTTATTGTGCTTCGTATGGATTCGTACATTCGTAACTTTTTTCATAACGAATTACGACGAAGACATTCGGGCATTCTGTCAGGGACGTGCTGGGCTTGAACCTGGGACCTCTTCTGTGTCTGGCATTGACTCTTCCAGCGGAGCTATCTGAGATGCTGGACAGTTCCCTGCCTGATCTGCTGGATAACCTATCTGATCCATTAGACTACTCTGCTTGGTGTCTGATTACTGTTGAACTCTGAACCCCTTGCTCCTCCCATGTACTTCCTATAAAATACATTCCAGAGATGTTTCCCCTTGCGGTTTGATCTGCTTCTGTTCCTGATTCTGTGCTTGTATCCTGTTCCTGTGTTTGACCCGGCTTCCTGACCACGCTTCTGTCTCCAGTCCTGACCTCGGCTCGTTTGACCCTGCTCAGTTATCTGCCAGTCTGCCTGTTGCCAAGATTCGGCCTGGACTTTGACTTCTCTCTGCCTGCCACTTGTGATGTTTACCTTGATGTGTATGACCCGGCTTGTCTGACTCTGCAAACCTGCACCAGCTTACCTGCATCCTCTGCTCTGCAAGCTGCACACGCTGACCTGCATCCTTTGCAATGCAAACCTGCACCTGCTGACCTGCATCCCTGCTCTGCAAACCTGCACCTGCTGACCTGCATCCCTGCTCTGCAAACCTGCACCTGCTGACCTGCATCCCTGCTCTGCAAACCTGCACCTGCTGACCTGCATCCCTGCTCTGCAAACCTGCACCTGCTGACCTGCATCCCTGCCCTGCAAACCGGCACCTGCTGACCTGCATCCTCTGCTCTGCAAGCTGCACCTGCTGACCTGCATCCGCTGCTTCCGGAACCAGCCGTTCCAGTCTCCACTCGGCTCCACCACTCCAAGCAGTGAGGATCAGACAGGCACCCTTACCTCACCGTGCTCTTACCACCACTGTCCCCACTCCAGTGGTCTCTGAGCCGGGGTTGTACGGGAGGTCCCTCTCCGCACGTCAGGCTCACACCCAAGGTACGTTACAGTATCAAACCGCCATGCCTGAGCCTGCAGGAGATACCTTGCCTATGGACAATGTCTATCGACACCTTACAGCTCTCACTCAGATCGTGAAGTCTCTGCAGGGCAGCCATGTCCGAATGGATAAGCAGACACAAACTCAAGCCACCTCTGCAGATTCACCTCCAACCCCAACTTCCTCTATTGGAATGTTACCATCTCCTGAGCCCAGGGTCCCTGTTCCTGAGAAGTTTTCGGGGATCGGAGTAAATTCTGTGCGTTTCGCAATGCATGTGAACTTTACTTTTCGTTGCTACCTCTGACTTTTTCATCTGAAGCCACCAAGGTGGGCTTCGTTATCGCTTTGCTGCAGGGGGAACCTCAAGCTTGGGCCCATCACTTACTTGAAGTCCGCCATGTAGTTCTAGACTCTCTGCCCTCTTTTCTTGATGCCATGGCCCGACTTTATGATGATCCACAGCGGACTTCTACTGCCGAGGCTGCTCTCCATGCGCTCCAGCAAGGCCGCCGAGCGGTCGAGGACTATGTGACTGATTTCAGACGCTGGAGCGCGGATACCCAGTGGAATGAGGCGGCTCTGCGGCATCAGTTCCGTCTTGGTCTCTCTGAAAGCCTGAAGGATGAGTTAGCACGGGTCGGTGTTCCTGATGTTCTAGAGACTTTAATTAATTTGTCTATCCAGATAGACCGACGACTCCGGGAGCGCAGAGCAGAAAGGTCTACCCAACAGCTCCGCCCAGCTTGGATGCTACCCCGGATATGAGCCCCTGTGTACCCTGCCAGTGCCAGTACGGTTCCAACTGAACCCTCATCCCTCAACCAGACCGTCAAGCCAGGGCAGCTTGGACTAATGAAACATTCCCTATCGGCCAAGGAACGACTTTGTCGGCTGCAGAATTATCTATGCCTGTATTGCGGTGAACCCGGTCATTATGTCTCTTCTTGTCCTGCTAAGCTGCGCAAGGTCCTGGCTACCTCTTCTCCCAACTACTCACCTCCATCTACCAATGCTACTCACCTGGCTCTTCCTATCTCTTTCCAACTACCAGGGAGGACAATACCAGTAACTGCAATAATCGACTCAGGGGCATGTAGTTGTTTTGTCGATCTAGACTTTGCAGCAAAACAACACATCCCACTCCAACCTAAGACTCAGGGACTTTCCATTTTCCTGGCAGATGGGTCTCGCATCAAGTCCGGAGTAGTGACCCAGGAGACCCCTCCTTTGCCTGTGATCACCTCCATGGACCATAAGGAACTATTGACTTTGGATGCTATTGCATCTCCCATGTTTCCAGTTATCCTGGGTCTACCCTGGCTTCAGGCACACAATCCACAGATTGATTGGGGAACCGGAAGTATTAAGTTCCAGTCACCATACTGTCAACGCCACTGCATGCTTCCACGTCCCAGCACCTTGGGGCCTCTGTTATGCCTGGATTCAGATCCAGAGATACGAGCTTCTGTACCCAAACAATATCATGAGTTCCTGGACGTCTTCAGCAAACGAGGGGCCGAAGTCCTCCCGCCTCATCGTCCTTACGATTGTCCAATCGAGCTTCTTCCTGGTGCTGAGATTCCTTTTGTGTTTCAATCTTTTTATTCAAGTTTTGTCATACAAAATGTATAAAAGTCGCCACATAACATTGTACAGTCACAATCAACATTTGGGGTAACACAATGAAGATCACCAAGTGTAGGGGTCCTTGGAGTAGTCCGAAGCTCCGTAGAGCCGTTAACCCCTATTAGCATCGCAGATCATATCTGAACCGTCCACCCAGATGAGCCGCCCCCCCATCCATCTATCGGGGGGGCGCAACTCAGCCGGCCGTGTGGGCCGCCCAGAGGTCTGATCAGACTGACAATGGTCCCGTAGGAGCTGAGAAAACAGGGAGCAGCACAAACCTCTAAGGTCTGGATCTGACTCCAAAAATAAACAATAAACAAATTTCAAAAGAGAGGAAAGAGGACAGTGACAAAGAATAGAAGGAAGGAGACAGAGTAAGGAAAGGACAGTTGAGGAGGGGGGAATGGGGGGAGGGAGGGGGGAGGAGCCCCGATTCAGCATCCAGACATCTCAACCTAATCCCCTAGGCTATGCTGTAAACATCCCCGGGTCATTAGTTAGGTAACGAAGCCATGGGTCCCAAACTCCATGAAACAGTTTCATTTTATCTTGGGCCAGAGCGGTCAAGCGTTCGTTTAGCATCAACCAAGACAATTTGCCTTTAAGCTGATCGAATGGTAGAGCTGCCGATTTCCAGATCCTAGCAATAGTGATTTTGGCTGAAATAAAAATAAATGTCAAGAGCCTCTTGCAGGACTTGGAGGCTTCCACATCTCCTCCCCCCAGTAGTGCTTGCTTAGCTGATTTAGTTAGGTTTAGTTGGGTAAGGGAGTAAACTAAATTATACACCCTGATCCAAAACCTCCGGACCTTTGGGCATGTCCACCAAATATGATAGGTGGTGCCCATCTGGCCACATCCTCTAAAGCACAACGGGGTAGCTCCTGAGACAAAAGTTGCCAGTCTGACCGGCACCATATACCACCTCAGAAGAACCTTATAATTGGCCTCAATTATTGAAGTATTGACGAGCGAACGAGATGCTGTCTCGGCTATCCTATGCCATCCGTCCAGATCCAGGGTTTCCTGCAAGTCGGTCTCCCATTGGACCATATAAGTCAGCTTTGTCGATACACTCAGCAATATCGAATATATAGCAGATAAATGTCCTTTAATTTTATCATAATTTTTGCATAGATGTTCCATGGGAGTTTGGGTTGCTAGGTTGCTCTTGCGAGCCAGGGTTTGTACATAATGTGAGATTTGGGCGAACCTATAACCCTCCGCTGGAGGCATTTGATGTCTGTCAGCCATAGTCCGTTCGGTCAGCATACCTCTATGATCGCACAAGTCAGCAATACACTTAAAACCCTTATTAGTCCACCATTCGAACGCTAGTGGAGTGAGACCCGGGGTGAATGCTTTATTTTGAAGCAGAGGTGTCAGTGGAGAATGAGGAGATTTGAATTTGTGAGATCTGGAGAGTCTGTCCCATAGTTCCAGTGACATGGATAAAGTAGGGCAAAGTATAGGAGGTCGCTCCTTGATAGGGAGCCATAAAATATAAGAAATAGGTTTGGGACGGCAGGAATAAGATTCCATAGCCATCCAAATGGCCTGTGCCTGTTGGGAGTGAAACCTTGTAAGTTGTGCTATCTGGGCAGCATAAAAATATTTTAATAAGTCTGGAAGACCAAGTCCCCCTCTCCGCTTCAACGTGTATAGAGTGCTCCTATTCACCCTGGGTCTCTTATCACCCCAAATAAACTGTAGTACTTTATTCTGGAATCGTTTAAGGTCATCACGGGCCAATGAAACTGGCAAGGTACGGAAGAAATACAATAATCGAGGTAGAACATTCATTTTAATTGAGTGAAGTCTGCCAAACCACGATGGCGGGTGAACCTGCCACTTAGCCATGTCAGCTGTTAGCCGTTTGAAAAGGGCTGGATAATTCTCTTTGTACAACTCACCAATAGATGAGGTCAGCTGTATGCCTAAATAAGGGAGAGCTGTGGATTCCCATCGGAATTGAAATGATTTTTCAAGCGTAGCCTGAGTGGAGCTTAGCAAAGATAAGTTCAGTGCTCTTGACTTACTATGATTAATTGCCAACCCGGAAATGTTGGAGAAAGGCTGCAAAATAGCATACAAGTTAGGTAGGGATGTGATCGGTGAGGTCAAGGTCAGCAACAAGTCGTCCGCAAAGAGTAAACATTTGTGTTCATAGTCTCCGCAATAAATGCCCTGTATATCTCTGCAGGCGCGAATTTTGAGCGCTAGTGGTTCAATCGCCAGGGCGAATAATAGTGGCGACAACGGGCAGCCCTGTCTAGTTCCTCTCCTGATAGGAAATGTTTGGGATGTATATCCTCTGAGCATTAGCGAGGCACTGGGGGAATCATATAATATGTGAAGGAGATCCAGAAAGCGTCTCCCAAATCCAAAGCGTGTGAGAACATCAAAAAGATAGTCCCAGGAGATAGAATCGAACGCCTTCTGGATATCTAATGAAAGTAACATTCCCCTCCTAGTCCCCTTTCCATCCCAATCAGACCGAACTGCCGAGATAAGGTTAATTATCCGGCGGGTTTGGTCCGATGCCTGTCTTGTCGGGACAAAACCAGCTTGGTCAGGATGGATATAACACTGAAGAAAAGTATTAAGTCTCTGGGCCAGTATTTTGGTTAGAATCTTAAGATCCGTATTGATCAGAGAAATTGGGCGATAATTGGAACAGTCTGTATGGTCCTTTCCTGGTTTCGGGATAACACTTATATAGGCTACATTTTCATGGCTGGGGAGCTTGCTGCCGCTTCTCAGGTCATTAAAGTAAGTACAGAGATGTGGGGCCAGAAGATCGTGATATTTCCTATAGTAGTGACCCGGGAATCCATCTGGCCCAGGGGCCTTGGTAGGGTGTAGGGTTTTGATTGCAGCCCTGACTTCAGGCTCTGTAAGAGCACCGTCCATCAGTTCCGCATGGGCTTGTGTCAATTTAGGCAGCTGTAAGTCGCGAAAGAATGTGCTCGCTTCAGATGAATCGAACTTGTCCTGCACTCCATACAGCTTAGCATAAAATTTGTGAAATTCTCCAATTATCCGTTCGGGGTTCTGGGAGGTTAGGCCCGTGGATAGTCGTAGTTTAGGCAAAGTCGGTGTGTACGGTCGAGGAACCAGTTTTCTAGCTAACATTGTGGTAGGTTTATCACCCATCGTATAGAACCTGTGCTTAGACCAACTAATATGTTTCTCCGCTTGAGTAGTCAAGCTAAGATTTAGTGCTAGTCGAGCCTCGTCAATTTTATGCCTTATATCTACCAGGGGATTTCTGTGCTGTTCACTAAGTAAGTTATCTAAGTTAGTTTCCAGAATCTTATTTGCCTGTTCCCTATTGCGTTTAATCCTGGCTGCCACTTGTAACAATATGCCCCTAATCGCTGCTTTATGAGCTACCCAGTTAATTGCGGGGGATGTGTCCGATGCCTTATTAAGTCTAAAGTATTCCTGTATTTCCTTTTGAATCTCTAAAAAGATTGTAGGGTCATTCAGCAAGCTCACATTAAGTCTCCACGGGGAGGGTCTAGATTTAGTCCATAGCCCTGAAGTAGAGAGTTTTATCGGGGAATGATCAGACCAAGGGGTAGATAAAATCTTAACCGACTTAATAAATGGTAGCAAAGGCGTACGTACTAGAACGTGGTCTATCCTCGAGTAAGTATGATGGGCTTGTGAAAAGTGTGTAAAGTCTCTGACCGTAGGGTTATTTTCTCGCCAGGCGTCGATGAGGTCATAGAAATGAAACAGACGTGCAACCTTGCTGCTTCCAGTCGGTGGGCGTTTCAATGTTGGTCTAGAGGAGTCCGATTTATCCATAATTCTGTCCAAGGGAATATTACTATCGCCTCCCATAATGACCTGACCCTGGACTTTGGGCATAAGAATCTTCAGCATTTTGCTAAAGAATTCCGGCTGTCCAGTATTCGGGGCATAGTATGATATAAAGGACACCTCCTGGTCATGGAGCCGCCCCACTGCCATAATATATCTACCTCTCTTGTCCTTAACGATAGCGATGGGGGTAAAGGGGGTCCGTTTCGAAAAGCAGATGGCTACACCGCCCTTCTTTTCCCGACCCCCTGCCAAGTAAAACTGTGGATACTTCCCATTGAGGTAACGGGGCGCTGAGACATTGGAGAAATGAGTTTCCTGTAATAGCAGGACTTCAGCCTTCTGTTTATGATAAAACTGGAAAGCCTTAGTTCTTTTAGTAGGGGAGTTAAATCCATGTACATTGTGGCTAACTATCGAATAGTCTGTGTTATATGTGGTGGCCATCGTGGTAGGGCAGAGCACTCTTACCTTGCATAATGAATGAAGCGATAAGGGTCCCGATGATGATGACTGTTTGGCTATGTGACCTCTCAGACCATGACATAAGGGAAGGGCGCTGAACCGAGGCTCCGAAGAAAGAGGGGGAAGGGAGAGAAGGAAAAGGCATTAGAGAAGAAGAGAAACAAAAATAAAAGCAAAAAAAATATACATAGGCCTTAGGCCCAAACAACCAATATAACTCAATCCTAGCTGATGAATGAAGGAATGGGGAATAACCCCTGCCGGAGACAACATCCGGCAAATTAGGTGCAAGGGTACCATCCTTGTCGTAGGATAGGTAGTCTTGCAGTTGGGTGGCAAGCATGACCACCCCGACCCAAATATGATTACACTCTGTACGAGCAGGCTATTCGAGGTCATATCGGAAATGACAAAATCAATCAATACAGTTTTAACATAACAGGCTGTCTATAGGAACATGCATTCCCAAGGCCAGTGGCGCCGGGGCCGGAAGGGTCCCCATCGGTCGTTCCGGCCCCCGAGCCACAGCCCAACAGGGGAACACATTGCGGTCCGACTAAGGCCCCCAGACTGCTAAAAAGCAAAAAGCAAAATTTCTTCGACCAGGTTGGGCCCGTCGGGGTTGTAAAATATTCGGCTGGCAGCCAGTCCGAAGAACCAGGAACTCCAGTAACTTTGTAACCCGTGACTTTGTAACCTGTGAACTGTGAACGGTAACGATGGCCCCATCAGGCCCATAGTCCACCATGGGCCCAGGCCATATCCGTGCAATCAAGCACTAACAGTTCCCAAAAGGGGGCAAAAAAGCAAAAAGAGAGAAGAGCAATAATACTCAGGTATTCCGGTCGAGCATTTCTGGCCTGTGAGCGTGTGCGATCCTGCCATATCGGGGAGAGGGGACGATGATCCAGACGAGGGGGAGATGAAATCGGAGTCGGAGAGTCCCGTGCAATGATGCCGAGACTAAGCAGTAGGTCTTCGCCTGCTTGGAACGTGGAAAAGGAGTGGGACTTTCCGTTGTAAGTGAATGATAACTTAAAAGGGAACGACCATCGATACTTAATCTGTTTGGCCATAAGTTGCTGGAGTAATGGCCGTAGGTTTCTGCGTTTCTGGACCGTTGATGGCGCCAAATCTGTAAAGAGCTGTATTGGTGTTCCAAATAGCGACAGGTCCGGCCTGTTGCGAGCCGCAAGCATCATCTTATCCTTAATGCGGTAGTGATGTGGCTTAACAATAATGTCTCGTGGTAGGCCGTCGGCCCTTGGGGCTGTCAGTGCTCGGTGAACGCGATCAACTTCCATGTGGTGGTTGGCTATATCAGGGATAAGGGTTTTCATCAGGTCTTTTACAGCCCCCTCTAGATCTGTGTGAGTTTCAGGGAGGCCACGCACGCGGACATTGTACCTACGAGAACGATTCTCCAAATCTTCAATTTTTGTGAATGCCTCTTCTAATCTATCCTGGAGGTCTGTCACCATGGCTGAGTTCTGGTTGACCCTTTTGATGGCTCCATCCACTTTGGTTTCAATTAGCTCAAAACGCTCTCCCAAGCTATGGATGTCTTTTTTCAGGTCAGTGGTGATTAATGTGCAGGCCTTAGAGAGCTCCTGCTGCAGCATGGTGGAGAATCTGCCCAACAGTACAGCATCAGGGGAATAGTGTGAGAGCTGGGGAATTGGCATATCCTGGCTGGATTGGCTGGATTGGCTAATGAGGACTTCTGCTAAGTCTGCCATGTTCCTATCCATGGAGGAGGCAGGGGAGGCAGGGGAGTTTGGAGAGACATGTCTATCAGCGTATATGGCTGGGGATGGGGGATGTGATAGTGACTCACCCCGCTGTCCGGTCTCCACCTCTCCCGAGGATTGTGAGGAGAATGGATCCCTAGTTGGCTCCAGATTTAGCTGCCTGTCTCCTCTCTGTGTAGCTCCGTCGGATCTGGCTGCTGCCGTGCTGCCTCGTGTGTCTGGCTTACCCGGCGCCATCTTGGATCGCGGCTGTGCTGTAGGGGAAGGCCCTGCTCTCTTCTGGGCTGTAGTTTGCGTATCGTGTCCTTTCCGCGGCTGCCCCTGTGCCCTACGGTTCATCGCCACTTCGGGGCTGGTGTGGGATCGGTCCTGGCTCACGGACCTCAGTGCCTGCGCTATCGTTAGCTCTGGTGGGTCGGGGTGCCGGGAGCTCGGTCAGCACACGTCCTTCTCCGAGTCCCCGCGCATGCGCACTTTTCCTGAGATTCCTTTTGGACGGATCTTCCCCCTATCTGAACGGGAGCTTGAGGTACTGAAAGAATACGTTGATGAGAACCTTAAGAGGGGTTTCATCCGTCCTTCCACTTCTCCAGCAGGGGCAGGAATCTTCTTTGTGGAGAAAAAAGACCATTCTCTTCGGCCCTGTGTAGATTACCGGGAATTAAATAAAATCACGGTCAAGAACCGGTACCCTCTGCCTCTGGTACCTGAACTTTTTCAAAGACTCAGGACTTCCTCTGTGTTTACCAAACTAGACCTGCGGGGGGCGTACAACCTGGTACGCATCCGAGCAGGGGATGAATGGAAGACTGCCTTTCGTACCAGGTTCGGCCATTACGAATACCTAGTAATGCCCTTCGGCCTATGTAACGCCCCTGCCACCTTACAGCATCTAGTCAATGATGTTTTCAGAGACTGTCTGGACATTTATGTAGTTGTCTATCTTGATGATATTTTGATTTTTTCCTCCTCTCTTGAGCAGCACCGGAAACACGTCAAGAGTGTACTCTGTCGTCTCCGCTAGCATGGACTGTACGCAAAACCAGAAAAGTGTGAATTTGAGCGACAGAGTATCCAGTTCCTTGGCCTAGTGATCTCTACAGAGGGATTCAAGATGGACCCACAGAAGGTTTCAGCCATTCTGGATTGGCCTGCACCTTCAGATAAAAAGGGGGTGCAGCGCTTCGTTGGCTTTGCCAATTTTTATCGGAGGTTTATCAAGGGATTCTCTGCTATTATTTCCCCGATTACGCAGCTAACGAAGCAAAATGCTCGATTCCAGTGGACATCTGAAGCACAGGCTGCTTTCACAAACCTAAAAATACTTTTTACGTCTGCTCCTATTCTAAGTCATCCCGATCCTGCCCTACCGTATCTACTTGAGGTAGATGCCTCAGAGACAGCGGTTGGAGCTGTTATCTCCCAGCGCCAAGGTCTCAAGGACTTGATACACCCGGTAGCCTTCTTCTCCCGTAAGCTTACCCCATCCGAGAGGAATTATGGTGTTGGAGACCGGGAGCTCCTGGCCATTAAATCTGCCCTTGAGGAGTGGAGGTACTTGTTGGAGGGAGCAGTGCATCCTATACTCATTTACACAGACCACAAGAACCTAGAGTATCTGAGAGCTGCCAAACGTCTGAGACCACGGCAGGCACGTTGGGCACTATTTTTCTCTAGGTTCTCGTTCCACATAACTTACCGGCCAGGCTCCAAGAACACCAAACCAGACGTTCTTTCCCGCATGTTTGATGATCCAAAAGAGGTGTCAGCTCCAGATACCATTCTATCGGAAGGCAACTTCTTACTTTTACAAACTAGCCTGATGTCTGTCTTGAAGCAAGCTTCTACAGGTGTGTCTGGTCCCTCTGGAATCACTCTGGTACCCAAGGACGGGTTACTTTGGAAGAATGACAAAATCTTTGTGCCAGAAGAAGTTCGAGTCACAGTGTTAAACTTGTGTCATGATCATCCCCTGGCAGGCCATTTCGGAATGCATAAAACCCTTGAACTGATTCAACGCACGTTTTGGTGGCCGGATCTTGAAAAAGACTGCAGGGAATATGTAGGTTCATGTGCCACCTGTATCCGTAGCAAGACCACTAGAAGCAAGGCCTGGGGTCTGCTCAGACCCTTACCAGTCCCTGACCGTCCCTGGAAAATGATTGCCATGGACTTCATAGTGGAACTCCCCCCGTCTGAAGGTTGCACAGCCATCTTTGTAGTGGTTGACCGTCTATCCAAGATGGCCCACTTTGTGCCTCTCAAAGGCACGCCCTCTGCCATGGAAACTGCCCAGGTCTTCATTAGGGAAGTAGTAAGGCTACATGGGGTACCTGCGGACATCGTTTCGGATAGAGGGGTGCAGTTCACCTCTCGCTTTTGGAAGGCTTTGTGCAAGGTCCTGAAGATTGAGTTGTCCATGTCCTCGGCCTATCACCCCCAAACTAATGGGCAAACCGAAAGAACGAATCAGACGCTCGAACAGTTCCTCAGATGCTTCACCACCTTCGTTCAAGACGACTGGGTAGCTTTACTACCCTTGGCAGAGTTTGCCTTTAACAACGCCAGTCATTCGGCTACAGGTCAATCGCCATTTTTTGCCAACTACGGGTTTCACCCGACCTTCTTACCTGATCTCATCCCTGATTCAACAGTCCCAGCGGTCCAGAGTATTGTTGATTTCCTGACCCGTAACAGCAGGATATTGCAGAAAGCCATGACTAAGGCACAAGCAGCCAATAAAAGGATCTTTGACAGGAAAAGGAGAGGGGAATTATGCCTGCAACAGGGTGACCAAGTATGGTTATCGACCACCAACCTTAAGATGGCTTGCCCCGCAAGGAAACTGGCACCCAAGTTCATCGGTCCTTTCCCAGTAAAACGTAAATTAAACGAGGTCTCCTATGAACTTGCCTTACCGGAGTCGTTGAAGATTCACCCAGTCTTTCACGTTTCCTTGCTGAAACCCGCAGTGCCCGACCCGTTCCCAGACAGGGGATCGGGACCACCCAAGCCTGTAATCATTGACAGTGATGAGGAGTTCGAGGTGGAGGCTGTCTTGGACTGCCGAAAAAGAGGGAACCAGCTTCAATTCCTGATCAAGTGGAAGGGGTACGGTCTGGAGGAGAACTCATGGGAACCCCAACAGAACATCCACGCCCGAGAGTTAATCCAGGCCTTTTTTCGCAGTCACCCCCAGAAAAGAGCTCTATTGGGCACCCGGAGGTTGCCCTTAAGGGGGGGGGGCACTGTCAGAGACGTGCTGGGCTTGAACCTGGGACCTCTTCTGTGTCTGGCATTGACTCTTCCAGCGGAGCTATCTGAGATGCTGGACAGTTCCCTGCCTGATCTGCTGGATAACCTATCTGATCCATTAGACTACTCTGCTTGGTGTCTGATTACTGTTGAACTCTGAACCCCTTGCTCCTCCCATGTACTTCCTATAAAAGACATTCCAGAGATGTTTCCCCTTGCGGTTTGATCTGCTTCTGTTCCCTGAGTTCCTGATTCTGTGCTTGTATCCTGTTCCTGTGTTTGACCCGGCTTCCTGACCACGCTTCTGTCTCCAGTCCTGACCTCGGCTCGTTTGACCCTGCTCAGTTATCTGCCAGTCTGCCTGTTGCCAAGATTCGGCCCGGACTTTGACTACTCTCTGCCTGCCACTTGTGATGTTTACCTTGATGTGTATGACCCGGCTTGTCTGACTCTGCAAACCTGCACCAGCTTACCTGCATCCTCTGCTCTGCAAGCTGCACACGCTGACCTGCATCCTTTGCAATGCAAACCTGCACCTGCTGACCTGCATCCCTGCTCTGCAAACCTGCACCTGCTGACCTGCATCCCTGCTCTGCAAACCTGCACCTGCTGACCTGCATCCCTGCTCTGCAAACCTGCACCTGCTGACCTGCATCCCTGCCCTGCAAACCGGCACCTGCTGACCTGCATCCTCTGCTCTGCAAGCTGCACCTGCTGACCTGCATCCGCTGCTTCCGGAACCAGCCGTTCCAGTCTCCACTCGGCTCCACCACTCCAAGCAGTGAGGATCAGACAGGCACCCTTGCCTCACCGTGCTCTTACCACCACTGTCCCCACTCCAGTGGTCTCCGAGCCGGGGTTGTACGGGAGGTCCCTCTCCGCACGTCAGGCTCACACCCAAGGTACGTTACACATTCGCTATTTGCGATATAATTTATTTCGGATTCAGTTTTATTCGTAATTGCTTTGTTCAGAAATTCGAATGCTTCCGAATGTCCGAAAGTTGCTCAATTCGGACGAATTTCGATTTGTTACGAAACGAATTGCACAAGCCTAATTACCTTAAATTTTTTAACATTAAACCATGTAGCTGCCCACCCTATTATTTTGTTTAGGTCTTTTTGCAAGGTTTTCAGATCCTGCCTAGAAGTTATTGCCCTGCTTAACATTGTATCGTCCGCAAATACTGAGATTGAGCTGTTTATCCCATCCTCTAGATCGTTTATGAATAAATGTGTTTGATAAATATCATGTAGAATAAAAAAAATTGCAACTACCACCATTTTATTCTTCAAGTGTAAAAAAGAAGGGGGTGGAGGCGCCAACTAAATTAGTCCTACTGTAATCATTAATGTAAGTATAGTATATATACTTACAGGTTCACTTGAAAATTATATCCATCGAGGATGGGGGTGTTCTGAGGTCTGTTGGTGCTGCTCTGCTGGCTCTGGCAAAGTTCCCCTCAACGTGGAAGTGATGGTTAGCATAGTTCCAGACTGGTTAGCATGGAGCTTCCTGTCATGTGACACCGCAGAGAAGCCTGTGCAAACGAAAATTGACATCTCCCACACCTCACGGCTGAGGGGAACTTTGCCAGAGCCAGCAGAGCAGCACCAACAGACCTCAGAACACCCCCATCCTTGATGGATATCATTTTCAAGTGAACCTGTAAGTATATATACTATACTTACATTAATGATTACAGTAGGACTAATTTAGTTGGCGCCTCCACCCCCTTCTTTTTTACACTTCTTGCTGACAGAGGACATGGACACCCTCTGAGGATGGCTGCCTCCTCTTGTTTTTTAATATACAAATTGACTTAGAAGTGCCATTAGAGCCACTATTACATTCATTTTAAAGGCATCACATCGCTAGGAGCGCCGGAATCCCCCCCCCCTTTTCCACGAATTTTATTCTTCAGGGTCTTCTGCTTTTTGAAACTATAATGTTTTTTTTGGAGGTGTTTAAAGTAACTGTGTAGCAAGAAAATGCAGGTTTTAACATGTTTGCAAAAAAAAAGAAAAGAAATTGCTCTGGTAGACACAAAGTTGTACCGTATATTTAAAAAAAACAGTCAATGTGACATTCTAAAAAAATTTACTGGCGGTGTATCCTAATGGTCAATGTGTTTTAAATGACAGTAATTGATTCACTTGTAGAGGAGGTTTGGTAAATGTCACATCTACCCCTAAAAAATATTGAAGTGAGAAAAAAAACAGAAACATCAGGATGGTGTGTTGAGTCTATTATTAGATGATAGTACGGTGGTATAACAGTTATAACTGCTGATGGGGGACATTCGGGTGGCGGGACTGATTGCTGTTTTCCTGTTTGTGTCTCTTGCTATCAATCTTTTGTTCTGGTGTAAATTTTGAACAGAAAATACATTGTTTCTTAGTCGAGGATTAGGGATGAGCTCGGTGTTCGAGTCAAACATAGGTTCGACTCGAACATCGGCTGTTCGCGCGTTCGGCGAACAACAAACGATTTGGGCTGTTCGCGCCAAATTCGAATGACGCGAACGGCCCACAATACACTGCGCCATCGCAGTGTAATCCCGGCGCTGTGATTGGCCAAGCATGCACTGTGACCCTGCATGCTTGGCCA
This sequence comes from Rana muscosa, assembly GCA_029206835.1. Lineage (NCBI taxonomy): Eukaryota > Metazoa > Chordata > Amphibia > Anura > Ranidae > Rana > Rana muscosa. The sequence continues at coordinate 57,944,635 of CM055126.1, read as the reverse complement.
ATCACAGCGCCAGCAGCGAGGAGAGCAATGATTGGCCACAGGCAGGATGCCTGTGGCCAATTATTGCTGAGGGGGTTTAGTACACGCCCCACACTATAAAAGGCCGCCAGCGCGGCGGCCTCGTGTAGTGTGTTCCGGCGCAGGGAAAGAGAAGGATAGGCAGGGACAGTGTCATATTTTTTCTTTGCTAAACCTTGTGTGTAGGGACAGAGAAGGATAGGTAGGGAGAGTATCAGTGTCATATTCTTTGCTAAACCTTGTCTGTAGGGACAGACAAGGATAGGCAGGGAGAGTGTCAGTGTCATATTCTTTGCTAAACCTTGTGTGCTGAACCATATTGCTAAACCTTGTGTGTAGGGACAGACAAGGATAGGTAGGTAGAGTGTCAGTGTCATATTCTTTGCTAAACCTTGTTTGTAGGGACAGAGAAGGATAGGAAGGGAGAGTGTCAGTGTCATATTCTTTGCTAAACCTTGTGTGCTGAACCATATTGCTAAACCTTGTGTGTAGGGACAGACAAGGATAGGTAGGCAGAGTGTCAGTGTCATATTCTTTGCTAAACCTTGTGTGTAGGGACAGACAAGGATAGGTAGGCAGAGTGTCAGTGTCATATTCTTTGCTAAACCTTGTTTGTAGGGACAGAGAAGGATAGGCAGGGAGAGTGTCAGTGTCATATTCTTTGCTGAACCATATTGCTAAACCTTGTGTGTAGGGACAGACAAGGATAGGCAGTCGAGAGTGTCAGTGTCATAATCTTTGCTAAACCTAGTGCGCTGAACCATATTGCTAAATCTTGTGTGTAGGGACAGACAAGGATAGGCAGTCGAGAGTGTCAGTGCCATAATCTTTGCTAAACCTAGTGCGCTGAACCATATTGCTAAACCTTGTGTGTAGGGACAGACAAGGATAGGCAGTCGAGAGTGTCAGTGTCATAATCTTTGCTAAACCTAGTGCGCTGAACCATATTGCTAAACCTTGTGTGTAGGGACAGACAAGGATAGGCAGTCGAGAGTGTCAGTGTCATAATCTTTGCTAAACCTTGTGTGCTGAACCATATTGCTAAACCTTGTGTGTAGGGACAGACAAGGATAGGCAGGGAGAGTGTCAGTGTCATAATCTTTGCTAAACCTAGTGTGCTGAACCATATTGCTAAACCTTGTGTGTAGGGACAGACAAGGATAGGCAGTCGAGAGTGTCAGTGTCATATTCTTTGCTAAACCTTGTGTGCTGAACCATATTGCTAAACCTTGTGTGTAGGGACAGACAAGGATAGGCAGGGAGAGTGTCAGTGCCATATTCTTTGCTAAACCTTGTGTGCTGAACCATATTGCTAAACCTTGTGTGTAGGGACAGACAAGAATAGGTAGGCAGAGTGTCAGTGTCATATTCTTTGCTAAACCTTGTTTGTAGGGACAGAGAAGGATAGGCAGGGAGAGTGTCAGTGTCATATTCTTTGCTAAACCTAGTGTGCTGAACCATATTGCTAAACCTTGTGTTTAGGGACAGACAAGGATAGGCAGTCGACAGTGTCAGTGTCCTATTCTTTGCTAAACCTTGTGTGCAGGGAGAGAGAAGGATAGGCAGGGGACAGTGTCAGTGTCATTGTTGCTAAGCCTCCTGCACAGTATACACCTGAAGCTACCCCTTATTGTTGGTTTTCCCATCTCCCTGCAGGCCATTAGAATGTCTGGAAGGCAAACAAGGAGAGGCAGACAGTCAGGAGCCAATAAAAGAGGGCAAGCAGGCTCTGTGTCTGGGGGCAACAGTGCTGGTCGTGGACGCGGTGCATTGTCATCAGCACATGGCCATGGGACACGCTTGTCCTTCTTTTCGGCAGCTGGACATGTTGAGCCACATCATGCCGAAGACTTGGTAGAGTGGATGACCAAGCCCTCCTCATCCTCCTCATCCTCTCTCACCCAGGCTCAGGGTACTGGCAAAGCAGCTGCCAAAGCATCCTCTTCCCTGGTATCAATGTCATCATCAGTCACTCCTTCCCTAGACCCACCATGTCCTCCTCCTGAGGAGTCCCCCGAACTGTTTGAGCACAGTGTTGGGTACATGCTCCAGGAGGATGCCCAGCGTTTCGAAGGGTCTGATGATGATACCCAGCTAGAGGAAGGCAGTAGCGTGAGAGCAGAGAGAGGGGATGCTCAAGAAGGACACCAATCTGGCAGTCATGTTCCAGCAGCTGCAGCATACTGCCAGATTGGCTCCAGTGATGAGGAGGGAGGGGATGATGAGGTCACTGACTCCACGTGGGTGCCTAATAGGAGAGAGGAGGAGGAGGAGGATGAGGAGGAGGCACATCTCCAACGAGGCAGGATGCCCTTGGGTGGCCAGCGTAAGGGCAGCACACCGACGGAATCACACCGCAGAGCTCCGCCTGTGCAGGGCGCTGCCTCTGCCCGTTATTCAAAAAGTTTTTTGGTGTGGGCCTTTTTTGAGGCGAGTGCATCAGATCGCACAGCTGCTGTTTGCAACATATGTCTCAAGCGTATATCGCGTGGCCAAAACATCAGCCGCTTGGGCACCACATGCTTGACCAGACATATGTTGACCTGCCATGCAGCTCGTTGGCAAGCCTACCTTAAAGACCCACACCAAAGAACAAAGCGGACCTCTCCTTGCACCGCATCAGCTGGGATCTCCAACCCCACTATACCTTCAGTCCTCTCTGAAACCTGCACTGAGAGGAATGAAGGTGTAGAATTAGGTGTGTCACAGCCCAGTACTTGCGGGCACTCTGCTAGCAGTACACCGACGTCCGATTCTAGCAGGCAAATTTCCCTGCCCCAGCTGCTGGACCGTCGAAAGAAGTTCACTCCCAGCCATCCACATGCCCAGCGGTTGAATGCTAGCTTGGCTAAATTGCTAGCGCTTCAACTGCTGCCTTTTCAGTTGGTAGACTCGGCCCCCTTCTGTGAGTTTGTGCAATGTGCGGTTCCTCAGTGGCAGGTTCCCAAACGCCACTTTTTCTCTCGGAAGGCGATTCCGGCTCTCTACCGGCATGTGGAAGGCAATGTCTTGGCCTCACTGGACAGGGCGGTCAGCGGTAAGGTGCATATTACCGCTGACTCATGGTCCAGCAGGCATGGACAGGGGCGTTACCTTTCTTTCACGGCCCATTGGGTCACTCTTTTGGCAGCTGGGAAGGATGCAGGACAAGGTGCAGTAGTGTTGGAGGTTGTTCCACCGCCACGCCTCCAAAATGCTACTACTGGTTGTGACACACCTCTGTCCTCCACCCCCTCCTCTTCTTCTTCCTCCGTGGTCTCTTCCTGTGCTTTGTCCTCGGAACCAGCGGTGCTCCGTAGGCGTTCAAGGGGCTACGCAAGTACGCAGGCAAAAAGATGCCATGCCGTGCTTGCGCTGGTGTGTTTGGGGGACAGGAGCCACACTGGGGCAGAGGTTCTGTCTGCTCTGCAGGGGCAGGCCGAGAGGTGGTTGACGCCACGCCAGCTTAAGCCAGGAATGGTAGTTTGCGACAATGGCACCAACCTCCTCTCCGCTCTCCGACAGGGACAACTGACCCATGTGCCCTGTGTGGCTCACGTCCTTAACCTGGTGGTGCAGCGGTTCTTGGGCAGGTACCCGGGCTTACAGGATGTCCTGAGGCAGGCCAGGAAAGTCTGTGTGCATTTCCGCAGATCTTATAATGCCAGTGCTCGCCTGGCTGAGCTGCAAAAGGAGTTGAACCTGCCCAAGAACCGCCTTATATGTGACATGCCCACCAGGTTGAACTCAACGTTGGCCATGCTGCAGCGGCTGTACACGCAGCAGAGGGCCATCAATGAGTACCTGTGCGACTACGGCACCAGGACAGGGTCAGGGGAGCTCGGTTTTTTTCACCACGCCAGTGGGGCATGATCAGGGATGCATGCACTGTCCTGGCACCATTTGAGGAGGCCACGAGGATGGTGAGCAGTGACAGTGCATGCATCAGTGACACTGTACCTCTTGTCCACCTGTTGGAACATACGCTGCGTGGAATAATGGACAGGGCACTTGAGGCAGAACAGAGGCAGGAAGAGGAGGACTTCCTTGCCTCTCAAGGCCCCCTTTACCCAGTGTTCCTTCTGTCCCACCCATCGCACAGGAAGAAGAGGAGGAGGAGGAGGAGGAGGATTGTGTCAGCATGGAGGTGGAGCCTGGCACTCAGCATCATCAGCAGCAGTCTTTTAGGGATGATTTACAGTCCCAAGAAACCAGTGGACTTGTACGTGGCTGGGAGGAGGTGGCTGCGGATCATGTCGTCCTTAGTGACCCAGAGGACTCCGGACTGAATGCCTCAGCTAACCTACGCTGCATGGCCTCCCTGATCCTGCAAAGTCTGCGGAAGGATCCTCGTATTCTTCGGATCAAGGAGAGGGACCATTACTGGCTGGCCACTCTCCTTGATCCACGGTACAAGGGTAAGGTTGCGGACCTTATCTTACCGTCGCAGAGGAAGCAGAGGATGAGACAACTCCGGGAGGCCTTGCAGAAAGGTCTGTGCAACGCGTTCCCAGAGACTGGGAGGTTACAAACTCCTGGTCTTGGACAACGAGTTGCTGAGGCTTCGGTCAGTCAAAGAAGGAGTGGTGGGGAAGGTGGCCGTCTGACCGAAGCGTTCAGACAATTCTTTAGTCCGCAGCCCCAAGGTATGATCGGTTCCAGCAACCATCACCAGCGTCTGATATACATGGTGCAAGAATACCTAGGGGCAAGGTCAGACTTGGACACCTTCCCCACCGAAAATCTTCTGGCTTACTGGGTCTTGAGGATGGATCACTGGCCAGAGCTTGCACAGTATGCAATTGAGCTACTGGCCTGTCCTGCATCCAGCGTTCTTTCAGAACGCACATTCAGTGCTGCTGGAGGATTTGTCACGGATCACAGGGTGCGCCTGTCCACCGACTCTGTTGATCGACTGACCTTCATAAAGATGAACCAGTCTTGGATCACCATCAGCTACCAAACACCTGAAGCTGATATAACAGACTAATTTATTTTCAAATGTCACATCCCTTCAAGACTGATGCTGATGCTGAGAGTTTGTCCTGTTATGTTGACTGACTATCCTCCTCCTCCTCAATGATCCGATTGACGATGATAGCTTGGAAGAACATTTTTGTTTCTGGGTGCCGCCACCAGTGGCTAAGGCCCAATTTTTCAGCCCCTGTTTAACAGGGGTGTGTTATTACAATTTTTTATGCAATGCTTTGCAGCAGGGCTCATTCCTGCACTCCAACTAGAGTATCTGGGAGTGGTTGCAGTGTCGTGGCACCAGCCCCAGTGGCTAAGGCCCAATTTTTCAGCCCCTGTTTAACAGGGGCGTGTAATTACAATTTTTGATGCAATACTTTGCAACAGGGCTCATTTCTGTGCTCCAAGTACAGTATCTGTGAGGGGTTGCAGTGTTGTGGCACCAGTGCCTAAGGCTCAATTTTTCTGCCCCTGTTTAACAGGGGCATGTAATTACAATTCTTGATCTAATAATTCACAGCAGGGCCCATTCCTGCGCCCACCAAGACTAACTGTGAGGCCTTACAGTGTTGTGTCAACATCACCACCACCACCACCAAAGGCCCAATTTTTCAGCCCCTGTTCAACAGGGGCATCCAATTACAATTCTTGATCTAATAATTCACAGCAGGGCCCATTCATGCGCCCACCAAGAGTAACTGTGAGGGCTCACAGTGTTGTGGCAACACCAACATGTAAGGGGCAAATTTCAGCTGAGTATATACGGCAGGCCCCTACTTTCAAACATCCAACTTACAAACGACTCCTCCTTGCAAACGGAAGGATACAACAGGAAGTGAGAGGAAATCTACCCCTAGGAAGGCAAATTCTCTCCTGTAAGAGTTAATATGGGAAAAAAAGTGTCTCCTCTCCACTGATTCTTTATCACCAATTCTTGTTTCAATAAAAACCCCAAATTTTCAAAAAACATTTGTCATTAGGACGGAAAGTGAGGTGAACTGTTCTGAACAGGTGCACACTGCACAGACAGCAAAACAAATGTTACAGGGGTGATAACCCTTCCCTATGTTTTCCAAAAAGCTTAAAAATAGATTTTTGGGCTGGAGCTACACTTAAACAATGTACCTGTTCAAAATTACAAACAGATTCTACATAAGAACAAACCTACAGTCCCTGTCTTGTATGCACCGCCTGTATACGGCTGTTCAGAGTATATAGGGCGTTTTTTATTTTGTGTGCGGGGTTCCCCTTAATATCCATACAAGACCCAAAGGGGCTGGTAATGGGCTGGGGTAAGGGGGGGGGGGGTTGTGATGGGGTAGCTATGTCATTTTTCTTAAAGATTTTCATCCATATTACCGGGACCAGACATTACATTAAAGCCGCAAGCAGTTTTAAATGGCTTTTTTTCCTTTAGAAATGTAATTTTGTGCAGGGACAGTTCTAAACACGGGAAACACGTGGCACTTCACAGGCATACTTTAGACACCCCCCAGGTACGATATTTAAAGGAATATTTGCCTTTTTTTTTTCACTTTATGCATCATTAACCACTTCAGCCCTGGAAGAATTTACCCCCTTCCTGACCAGAGCACTTTTTGCGATGCAGCACTGCGTCGCTTTAACTGACAATTGCGCGGTCGTGCGACGTTGAACCTAACCAAAATTGACGTCCTTTTTCCCCCACAAATAGAGCTTTCTTTTGGTGGTATTTGATCACCTCTGCGGTTTTTATTTTTTGTGCTATAAACAAAAGAAGAGCGACATATTTGAAAAAAATGCAATATTTTTTACTTTTTGATTTAATAAATATCACAATTTTTTTTTTTTAAAACAATTTTTTTTCTAAGATTAGACCGATACGTATTCTACATATTTTTGGTAATTTTTTTTTGCAATAAGCGTATATTGATTGGTTTGCGCAAAAGTTATAGCGTCTACATAATAGGGGATAGATTTATGGCATTTTTATTTTTTTTATTTTTTTTACTAGTAATAGCGGCAATCTGCGATTTTTATTGTGACCGTGACATTGCAGCAGACACATCGGACACTATTGGCGCGTTTTTGGGACCATTCACATTTATACAGCGATTAGTGCTATAAAACTGCACTAATTACTGTGTAAATGTGACTGGCAGGGAAAGGGTTAACACTAGGGGGCGATCAAGGGGTTAATATGTTCCCTATTGAGTGATTGTAACTGTAGGGGGAGGGGACTCACAAGGGGAGGAGACCGATCTGTGTTCCTCTGTACTGGGAACACACATCGGTCTCCTCACCTCTGACAGGAGGTGGATCTGTGTGTTTACACACACAGATCCACACTTCTGCCGTGATCGTGGGCAATCGCGGGTGCCCAGCGGACATCGCGACCGCCGGGCACACTCACCGGGTCACGAGCGTTGCCGCGGGTGCACGCGCGCGCCGCCGGCGGCGCGCGCGCGCCCCATAGACGGCCGGGAAAAAAGGACGTCATATGACGTCCGCCCGGAGGGAGGGAGGGTTCCTGCCGGCGTCATATGTCTATGACCCGGTAGGAAGTGGTTAAAATGACTGCTCCAGAAAAACAGCCGTTTTTAAAACTTCTTTTTGCATTGATACATGTCCCCTGGTGCAGAACCCGGGTTCCCAAACCCTTTTTAGGACAATAAAATGCATAATAGTCGTTATAATTAGCACTTTAGATTTCGAACGTTCGCATCCATTGTATTTAATAGGGTTTTAATGTTCGTGCGAACTTTCGGTCCGTTCGAAGGTTCTGGTGCGAACCGAACCCGGGGGTGTTCGGCTCATCACTCTCGAGGATACACACTGTCATTTTTCACAGAGGATGTTTGAATGAAAAATCAGCCAACCGGAGAGACCCACGTTTAGATACAAGCATATTCCGAATGGCGAAATATAACCCATAACTGAATTACTAATAAACTTTGGGAAAGGAAAATTAAAAAAAAAGGAGATCCTTCTGCTTTCAAATTAGATACAATTTTAAAAAGTATTATTCACCACTTCAGCCCCGGAAGATTTGGCTGCTCAATGACCGGGCCATTTTTTTGCGATTCGGCACTGCGTCGCTTTAACTGACAATTGGGCGGTCGTGCGACGCTGTACCCAAACAAAATTTACGTCCTTTTTTTCCCACAAACAGAGCTTTCTTTGGGTGGTATTTGATCATCTTTTTATTTTTTGGGCTATAAACAAAAAAAGAGCGACAATTTTGAAAAAAAACACAATATTTTGTACTTTTTGCTATGATAAATATTCCCATTTTTTTTTAAAAAAAAGTGGAATTTTTCTCAATTTCTACATATTTTTGGTAATAAAAATCGCCATAACGTATATTGATTGGTTTTCACAAAAGTTATATCATCTACAAAATAGGTGATAGATTTATAGCATTTATATTATTATTTTTTTTTACGACTAATGGCGGCGATCTGCGATTTTTATCGTCACTGCGACATTATGGCGGACACATCGGACACTTTTGACACATTTTTGGGACCATTGGCATTTATACAGCGATCAGTGCTGATTACTAGGGATGAGCTCCGGCGTGTTCACATTGAACACGTTCAGAGCCCGCCAGGATGTCGGTACCCCGCGCTGCGCTAATCACAGCCAGGAAGACATTGCCCGATCTCTGCAGCCGAGCATCGGGAAATGTCTCCCTGCCTGTCATTAGCGCAGCGCGGTGCCGACATCCTGGCGGGCTCTGCACGTGTTCAATGTGAACACGCCGGAGCTCATCCCTACTGATTACTGTAAAAATGTCACTGGCAGGGAAGGGGTTAACACTAGGGGGCGATCGAGGGATTAATTGTGTTCCCTGATGTGTGTTCTAACTGAAGGGGGGATGGGACTGATTAGAGGAAATGATAGATCGGGGTTACTAGCTATTAGAAACTCACGATCTGCATTTCCTCAGCTCACAGAACAGGGATGTGTGTGTTTACACACACACGTCCCTGTTCTGCCTCTCGTGCCCAGAGCTCGCTCGTGGCCAGCGGTCATGGCGACCGTCGGTCACGAGCATTGGCACTCCCACGAGGCAGCGGTGCGCGCGCGCCTGATAACTCCGCTTAAAGCCACCGACGTACAGCTACGACGGTTCGCCCAGCGGAGCCAACCTGCCGTAGTATAACTGCAGCGGCTGGTCCGCAAGCGGTTAATAATAACTTGCCTCCAGTTCAGAGACTTTCATTTGGGTCCTCAGTGACCCTGATCTTATGAATAACTAAATAAGTTCTTATATTTACAGCTATTAAAATATGGTAACTAGTTGCCCACTCCAGTAGGGACAGCTAGCACGCATTTGTTATTCGCTTTAAAGATGAAGGAGAGTCCACCAACTAGAGCACAAAATGGTTCGTTAGAATCGCAGAGATTCAACAGATGGAGAACCTCACGATGGCAATGAAAGATCAAGATGGGAGAAACCGGACGATATGGGCACCCTACTTGAAATATAGGGAGGAGCGGGGAGGGGGTGGGGATCGGGGAGAGGAGGAGAGAGAGGAGGTGTGAGGGTGGGAGGGTGTAATCTCTCCCGCCCTCTTTTTTTCCCTTTTTTTTTTTTTGTGTTTGGTTGGGGGAGGGAGGAGGGGCTTCACGGAAAAGAAAGGCAGAGGTTAAAGAGGAAAAGAGAAGTCACATTGAATTAATGAAGCATAAAGGAGGTGGAAGAATACAAGATTGTAGTCTCTTTTTTTTTTTGTGTTTGATTTTTGATTGATATAAGCAGATGGTATAAAAACGTGAAAACTTGTAATGTGAAATCTATGTGTAGCGGGGTGCTAAATTTAGGGGAAGTGTTTGAGTGGTAGTTATACTCAAACGCCCTAATTGTCAGGGTTCTTACAACCATTTTGTCCGCAGGGAGAGTATCAGTGTACAGTTCCCTGTGGCCTACAGGTGGCGCTGCCATAGTGGGCTAGGGTTGAACCGCTGATACAGTGCTGTGCCTTGTGTGTCCTCTCTCGGCAACCATACAGTGGGTGTGGTCTACCTGCTGTGCATGCTGGGAGAGGATATAAAAGAGGCAGACGCTGCCTGTCTTGGGGGTTCTGGTTCCAGTCCACCCTGGGCACCTTTGGCCCAGGGGCGGGGTTTTTGTTCTGTCTTCGGGGGTCCTACCCCAGGGAGTGTGTTCCAGTCCGCCCTGGGCACCTTAGGCCCAGGGGCGGAGGTCGGTGAATCAGTCCTAGGCACCTTTAGCCCTGGGACTGCAACACAGGCCTGGGCCCAGCACTTTTGGCTGGAGCCCACCAAGGATCGAGGAATCTCAGGGTGCCACCTTGCGAGGGGACCCGTATCTTGGATGAGGAGGCCGGGGTAGGAACCGTTCCAAAGGACTGATGCGGAAGTCACAGTGAAGGAGGGGTCCCGGTAACTCTCTGGAGGGATGTCTTCTCCTTAACAGAGGTCAAGTTCACCAGGTCTGTGGCAGAGACCAAGTTCACCAGGTCTGTGGCAGGGACTTTGGGTTAGGTTAGAGCACTATTCTGGCTGCTAGTCCCAAGCAAGGGAGACTATCCAGAAAGGCTGAGTCTGCTTGAGAATCGAAGCAGTGAATCGTATCACATTTGTGCCTGGACCTCCTCCACACCTTAAGCTGTCCTGTTCTTACTCCAACCTTTACTGTCAGAGACTGTTTTATAAGAAAATAAACTCTACGTTGGAGTTGAAGCTGGTGTGGACCTTGAAGTTACTAGGGGACATAAGGACTTATCTTTATTTACTATAGAGTTGAGAACCATTCTCTGACTTTTCTGACTTTGGCTGTGGGAAGACCCATTAACAACACCAATCAACCTCTTATTACAGGAGGGTACGGGCTGATAGTGCAGTGTGCCTCTCTCTTCCTGCGAGGAGCCAATTACTGCAGGTAGAGAAAGGGGTCTGTGCACTGCATATGGAAAAATAAAGAATTTATAAAAAAAATTATAAAATTGATAAAATAAAAAAAAAGATGAATTTCAGGTAAGGCAATTTTTTACATTTGTAGGCAGGTACACCTCCCTGCAGTTTTGCCTCCCTGCACAGGTGGCGCTGTTATGGCAGCCACCATGCAGAGGGGACAGGATGAACTCTTGTTCCTCTGAGGCCTCCATAGGCATCATTGGGGAGCAGCAGTCCCATTGAACGCTGCTGCACAGGATGACCTCTGTGGCCATCTTTAGTGTAGGCATTGATAAAAGATAGTGCTATGCCCCTGCAGTTGGCGGCCATTTGTGAAGTGGCTAGGGCAGGGACAGGAACTTGCTGGTGATGGACAGTGTGACTACAATAAAGAGAGGTTCCAGTGGAGGATGGACAGAGCAGGGATTGTACAACTGAGCCACCATCTAGGAACCCTTTCTGCCTTTAAGGTGCCTTTGCTTCCATACTACTTTCAGCCAACTCCTTTGTCAGATGTTGCCGGGCATCGTAAGCCTTCTAGAGTGTCTTCTATAATACTGAGACTGTGTTCTGCAAGACCTTTTGTGAAATACTGCTGTGCCAGATTCAGCCGTGTTGTACAGGTTCTGTTGCCACCTTGTTGGAACTTCAAGACAACAATAGGTATATATACCATATAGACCACACGCCGCACACTGCATCAAATTGGTCTGCATGGCTGTCGTCCCAGAAGGAAGCCTCTTTTTTCAGTGAAAAGGTAGGGGTAAAATGTACCCCGTTACCAATTCACATAGGGGGGGCCGGGATCTGGGGGTCCCCATTCAACCACCACGATTGGCACTGCATGTTTGATCATTTGCTGTCACGTAGTATTTTATGATTTCATGTATCATAATATGTTTGGTAGATGGATTTTGTAAGCCATCATACCCACCAAGGGGACTGCATTTAGGCTGTGCATTATCATTGGATAGTCTTAGACTAGCCATTGCGGTTCACATAGGCTGGCTGGTGTTCACAATCTATTTCACTTTTTATAATATTCAATTTAATTTAATTTAATTATATTAATACTTATTTCTTAGCGCCCCCAATATATTTGCCACTATTGCACATATAACCACTTCCAGTCACCGTTTCAACCATTGAAAGTTTGGGGTTAGCAGCTTAATCAATCACTAATTTTCTTAAGGCGCGAGATCATCAATACAATTAAGGGGTAAAATGTACCATGTTACCAATTCACATGGGGGGGGGCAGGATCTGGGGGTCCCCTTGTTAAAGGGGTCTTCCATATTCCGATAAGCCCCCCCACCTGCAGACCCCCACAACCACTGGGCAAGGGTGGTGGGGATCAACATGGGGGCAAGGTGCTTTATAGTGGGGGGCGCAGAGCCCCGTCTGCCCCAAAGCACCCATCCCCCATGTTGAGGGCATGTGGCCTGGTACGGTTTAGGAGGGGGGGCGGTCTCTCGTCCCCCCTCTTTTCCTGTGGCCTGCCAGGTTGCGTGCTCGGATAAGGGTCTGGTATGGATTTTGGGGGGGAGCCCTACGCCATTTTATTTTTAATTTTGGTGCAGGGTTCCCCTTAAAATCCATACCAGACCTGAAGGGCCTAGTATGGATTTTGGGGGGACCCCTCACACAATTTTTTTTTTTAATTTTTGGTTCAAGGTTTCCCCTTAATATTCATACCAGACCCAAAGGGCCTGGTAATGGACTTGGGGGGGGGGGGGCATGCCGTTTTTTTCAATGACTCTTATCTGTATTGCCGAGATCCGACAATTCATTAATAGCCAGTAGTTTTAAATTACTTTTCTTCCTTTAGAAATGCCATTTTGCTGCGGGACAGTTCTAAACACAGGAAAAATGCGCCACTTTACAGGCATACTATAGACACCCCCCAGGCACGAAATTCAAAGGAATATTTCATTTTTATCATTTCACTTTAAGCATTATTAAAATCACTGCTCCCGAAAAAACAGCTGTTTTTAAACCTTTTTTTTGCATTGATACATGTCCCCTGGGGCAGGACCCGGGTCCCCAAACACTTTTTATGACAATACCATGCATATTAACCTTTAAAATTAGCACTTTTGGTTTTTCATGTTAGTGTCCCATAGACATTAACGGGGTTCCGCGGCTTTCGAATTTGCTCCGAAGTTCGCATATTGTTCGTTGTTCCCCTGAACATCCGAACAACTAAGGTTCGGCCCGAACTTATGCTCGGGCCAAACCGCTCGCCCATCCCTAGTTGTTAGGACACCAGTGGTTAGAAGGTCGTAATGATGCACCATGAAAACCTGTAACTTTGTGTAACTAAAAGCTGTTCAACCACCCGCTGGCTTGTATACAATTTTTGGGCAGTTTGCCAAGGCACCCCTGAAGAAACCTCAAGGCACCCCAGGCTGCCTGGGCACCCTGGTTGAAAAAGGCTGCTATAGACATCTCCATCCCCAGAGACACAGCAGGAAATAATGTTATTTTTATTATTATTATTATTTATATGATTAATATTATTCATGTTATGTTTTTTTTTTTGTGTCACGCTGGAGAGAATCCTTTGTACTTCCTGTCATGTAGACATTTTTATTCCAGAGACAAAGCAGGAAATATTGTTATTTATATTAATACTATTATTAATTACTATTATTAAATATTATTATTCATGTTTTTTGTGTCTTATTGGGGAAAATTATTTTTTACTTCCTGTCCTTCAAACATCTCCATCCCCTGAGACACAGCAGGAAGTAATGGTATTTATATTATTATTATTTATATTATTGTTGTTGTTGTTATTATTATTATTATGTATAGTAAAAAAAAATGATGTTGTGCTGTCACTTATATAACAATATTATATCAACCCAATATAAACCATATTTTTATAAGGTGTTTCGGTGCTGGAAATGACAATTCATATTAAGTTTCTTCATTGGTTTACTTGTGAAATTCACCCCATTCTTTTTTTTTTTTTCTTTATGTATGTCCTTTCCTAATTTTCTTCTGTTTTTATTGTCTGTTTTGCCTTTGGGCAGATTTTTGCCCAAGTGAAATAATGGTTACTTAACTATAATTGTTTTTGTTGAACAGGTGAAAAGATATATTTATATTGATCTTCAAAATATTAGAAAGGATTGTCCTTCTCAAGCTTCACTGATGTTGTGATATATGGGATTAAGGCAATCCAGACTTCTGGGCTTTTTGAATGTAACCTTGCAATTTATTTAATAAAAATTTATTTAAAAAAAAATGTGAATTATGAATAAAGTGCAATCATGCAAAAATAAATAATTATGTAAAATAAAAAATCCCAAAAAAATAATCCATATAGTGATAATCCAAATGTGCCAAATAAATGATTACTTAAATCTTCCGGAGGCAATCACCCAGTGCTTCCCTTTCAAATCAACAAATATAGCCTCTAACCAGAATATTAGACCTAATATCAGTCAATATTCGCCTTAATGAGCTTCACCTCTCACTTTGGTTCTGGACGACCTCATGGTTTTCAACCGCCCCTTGGATGGTATTGGTAGGAAGCGCCACATAGACTTCTCCATTGTGCACCTACTGACACCTAATGGTCAGATTGGAGTACTGTTTCTGACAAAGTCCTGATATTTCTCACATGGAGTTCTCTACATCGCTCCAGCGTCTTTCTAGACTCCTCCAGCACTGAACTTTGCTGCCGCCCCCTCAGAGCCCCCCATAACAATATGGGGGCTGGTCTCCTTTTAACCACTTGCCGACTGGCTCACACCGATATACGTCGGCAGAATGGCACGTCTGGGCATATTAAGGAACCTGTACTTTGCCCTTTAAGATGCAGCATCAGGGGAGGGCTGGGCCAGGGGGCAGGGTGGCAATTGCCTCCCAGGCCACCCTAACTTATGTTCAAAATGGCCAGCAGCCGCTGCCCACTACCATTTTCTTTTTTATTCTGTTATAGGAAGTCGGGCCGGGGGCATGGCTATGGCGGCCGACCACTAGCTGTTGCATTCCTGGAGTTGTAGTCCGCACTCACAGCAGCGCAGAGGAAACTACAACTCCCTGGGACCAGATTCTTGGAAGCAGGCAGAGGCAGGGCGTGTCAGGGAGTCGGGACGCAGGGCTGCAGGGCTGGGCGCTGGCTGCAACTTGACCCCAGGATCAGGAGCGTTACCCCCCCAGGAAACCGTGGCGTGCAAGGACCTGCTGAGCTGAGATCGCTGAGGTGAGAGACCCTGACACCCCTAGATGACCCCCCATACACCCCATGTAACCTGCCCCAGTGATGAGGCTGCATTGATGGGCACTGGAGTTGGCTGCACTGATGGGCACTGGTGAGGCTGCATTGAAAAACCAGGTGGACCATGGATGGTGAGCTGATTCGGCGGTTCAGTGGGCCACTTGACTGGACTTGCCCCCCAGGCCTAAGGCCGCCAGCCCTCCCCTGCGCGGCATTGTCCCCGCCCGCCGCGAGCTCTGTGAGTGTGACCGCGGGTCCCGCGGACTCGATGTCCGCTCAGGGAGAGGAATAACGGGGAAATGCTGATGTAAACAAGGCATTTCCCCGTTCTGCCTAATGACAGGACACTGATCACAGCTCCCTGTAATCGGGAGCAGTGATCAGTGTCGTGTCACATGTAGCCCATCCCCCCCACAGTTAGAATCACTCCCTAGGACACACTTAACCCCTTTAGCGCCCCCTACTGCTTAACCCCTTCACTGCCAGTGTCATTTTCACAGTAATCAGTGCATTTTTATAGCACTGATCGCTGTATAAATGACAATGGTCCCAAAATGGCATCAAAGTGTTCGATCTGTCCGCTGTAATGTCGCAGTCATGATAAAAATCACTGATTGCCGCCATTACTAGTAAAAAAAAAAAAAAAGATTAATTAAAATGCCATAAAACTACCCCCTATTTTGTAGACGCTATAACTTTTGCGCAAACCAATCAATATATGCTTATTGCGTTTTTTTTAACAAAAATATGTAGAAGAATACGTATCGGCCTAAACTGAGGAAAAAAATCTAAAAAAAAAAAATGGGATATTTATTATAGCAAAAAGTAAAAAATATTGCTTTTTTTTCTCAAAATTTTCACACTTTTTTTGTTTATAGCGCAAAAATAAAAACCGCATAGGAGATCAAATACCACTAAAAGAAAGCTCTATTTGTGGGGAAAAAAGAACGTCAATTTTGTTTGGGAGCCACGTCGCACGACCGCGCAATTGTCAGTTAAAGCGACGCAGTGCCGAATCGCAAAAAGTGCTCTGGTCTTTTGGCAGCCAAATGGTCCCGGGGCTGAAGTGTTTAAAAAATGCATTTAACTGGCTGTGTCCGTGCAAAAACATCCTGCAAAAAAATCTGCGAAGCGATCACTTCCTCTGCTTGTGCTGTACTGTTATCAGTAACATTGTTCCCAGTTCTTTCTGAAAACTACACAACCCCACCCATCTATATTATAGATAAAAGGGAAGGGGTGGGGTTTTTCTGTAGCCCTGTCTTGTTTCTGCTGTCCTGATACAGAAGGGTGCATGAGTGTTGTCACTCTAGGATAGGAAGTGTGTTCCTGCAGGATCACCAGGTGAGAAGAAAGCAACAAAGCCTGAAAAAAGAAAAGAAAACAAATGCAGCCCTCACATCTAAGAACTGGTAAAGCCTCGTACACACGGCCGATTTTCTCTGCAAGAAAACAGCTGGCAGAGCTTTTTGCTGAGAAAACCGGTTGTATGTATGGTTTCTCGTCGAGAAAACTGCCGGGAATCTCAACGAGAAAAATAGAGAACCTGCTCCCTATTTTCTCGTCGGGATTCTGGTCGGCCTGTTTCCCGACGAGAAAACCGTGTGTGTGTACGAGGCTACAAGCTTACCTGTCCTCCGGTAAGCCCGCGCATGCTCGATGAGACTTCGACACATGCGCGGTAGCTTACAAGGGTAGCGTAGGGTGAAGCAAGATGGCGGCGACGGCATCGAATGTGACGAGCGCACGCTCGTCGTAGTAGATGACATCACCGCATTCTTGCCATTCAAAAGAACGGCGGTTCTTTTGAATGGCTGTCTGTATGCATGGCTTGGCAAGGAAAGCTTGCCAGGAATCTCGTCAGGAAAAACAACGTTTTTTTCCTGACGGGATTCTCGGCCGTGTGTACAGGGCTTTAGCCGCAATATATGACATTTTTGGTTTTTGGTTTAGATTAGGCTTGTGCAATTCGTTTCGTAACGAATCGAAATTCGTCCGAATTTAGCAACTTTCGGACATTCGGAAGCATTCGAATTTCCGAACAAAGCAATTACGAATAAAACCGAATCCGAAATAAATTATACCGCAAAATAGCGAATGCCCGAATGTCTTCGGCATAATTTGTTATGAAAAAGTTACGAATGTACGAATCCATTTGAAGCACAATAACACTCACTCTGCTCTCTGCTTCTCCCTCACCGTGCTGAACTCCCTCTCAAAATGGTGTACAGGGGCGGAGGCTATAGCCGCATGAAAAAACAAAAGTAAAATACGAGATTTCGAATCTATTCGAAGCACAATAACGCTCTGCTCTCTGCTTCTCCCTCACCATGCTGAACCCTCTCAAAATGGTGTACAGGGGCGGAGCCTATAGCCGCATGTAAAAAACGAAAGTAAAATACGAGATTTCGAATCGTTACATATAAGCGCTATGTATTTAGAAAAGTACAAATCCATTCGAAGCACATTAGGCATAATAGGCAGCGTCGTTGTGAGAGAGACACGGAAAATTACGAATCAACGAACCCAAAAAAAGTTACGAAAGTAGGAGTTGTGTCCAGAATCAAAGAAAAACAACGTACCCTACCGAAAGTACGAATTATAAAGCAACAAAAAATTCAACGAAAAATGTCGCTTGCGAAAATACGAATTAGTCCGAACACGAAAAATCCCGTCTAGCAAAATTACGAATGATTACGAATCAACAGGACCGGAAAGAAACGAACCGAAACTAAACGAATTTTTCCGTTGTGCACAAGAAGCGAACCGAAACGGAACGAATTTTTCCGTTGTGCACAAGTCTAGTTTAGATATACGCTGTAAGAAGTTATTAAAGGCAGCTTGTACATAGTTCTCGTGACAGGTTTCCTTTGGTCTTCTTATCCCACAGTGTGGTTTGTATACACAACACTTAGTCATTTGGCTCTTTACATCATCAGTTACATTACGTTTGTTTAGAATTTCATTCTCTAGTAAAAAAACAAAAAACAAAAAAAAAAAGCCATAAGTGGTTAGTCAGCTTCTGTTCCTGTTTCTTATTTTAGCCCAGAAAACGTAAAGCATAAAAACCAACACAAAATCCATCCAAAAAAAAAAACAGCATAAAAAACAGCAAAAACAGCATAAAAACCATCATAAGAAGCAGCGTAGAAACCAACATAAAAACCAGCAATAAACCAGCATAAAAAACAGCATAAAAACCAACACAAAAACCATCATAAAAACCAACACAAAAACCATCATAAAAAACAGCAAAAAAAACTGCATAAAAAACAGCATGAAAACCAACATAAAAAACAGCACAAAAACCAGCACAAAAACCAGCATAAAAACCAGCATAGAAACCAACATAAAAACCAGCATAGAAACTAACATAAAAACCAACACAAAAACCAGCATAAAAACCAGCACAAAAACCAGCATAAATACCAGCATAGAAACTAACATAAAAACCAGCATAAAAACCAGCATAGAAACCAACATAAAAACCAACACAAAAACCAGCATAAAAACCAACATAAAAACCAGCACAAAAAAACAGCATAGAAACCAACATAAAAACCAGCATAGAAACCAACATAAAAAACAGCACAAAAACCAGCACAGAAACCAGAATAAAAACCAGCATAGAAACTAACATAAAAAACAGCAATAAACCAACATAAAAAACAGCACAAAAACCAGCATAAAAACCAGATAAAAAAAACCAGCATAGAAACTAACATAAAAACCAGCATAAAAAACAGGTATCTGATAAAGCAAACCTAATTCAGACGGGTGATTTTGCAGTCACAGCAATAAGTACGATGAGATAAAATCAAATATATAAATATTTCTATGTTACACGTGAACCAAATTTACTACGCACTTGTGGTTGCAGTGTTAAAATCAGTAAGTTTAATAATATGATATAGTAAATTTAATAGTATAGGGCACTAAAATCTAGATTGTTTCTTTTTAGATATATAATTTATTTTAAATAATCAATATAAAAAATGAATCATATGATAGACACAGCTCTCTCTTTCTCTCTCTCTCTCTCTCTCTCTCTCATATGTAGATATATTATTTTTATATATATATTTTAATGTATTTACATTTCTAATTTGTTTTAAATAATCAACTTAAACAATTATACATATAATAGAGACAGCGCTCTTCTGGTATGACCTGGCATCTGCTCATTTTATTTATAAGCTACATAGGAGTGTTTACATAGGATTTTTATTTTTTTTACTTATATCATGTTTATTTTCCCTACAGAGATTACAATGCCACACATAAACCAAATTTACTATGCACTTGTTTTCAGTGGTTGCAGTTTTAAAATCAGTAAGTATATTTATTATTCCAGGGCTAAAAAAAATGATTTAGAAAAATATATATTCTGAGATTTGTAACTAAAATATTAAATATAAACAATAATGAAACTGTTGCCAGCTCTGGTCTGGAAGAAAGTGTTGTGAATTAGTAAAATGGAAAATCTGTGGCTCCGCCTTGTGGTGATATTAGAGATTGCAGAAGATAGTGGAGAAAAGATGAGAAAAACTGTAAAAAAAGAAAAGAAAATGAATGATCAACCCCCCCCCCCCCCCCCCCCCAGAGTAAAACGGTCACTATGGTGACACTGAAGTTCTCTGATGAAAGCATGTAAAAAAAAAAAATAGCAAAAAAAAAATAGATTAAAAAATGATTATTATAATTTTTAACATACTGTCACCAGTCAGTAACTCTGATCACCTGCACACCAGTCATATGGTGACTCTGTACTGCACTGGTGACAGTATGTGAATAAAAAAAAAATTGTGAAAAAAAAAATCCAAAAAACTTTGACCAAAAAATGTATAACTTTAAAAAAACTCACCATGCCTCTTACCAAATGCCTCAGACTGTCTACTTACCAAAAAGGGGTCAATTGGGGGTATCTGTACTACTGTCCTAACATTGTAAGGGGTTCAAGAAATGAGAACGGCCGAATCAGCTCACCATCCATGGCCCACCTGGTTTTTCAATGCAGCCTCACCAGTGCCCATCAGTGCAGCCAACTCCAGAGCCCATCAGTGCAGCCTGATCACTGGGGCAGGTTACATGGGGTGTATGAGGGGGAGATGGGGGGTCAGCTAGGGGTGTCAGGGTCTCTCACCTCAGCGATCTCAGCTCAGCAGGTCCTTGCACGCCACGGTTTCCTGGGGGGATAACGCTCCTGATCCTGGGGTCAAGTTGCAGCCAGCGCCCAGCCCTGCAGCCCTGCGTCCCGACTCCCTGGCACGCCCTGCCTCTGCCTGCTTCCAAGAATCCGGTCCCAGGGAGTTGTAGTTTCCTCTGCGCTGCTGTGTTTTCCACCCACCAGAAGCTTGAGTGCGGACTACAACTCCCAGAATGCAACAGCTAGTGGTCGGCCACCATGGCCATGCCCCCGGCCCGACTTCCTAGACCAGAATAAAAAAGAAAATGGTAGCGGGCAGCGGCTTCCGGCCATTTTGTACATAAGTTAGGGCGGCCTGGGAGGCAATTGCCACCCTGCCCCGTGGCCCAGCCCTCCCCTGCACATCACTGATCGCTGTCCCCGATGAGAGGGAGCCTTACGATCAGTGACATGTCACTAGGCAGAACAGGGAGATGTTGTGTTTACACTGACATCTCCCCATTCTTCAGCTCCGTGACACGATCGCAGGACACCGGCGGACATCGAGTCCGCGGGTCCCGTGGGCGCGGTCACGGAGCTCGTGGCAGGGTCGCGCGTGCGCGCGACCACACAGCGGCAAATTTAAAAGGACGTACCTGTACGCCCATTTGCCTGTCCGTGCCATTCTGTCTGTCGACGTATATGTGTGTGCGCTGGTCCTTAAGTGGTTAAATATAGATACCACAGTTTGTAGACGCCACAACTTTCACACAAACCTATTAATATACACTGATTGGTAGACGTGGGCACGGCCGAAAAATTTGTTTGTTTTCTTTTCATTTGTTTTGTTTTTTTGGGTCATTCGTTATGATCGCAATTCGTAAATTCGTAAATTCGAAAATTCGAAAATCCAAAAATAAGAATGAAAATCCCAAAATTCAAGAGAATAACAAACTATTAAATTATAGGTAAAAAAAAGTTGGTGGAAATCGCGCTACCCCCGTGACCAATCACTGTGACAGTGAACAAGTGGATTAAAAATCAACAGTTAACCCATACATCACAAATCAGAAATGAACGGATAAGTGAAAAAAGGTTATGTATATAAAACAAACTATAAATCTATGAACATTAGATATAAATAAAAAATGGTCCATCAAAAAAGTTTGTTTAAATAAAGTCCAAAGTATTAACACCAGTGCTTTATGTAGAAATCATAAACAAATTGTGCTGTGTCCACATTCATCTGTGACATTCCACCACCAAAACTCAGGATTTCTCCTTACCAGCTGTACATGACCCCCTATTACAGAGGGTCAGTGTATGCATTCAGTAGTTTCTCCCACAGGTCACCGCAGCACACAACACAAGAGATTCCTAAGATACCGACCTCCGGTTCTCATCAATGGGCTCATATGTATAAAAAGAATGGAACACACTCCACATAGTGCATTATATCTTTTTTTAAAATTTATTCCATAAAAAGCAAGTATTGCACTTACATGTATGCAGTTAAAAAATCGCCTGATTACGTCTGGTGTGCCGGCCGTAGCACATTCAACAGACACCCGTCCTTGTTGGAAATATCAGAGGTGACGACAGCGCTCCGCTCCGCCCTACGTCCGTTTCGTAACAGTTTACTTCTTCCTGGGGCAAATTATAGGTATTGGAATTTCCTTTAAATTTTGGCTGTTAGTGAATGTAAGAAATACAAATTTATCCAAAGTTACGAATTATCCGAAAATAACGAAAAACAAATGGAACGGAACAAATTATTAATAAATACTAATAGTAATAATAAAACTTTTTATTATTATTGTTGTTATTTACATAGTTACATAGTTAGTCAGGTTGAAAAAAGACACAAGTCCATCCAGTTCAACCATAAAAATAAATAAAATAAAAAAATATCATACAATCCCATATAATATCATACAATCCCATATTGTATATCCCTTATTATTAATTTGTTACATTCCATTCGTTTAGATACGGCAATTTGTTATTTTGGATAATTCATAACTTCCTAACAGATAAATTTGTTACATTCACTAACAGCCAAATTTGAACGGAAATTCCAATACCTGTAATTTAATAGTTAGTAATAGTTAAGTTATTATTAGTTAGTTATTATTTCAGATTTTCGAATTTTTCGGAATTTTGAATTTCTAATTTCAAATTTCCGAATTTCCAAATTTTTGGAATGAATGAATTTACGAATTTTCGATTCCTCGAATTTACGAATTTTCAAATTTATGAATTTTTCTCATTTACAAATATTCGGAAAAAAAAATGTTAAACTGGGTTTCGTTAATTCGGATATTTCCAAATTAACAAATTTGTCAAAATTCTTTAAAAAACTAATTCGGAACGAAACGAATTGCACATGTCTACTTATTGGGATTTCAATTTTTTTTTTTTTTTTTTACCAAACACATGTAGCAGAATACATTTTGCCCTACTTTTTTTTTTTTTGAAGAAATTCGATTTTATTGGGTATATTTTTATAACAAATATAGTTTTTGAATTTACGAATTTTCGAATTTATAAATTTTCTAATTTACGAATATTCGGGAAAAAATTCTTAAACCGGGTTTCGTTAATTCGGATATTTCCAAATTAACAAATTTGTCAAAATTCTTTAAAAAAGTTTTTGAATTTACGAATTTTCGAATTTATGAATTTTCTAATTTACAAATATTCGGAAAAAAAATTGTTAAATGGGGTTTCGTTAATTCGGATATTTCCGAATTAACAAATTTGTCAAACTTCTTTTAAAAACGAATTCGGGAACGAAACGAATTGCACATATCTACTTATTGGGATTACATTTTTTGTTTTTACCAAACACATGTAGCAGAATACATTTTGCCCTACATTTTTTTGAAGAAATTCGATTTTATTGGGTATGTTTTTATAACAAATATAGTTTTTGAACTTACGAATTTATAAATTTTCTCATTTACGAATATTCGGGAAAAAAATTGTTAAACGGATTTTTGTTAATTCGGATATTTCCGAATTAACAAATTTGTCAAAATTCTTTAAAAAAATTATTTGGAACGAAACGAATTGCACATGTCTACTCATTGGGATTTAATTTTTTTGTTTTTACAAACACATGTAGCAGAATACATTTTGCCCTACATTTTTTTTTTAAGAAATTCGATTTTATTGGATATGTTTTTATAACAAATATAATTTTTGTTTCAAAATTTTTGTTCTTTTTTTTCGTTTATATAGCGAAAAATAAAAACCACAGAGGTGATCAAATAAAAAAGAAAGCTCTAGTTGTGTTGAATTTTTTTTTACAAATTTCATTTGGGTACAGCGTTGCATGACAGAGCAATTAAGGATAGGAGTTGCCTGTGTATAAAATTTCCAGAGCAACATAGAGCTGGGGATTCTGCTCACCCCAAAAAGTATACAAAATAAATTAGGTTTCCCCAGGGGTTTTAACCACTTCAGCCCCGGGACCATTTGGCTGCCCAAAGACCGGAGCAGTTTTTGAGATTCTGCACTGCGTCGTTTTAACTGACAATTGCGCGGCCGTGCGACGTGGCTCCCAAACACGTCTTTTTTTCCCACAGATAGAGCTTTATTTTGGTGGTATTTGATCACCTCTGCGTTTTTTATTTTTTGTGCTATAAACAAAAAAAGAGCGACAATTTTGAAAAAAAAGCAATATTTTTTACTTTTTGCTATAATAAATATCCCCGAAAAATATATAAAAAAAAAAAACAATTTTTTTCCTCAATTTAAGCCGATACGTATTCTTCTACATATTTTTGGTAAAAAAAAAATCGCAATAAGCGTTTATTGATTGGTTTGCGTAAAAGTTATAGCAGCTACAAAATAGAGGATAGTATTATGGCATTTTTATTAATATTTTATTTTTTTACTAGTTATGTCGGCGATCTGAGCTTTTTATCGTGACTGCGACATTATGGCGGACACATCGGACACTTTTGGTGCTATTTTTGGACCATTGTCATTTATACAGCGATCAGTGCTATAAAAATGCACTGATTACTGTGTAAACAGAGGCGGCTCCTTAATTAGGCAAATTAGGCGGTCGCCTAAGGCCTCGCACTCACAGGGGCCTCGCGGTCGCCTAATTTTGCCTCTGCTTGAAATTTGTTACCCATTATGGCCATGGTGGGCCCCCCCCCCCCCGTGTCTAAGTTTTGCTTAAGGCCTCACAAAGCCTAGAGCCGCCTCTTTAGTGTAAATGACACTGGCAGGGAAGGGGGTTAACCAGTAGGGGGGCGGGGAAGGGGTTAAGTGTGTCCTAGGGAGTGCTTCTAACTGTGTGGGGGCGGGGCTTACTGTGACACGACACTGATCGCTGCTCCCGATCATTGATCTGCCGACGTCGGCAAGTGGTTAATAACTTAAGCCAGCCAATAAACAGTATCAATTTAATGACAACTTTTTTTCATTGATCAATGACCACTTCTGGAGAATTTGGAATTAAAATCGTTTTTTTTTTTTTTTCATTCCTTCCTCTTGTCATTTGTGTTCCTCCAGTTACGTGACTTGTTTTTCTTGCGAATCCTCTTCGCAATGCTAAACCGCAGTGTGGACACTGCCAAACAATATTTCATCATCAGAAGTACCAGTATTTAGGATTGTAATTGTGGTTGACTAAAATTTTCAGTTCTCTATTTTGACTTTTTTTTTCCCAGGTCTACAATCATCAAAACCCCTTTGTGTCTTGAAAAAGTATTCATACCCCTTGAAAAGTGGCACATAATTGTGAAGTGGAAGGAAAATAATAAAATGGTTTTCAAATTTTTTACAAATAAATATGTGAAAAGTGTGGGGGGGGGGACATTTGTATGGCGCCCCCCGGAGTCAATACTTTGTAAAACCCCCTTTTTTCTACAATTACAGCTGCAAGTCTTTTTGGGGATGTCTCTACCAGCTTTGCACATCTAGAGAGGGACATTTCTGCCCATTCTTCTTTGTAAAATATCTCAAGCTCTGTCAGATTGGATGGAGAGCGTCTGTGATCAGCAATTTTCATGTCTTGCCACAGATTCTCAATGGGATTTAGGTCTGGACTGTGACTGGGCCATTCTAACACATGAAGATGCTTTGATCTAATCCATTCCATTGTAGCTCTGGCTGTATGTTTCGGGTCGTTGTCCTGCTGGAAGGTGAACCTCCCCCCAGTCTCAAGTCTTTTGCAGACTCTAACAGGTTTTCTTCTAAGATTGTCCTGTATTTGTCTCCATTCATTTTCCCATCAACTCTGACCAGCTTCCCTGTCCCTGCTGAAGAAAAACATCCCCACCACATGATGCTGCCACCACCATGTTTCAAGGTGGGGATGGTGTGTTCAGGGTGATGTACGGTGTTAGTTTTCCCCACACATAGCGTTTTTCTTTTAGGCCAAAAAGTACAATTTTGGTCTCATCTGACCAGAGCACCTTCTTCCACATGTTTGCTGTGTCCCCCACATGTTTGCTGTGTCCCCCACATGTTTGCTGTGTCCCCCACATGTTGCTGTGTCCCCCACATGATTGTTGTGTCCCCCACATGTGTGCTGTGTCCCCCACATGTTTGCTGTGTCCCCCACATGTTTGCTGTGTCCCCCACATGGTTGCTGTGTCCCCCACATGGTTGCTGTGTCCCCCACATGTGTGCTGTGTCCCCCACATGGCTTTTCACAAACTGCAAACAGGACTTCTTATGTCTTTCTTTCACCAATGTCTTTCTTCTTGTCACTCTTCCATAAAGGGCAGATTTGTGGAGAAGCACGACTAATAGTTGTCCTGTGGACAGATTCTCCCCCCTGAGCTGTGGATCTCTGCAGCTCCTCCAGAGTTACCATGGGCCTCTTGGCTGCTTCTCTGATGAATGCTCTCCTTCGCCCGGCCCGGTCAGTTTAGGTGGACGGCCATGTCTTGGTAGGTTTTCAGTTGTGCCATACTCTTTCCATTTTCCGATGATGGATTGAACAGAGCTCCGTGAGATGTTCAAAGTGTGGATTAATTTTTAGAACCTAACTCTGCTTTAAACTTCTCCACAACTTTATCCCTGACCTGTCTGGTGTGTTCCTTGGCCTTCATGATGCTGTTTGTTCACTAAGGTTCTCTATAAAAAACTTCTGAGGGCTTCACAGAACAGCTGTATTTATACTGAGATTACATGACACACAGGTGGACTCTATTTACTAATTAGGTGACTTATGAAGGCAATTGGCTCCATTAGATTTTAGTTAGGGGTATCAGAGGAAAGGGGGCTGAATACAAATGTACCCCCCCCCCACACACTTTTCACATATTTATTTGTAAAAATAAAATTCAAAACCATTTATCATTTTCCTTCCACTTCACAATTATGTGCCACTTTGTGTTGGTCTATCACATAAAATCCCAATAAAACACATTTAAGTTTTTGGTTGTAACATGAGAAAATGTGGAAAATTTCAAGGGGTATGAATACTTTTCCAAGGCACTGTAAATACATAAAATCTGGTCCAAGTCTTTTCATTTTTATATCAGCTTTACTCAGCAATTTTCAAATGTTTATGAATTGAATTTTCATACGTTTTTAAATGATTTTGGTAAGAAGGAAGAGTGACCTTACAAAGTCGTAGTTCGGCCATTTTTTATTTTTTATTTGCCAACATCCGAAGGGAAGTACCTCTAGTCTTTAGGGATGTTCAGCTGAAGTCAAAGGAACCGGGCTCCAAAAAAAGAAAAAGGGGGGGGGGCATGTCTAATTCCATCTGAATTTTAATGATACTCAGCAGTTTTTCAAACTATTTTAATATCTATTTAAATACTGTATATTAACTATGCAATTACATTTAATAAGACTGTATGCCAAATACCAGCCTACATTGAGGTGAATTTCTTTTTGGTTGCAAATATAAATATGGTAGGGTCCAAATAAGGTAAGTTTCCTTTAACAGTGGGTGTGAAGTCTAGGCATTTACAATAAACAGGATGTTGGCTGTAGGTTAAAATTGTGTATACATTGCTAGTTTTTGCATATGTGTCCAACATCCTTTGGGGAAGTGTGAAAACCTCAGCTGATCCTGGCAGTCAGAACATCACAAGGAAAGATGAAAGGGTGGCTTTTTATCGGCTGGTGCCTCGTTATATATCCACAGGGATGTAAGTTGTCTTCTTTTTTTATTTAATTCTTAAAAAAAGTCTGTGTCTCT
Organism: Rana muscosa; assembly: GCA_029206835.1. Lineage (NCBI taxonomy): Eukaryota > Metazoa > Chordata > Amphibia > Anura > Ranidae > Rana > Rana muscosa. Next base: position 57,917,227 of record CM055126.1, on the reverse strand, counting down.
CTCTCTCTCTCTCTCTCTCTCTCTCTCTCTCTTTATCTCTCTCTTTCTCTTTCTCTTTTTTTCTTTATCTCTCTCTCTCTCTCTCTCTCTCTCTCTCTTTCTCTTTTTCTCCCTCTCTCTCTCTCTCTCTTTCTCTCTTTCGCTTTCTCTTTCTCTCTCTCTCACTTTTTCTCTCTCTTTCTCTTTCTTTCTCTCTCTTTCTTTTTCTCTCTTTCTCTCTCTCTTTCTCTCTCTCTCTCTCTCTCTCTCTTTCTCTCTCTTTCTTTTTCTCGCTCTCTCTCTCTTTCTTTTTCTCTCTTTCTCTCTCTTTTTCTCTCTCTTTCTCTCTCTCTCTCTCTGTCTCTGCCTCTGTCTCTCTCTCTCTCTTTCTCTCTCTGTCTCTCTCTCTCTCTCTCTCTCTTTCTCCCTCTCTGTTTCTCTCTCTCTTTCTCTCTCCCTCCCTCTCTCTCCCTCTCTCTCTCTTTTTCTCTCTCTTCCTCTCTTATTTTCTTTCCCTCTCTCTTTCTCTCTTTTTCTCTCTCTCTCTATCTCTTTCTTTGTCTCTCTCTTTCTTTCCCTCACTCTCTCTCTCTCTCTCTTTCTCTCTTTCTCTCTTTCTCTCTCTTTCTCTTTCTCTCTATTTCTTTTTCTCTCTCTTTCTCTCTCTCTCTTTCTTTTTCTCTCTCTTTCTCTCTCTCTCTCGCTCTCTTTTTATCGTGACTGCGACATTGCAGCGGACACATCGGACACTTTTGACACTATTTTGATACCATTGACATTTATACAGCAATCAGTGCTATAAAAATCCACTGATTACTATGTAAATATCACTGGCAGGGAAGGGGTTAAGCACTAGGGGGAGATCAAGGGGTTAAGTGTGTTCCCTCAGCGTTTAGGGGGGATGGGCTCACAGTCACAATAAAAAAAGAGAGAGAGAGAGAGAAAAAGAGAGAAAAAGAAAGAGAGAGAGAGAGAGAAAGAGAGAGAAAAAGAGAGAGAGAAAGATAAAGAGAGAGAGAGATTTCTCTCTCTTTCTTTCTCTCTCTCTCTTTCTCTATTTCTCTTTCTCTCTTTCTCTTTCTCTCTCTCTCTCTTTTTCTCTCTCTTTCTCTCTCTCTCTCTCTTTCTTTTTCTCTCTCTTTCTCTCTCTCTCTTTCTTTTTCTCTCTCTTTCTCTCTCTCTCTTTTTATCGTGACTACGACATTGCAGCAGACACAAATCGGACACTTTTGACACTATTTTGATACCATTGACATTTATACAGCGATCAGAGCTATAAAAATGCACTGATTACTATGTAAATGTCACTGGCATGGAAGGGGTTAAGCACTAGGGGGTGATCAAGTGGTTAAGTGTGTTCCCTCAGCATGTTCTAACTGTAGGGGGATGGGCTCACTAGAACATGACAGAGATCACTGCTCCTGATCACTGGGAGCAATAGATCCCTGTCATGTTGCTAGGCAGAACAGGGAAATGCCTTGTTTACATAGGCATTTCCCCGTTCTGCCTCTCTGTGGCCACGATCGCGGGCCACCGGCAGACATCGAGTCCGCGGGCATGCCTGCCACTTTGCCGACGTATATCGGCATGAGTCGGTCGGCAAGTGGTTAAATATACCTAAAGTAATTTTGTTGCCATTTTCAATAAGTGTTTATACATATATATATATCTTTATTATTATTATTATTTGAATATAAATGTAGAATGTTAACCTCATTGTATTTTTACATTTAGAAGAAAAAAAGTAGGGAAGGTTTTGAAACTCTGGCAAGTTTTTATTGCTGTCTTCATCCCTGGGGGGAAGCCTCACCCTCTCAATGGTCGCCAGGACAGAAAGTGAGAAAACATCCAAATTTCTGTGTCTTCCTTAGAACAGGAATAGGGAAGGAATCTTCCAATAGGGGGCATCATCCCATTGACAACTTGCTAAGAGAGGTTTTGCTTCCTTTGTATCTCGACTTCCAAAACAAAATTGAATAAGTTGGGTAGCAACGCCTAAAACTCCAAGGTGGACAAGAACAGAATTGGCGCAAAGCAAGTCCGATGGAGCAAAGTGTTATGCTCCATCGGACACACGGTCAGACTTTCCAATGGGAAAACTTCAGTCGGAAAAATGGAGAACCTGCTCCTTATCTAAGTCCGTCGGAATTTCCGACAGAAAAAGTCCGATGGAGCATACACAAGGTCGGAAATCCCGACCAAAAGCTCCCATCTGACTTTTTATGTCGGAAATTCCGACCGTGTGTACGCGGCATTAGTGATTTATTATTGTGTCCAAGAAATGTAAGACATAAGTGACTGACTTATCTCCTGGACACCCTGGACACATTATTTTGGGGTAAATTTACTCTCTTTATATTTGAATTACCCTGTATCTGAGAATGTAGGCCGATGTTTTTTTTTATCCAACATCTCGTACACCATGAGGAAATGTCTTGAATTTTAGTTTATCAGCCAAAGTGTGATTTCCAAGAAATCTTGTGGACTTATTTGAACTTCTATAAGTGAACAGGAAGCAAAAGTTTTTCTAAACTTCCTAAGAAAAAAATCAAATGTGTTCCTGAAAGTCAGCCAATATCAAGTGTTTGGCCTGTATTAAACCCCATATTCAGTTCAAACCCCCAACTCACAAAAATGAAGCAAGCAATGAAATGTGAAATTCAATATGAAATATTGGTATATCATTTTTACGCTTCACTGGACACAAGGGAATTTTTAACAGAACAGTTTTAAGCAAAATTTTTGCAAAGCCTGAAGCCCTGTACACACGATCGTATTTCCTATGGTTTTTAAACCGATGGATTTTTCCATCGGAAAACCGATGAAGCTGACTTCTATCAGTCAAAAAACCGACCGTTTCAAACGAGGTGACGTAAAACACTCCGATGAGCCGAGAAAAATGAAGTTCAATGCTTCTGAGCATGCGTCGACTTGATTCTGAGCATGTGTGGGTTTTTTAACTGATGGACTTGCCCATAAACGATTGGAATTTGCTATCGGTTTTTTATCCATCGGAAAAATTTAAAACATGTTCTATTTTTTGACACCGATGGAAAAAAGACACGATCGGTTTGTCCGATGAAAAAAATCCATCGGACTGTTTTCATCGGTAAAACCGATCGTGTGTACGCGGCTTTACTGTTGTTTTTTTTTTAAATCTTTAAAGTCTGTACCCTGCCAGTGGCAGCTGATGTTTTTTTTTTTGGGGGGGGCGGCACACAATACACCCGCCGCCACTCCTCCAGTCAGTCGAATCATTGATGGCACCTCCCAAAACCCCCCCCACCGGTCAGTTGGCCGGACGGGTCATGGACGGCATCCCCCCAGTTGGTGAGTCAGTCGCGGGCAGTGACTGACCCCTCAGCCAAATCTCGCGGGCAGCATGGTGGGCAGCGTGGCGGGCGGTGGGGGTGGCTATCTATAGCAAACAAAAGCCTGCTTCACTTCTTTCTACTTGCTACCAGAAATGTGATTCCAAGACATTGGAAACTAACATCTACTCCCACAATGGTAAAGTGGTGTGAAAAGCTAGCTTGCCTCCAGCACTTAGAAGAATTGGTAGCCCGACATTATGACAGGTAACCCCCACTTATGTCCTCACTTGGACTATATGAAGAGATTACTCAGAATCTCAACGATTAAAAACCCTTTGGCCCTAAATTCTCAATGCAAGCCCACTGAATGGGGAGCTTGTCTCCCCACCTTGACACCCAACACCCTTCCCCCTCGTTCACCCTTTTTTTCCCCTAACCCCCCTAGGCTTTCAATTCCCTCTACCCCCTCTCCTCTTTTTGGCTACTACTTCCCTTGTATATTTTCCTCCTCTTCTTTTGAATTCCTCTTCTCTTGAACTGCAGGTAGACTTTGACACTTTTGCTGCCACTTCCATAACTATTACAGCAGTGGCTGTGCCGCCAAGCTCCCAGCTGCTAAGCTTGTTTATACTTTTTGCCTCAGCTGCCAACTTTCTTTCAGAAGTGATATGAGCATCTGTAAAGCCACCTGGTCATTTTGTAATATAACGTGCCACCCTAGTACCTAGCCCCTCAAGGCTTAACTATCCCTCTTAGGTGACCAAAACCTCCATGACAGGTGTCAGGATGCAGAGCAGTGGTAGATCAGCAAACATCTACTCGCGGATCTATGTTGGGTTCTATGAGCTCAGAAGCGCTTAGTTCTGAGCACTTCTGGATTCAGAGCTGTCAACCTCCCACTACTGAAGGGGAGGAAGCTGATCAAGCACAGCATGTTCTTTATCAGCTTCAACATAGTACAGAGCTGACATTTGTAGGTCTAATTTCCACAGGCAATTGTGCATGTGCTGTATAATGCCGTAAGACTTCCTGGGAAGCAAGACATGAGAATCCCAGGAGGCCAGGGGCAGCTGGTGGTCATTACTGCCTAGACCTGAAATCCGGTAGTTTAAAACCAATTATATAAAAAACGTATTTACAATATACAGTTGTGCCCATAGGTTTACATACCCTGGCAGAATTGATGCTTTCTTGGCCATTTCTCAGAGAATATGAATGTTAACACAAAAACGTTTCTTTCACTCATGGTTAGTGTTTGGCTGAAGCCATTTATTATCAATCAACTGTGTTTACTGTTTTTAAATCATAATTAAAACAGAAACTACCCAAATGACCCTGATCAAAGTTTACATACCCCAGTTCCTAATACCGTGTATTGCCCCCTTTAACATCAATGACAGCTTGAAGTCTTTTGTGGGATTTGTGGATGAGGCTCTCTATCTTCTCAGATGGTAAAGCTGCCTATTCCTCTTGGCAAAAAGCCTCCAGTTCCTGTAAATTCTTGGGCTGTCTTGCATGAACGGCACATTTGAGATCTCCCCAGAGGGGTCCAATGATATTGAGGTCAGGAGACTGAGATGGCCACTCCAGAACCTTCACTTTATTCTGCTGTAGCCAATGACAGGTGGACTTGGCCTTGTGTTTTGGATCATTGTCATGTTGGAATGTCCAAGTCCGTCCCATGTGCAGCTTCCTGGCTGATGGATCCAAATGTTCCTCTAGTATTTTTTGACAACATACTGCATTCATTTTCCCATCAATTTTGCCCAAATTTCCTGGGCCTTTGTAGCTCACACATCCCCAAAACATCAGCGATCCACCTTCGTGTTTCACAGTAGGAATGGTGTACCTTTCATCATAGGCCTTGTTGTCTCCTCTCCAAATGTAGCGTTTATGGTTGTGGCCAAAAAGCTCAATTTTGGTCTCATCACTCCAAATGACTTTGTGCCAGAAGGTTTGAGGCTTGTCTCTGTGCTGTTTGGTGTATTGTAAGCGGGATACTTTGTGGCATTTGCGTAGTAATGGCTTTCTTCTGGCGACTCGACCATGCAGCCCGTCTTTCTTCAAGTGCCTCCTCATTGTGAATCTTGAAACAGCCACACCACATGTTTTCAGAGACACCTGTATTTCACCTGAAGTTATTTGTGGGGTTTTCGTTGCATCCCGAACAATTTTCCCGGCAGTTGTGGCTGAAATTTTTAGTTGGTCTACCTGACCGTGGTTTGGTTTCAACAGAGCCCCTAATTTTCCACTTCTTGATTAGAGTTTGAACACTGCTGATTGGCATTCTCAAATCCTTGTGTAGCAGGGTGTCACTTTAAATGAGTACAAAGACTACTATACCCAGTATGCAGCGGGACACCCACAGTGCATTGCTCGGCGCAAGGTCTGCTGGGAAAGGACTATTTAAGCAGGGAGGAGCAACACGCGGGTCTCTTTGGACACCGCCCTCCTAGCAAGTCGAGCCTACATTGGGGCCTGTTGCTTTGGACTAGGCCGGAGAGCCTAGGCCGAGGGGATCCGGAGAGCTTGCTGATCGTCACGGGAGAACCCAGAGTCTTCTCATCCATCAATCTCCCTCGGATGGTCGAAAGGATCGAAGATTACGGGTATCGTGAGGCTGCGTGCTGGAGCACCAACTACTGAAGTCGGTTGTATGGACTGGTTCGGTTGGGTGAGAGAGCATTTGCTCAGTATTCATTGGCTACCTTTTAGGCCCAGTATCCTTTGGTCAGGGCCCACCGTTACCGGAGTGTTACATTGCACCCCAGAGGAACAGTGTGTTGTGCAGCCGGAGTTAAGTTGTCTTATTGCATGCTGAGTAACTAACAATTTACTACCTTTGGATTACAAATAACCTACAAAGTGCACCACCATTGCTTTGAGACCTTCTCAACTAATTAACTGTGTGTGAATTAGTCAGGCCTGACTGTTCAGCAGGGAGACATTGTTTGGGCGCCATATTGGCCACGAGGGGGAAGCTCGCGAGCGTAGTTTACTAAGAGACATTCAGTGTGCTTAATACCATTAGAACATAATACTTGTTATTTGTTTGACTTTTAATATTGCAGGGCTCTGCATAGATAAATGTACCATTGTCTAACTTTATACTTCTACTCAGTAAAAGTATTTGTGGTTAAGTAAACACGTGTGTGGTGTACTGTCTATCCCAGCTGAAGCAGTCAGCTCAGGTAATCTGATATTAACTGATTGTGTGTGTTTTATTGCGGAGCAGTGATTCCCACAGCATAGCAGGTTTTACGCTTCCATTTGCGCTAGCTGTGCCAAGGGAGGTTAGAGCCAGTTCCTGGGGGTTGACAGCAGTGTGTTACAGGCCCAAACTATACCTGCAGCCCTCTTAACTGGGGGTATTGCTACACTTGGATATCTTTTTATATCCCTTTCCTGTTTTATACAGTCCAGCTACCTTTTACCACAGATCATTTGACAATTCTTTTGCTTTCCCCATGACTCAGAATCCAGAAACGTCAGTGCAGCACTGGATGGAAGATGCAAGGGTCTGTCAGGAGTCCAGAAACTCATTGACCTTTTATACACACACACTAATTACAAGCAAACAGATCACAGGTGAAGATGGTTATCTTTAATAGCCATTCAAACCCCTTTGTGTCAACTTGTGTGCATGTTATCAGGCCAAAATCACCAGGGTATGTAAACTTTGATCAGGGTCATTTGGGTAGTTACTGCTGTCATTATGATTTAAAAAGAGTAAACACAGTTGATTGATAATAGACTTGTGCACAACGGAAAATTTGTTTAGTTTCGGTTCGTTTCTTGTGCACAACGGAAACATTTGTTTAGTTTCGGTTTGTTTCTTTTCGGTCCTGTTGATTCGTAATCGTTTGTAATTTTGCTAGACGGGATTTTTCGTGTTCGGACTAATTCGTATTTTCGCAAGCGACATTTTTCGTTGAATCGGAATGATTCGTAATAATGTAAGCCTTATTTTTCGTTGATTTATCATTTGTACTTTCGGTAGAGTACATTGTTTTTCGTTGATTCTGGACACAACTCCTACTTTCGTAACTTTTTTTGGGTTCGTTGATTCGTAATTTTCCGTGTCTCTCTCACAACGACGCTGCCTATTATGCCTAATGTGCTTCAAATGGATTTGTACTTTTCTAAATACATAGCGGTTATTTGTAGCGCTTCGAAATCTCGTATTTTACTTTAGTTTTTTTACATGCGGCTATAGCCTCTTCCCCCTGTACACCATTTTGAGAGGGAGATCAGCACGGTGAGGGAGAAGCAGAGAGCAGAGCAGAGTGTTATTGTGCTTCCAATGGATTCGTACATTCGTAACTTTTTTCATAACGAATTATGCCGAAGACATTCGGGCATTCGCTATTTGCGATATAATTTATTTCGGATTCGGTTTTATTCGTAATTGCTTTGTTTGGAAATTCGAATGCTTCCGAATGTCCGAAAGTTGCTAAATTCGGACAAATTTTGATTAGTTACGAAACGAATTGCACAAGCCTAATTGATAATAAATGGCTTCAGCCAAACACTAACCATGAGTGAAAGAAATGTTTTTGTGTTATCATTCATATTCTCTGAAAAATGTTCAAGAAATCATAAATTCTGCCAGGGTATGTAAACTTATGAGCACAACTGTATATGTGTATATATATATTGTAATAGTGAAAGTCCCTGTCCCTATGAAAAGGGAGCAAAAACGGACACAGAGTCTGCATGTCAGCAGACTGCAGAACTACAGAGCATAGCTTGGAAATTGAGAAAACTGTTTTGGCAGCTTTCTCCAGGTTTTGCTAAGTTCGGATGGGGCTGTGTAGTTTGGAGATCCCGCAGAGACTTGGGTGGGATGGGATCTCCAACCCTGTGTCCGGGTCTTGTGGACAGCCAGCATGGTGTGTGCTTAGGTGCACACAACCAATATAATGAGGGGCTGGTGAGAGCAGAAGGTGGAGGATGGTGGAGAGTGAGCAACTTGCTACTGCTAAGTGAAGACAGACTTATGTCTGGAGAGCGGTCTGCCCTGTGGGAGACTGCAGCCCATGTAAAGGGGATTCTTTGCCCAGGGACTGGGAAAGGCTGGCCAGCCTTGAGAGTCGGGGAGACTGAGGAAGCCAGTAAGTCCAGGGGGCTGGAAAGAATCGTTTCTATTTGAAAGCAAGCAGAGGAACTGCTGACAAGAGCCAGGTGGCTTGGTATGTTTTCATTTATGTGCTGAATGAAGTTTAAACCCCTGCGTGGGAATCCTGAATAGACATTTTGCTTTTGTTTTTCTGTTTAAATAAACGTGGGCTACCAGGCCCTTAACTAGAATGCCTGTCTGATATGGAGTCACTGCATAAAAATGCATCTATCCACTTGAGCTAAAACACCCCAATATCACAGTGGTGGATTCAGCGGGCAACACTACGGTGGAATCCGGGTCCTTGCTCCATAGTGAGTTCAGGTCAGGAACTGTTGGCTGTCTATGGAAGTGCAGCCAGGCAAAAGGCATTGCGTGTTGCAGGTGGTGTACCTGTAAAGGAAAAGTTCTTTTTTTTTTTTTCTCTCTGCGGTGAACTGCTGCTAGCTGTGTGTGGCAGCCAGGCGAACTGCATTGCGCAGAAGTTTATTTGATGGACTGTTGCATGCAGGTAGTGCACCTGTGAGAATTTTTTCCTTTTACTACTGTGAACTGTGTAACAAACTGCTGTGCATGTGACTGCAAGGATGAGGCAGTCAAAACACAAGAAGTTCATATTAAATCAAGTTCAAGGGGAAGTGAGTTTAGCGTGGCCTGAGAAGATGTCTACGCCCAGGAGGGCCAGTCAAAAGGGGCCAGTGGTGTATGAGACCGTGAATGAGTGGTTCAAGCGGAACCAGACTAAAGAGTCGGATGCAGTTCAAGGGGCTATGATCTTGGCCTCTGATTACATGCAGCCCATGCTGCCTACAGAGGAGGTTGGGGACTTCCTGGAAAAATTTGAAAAAGTCGCTGTAAGAAGAAAATGGCCTAGGAATCGGTGGCCAAAATTGCTGCAAACCTTGTTACAGATAGAGTTCCGGTCGGTTTACCATTTGATGGATGGGGACCAGGATGACTACTGCAAGTTTAAAGAGGAAATCCTTCTCAGAGGAGAGTTCCATCGCATCATGGGCTCCAGCAAAGAGAGGTCATCGCCCATAGCAACGGGAGACGCATTACTGCGACAACAAAGCACCAGTCGAGCGGTGGCTCGGGAGAGCATGAGTGTGCATCGGTGTACCAGCTCTGTGTTTTCTGCAAGCATATCGGTTGTCACCCCTGGCAACAGTGGCAAGAAGTCTGTGTGGACTGCAGGGGGTACCAATGAGCATGAGGAATATAAAGATGTGTATTATGGCCGCTTATGTGAAGTGGTCAGCCCAGAAAGAAGGGCACAACAGTCTGTATTCACCAGGAGGTGTAGCCAACCATCTTTGGAGTGCCGGTCTGCTGTTACCCCTAGCAACAGGGATCCTGTGTTACATGCAGGGGTTGTTGGTGGGTCCGGAAAGGCTGCAGTGTTGCTCCATGACCACATGGAAGAGTCAGCCTGTGGAGACCCCACAGATGAGAGACAACGCACTCAAATGAAGGCTATGACAATGGCTACAGGAATTGGTAAGACTGTTGCAGTTTATGGGACAGAACCCAATGAAATTAAAGTGTGTTCAGCGGGGAGATCCACAGTACAGGTGGACTTGCTACAGTGTGCTACCCAGAGTAGGGGGAAGGCACAGAGTAAAGCCCAACTGGCAGCAGGACTAGAGACTAAAAAGGACATGGGGACTCTGTATGTACCTGGTGGAATCCGGCACAGTGCTGGAAGAGCTGTACTAGGGGTGACCAAAGAAATCCATATACCATGTTCCCTAGTGACAGAGACAGGTGCTGCAGGGTTGCCCGGGGAAACCTCCCAGGAGCCCACAGTGTTGGAGCAGAGGGTTTCCCAGGTCAGCTGTGGAGCTGCTCAAGTGGGTAAAGGGCCACCCACAATAGCTACAGGTATGTCTAAGTGTCATGATGATCCTCTAAAGGTTGAGAAATGTATTTCTGGAAATGTCATGTTTGAAAATAATGTTGGTAATGTGTTTACTAAAAAGGTTGGAGGCACAGCTGCAGGGTTGTCTGTGGAAACCTCCAGGGATGTCCCTGTGTTGGAACTGGAGGTTTTCCAGGACCGCTCTGGCACTACTCTGGGGGAACAAGGAGTGACTGCACCACACAATGAGAGTGTGTGGGTGCAGGCCACCCGCCTGGTATGTGACCAGATTGGTGAACAAGTTATTCACCCTGTTAAAGCTGGTAGTGTAAAGCTGGATGTGATGGTAGCGCCACCAGAACAATCTGGTCAAAATAGTGTATTGCACCCTGTGTTCTCTGACGAAGCATCGTCCCAATGTGACATAAGTGAAACTGTGCTTGTACAATGTGATGCGTATAGAGATGACAAATGTACATGTAGCACTACCCCCGTAGGAGCTGCTGTTTGTTTGATTTGGGTCTACGTCCTGCCTATCAACCCCTGGAAGTGGCTCAAACCTTCCCTTAGCACAACTGATATGAATAAGGAGTGTGAGACCTATTAAGTATTAGGAGACACAATCCTGCATACATCACACAATAACCTGTAAATGTTATTACCTTTGCTGGTCACTAGTCCTTCTAAGTGACAGAGATACTTCACACAAGTTATATGCTTAATCAAAGGTACCTTTACTCAGTATAAAAGGGAAGGGTAAAGAATCACATTAATACACACAGTTGACTCTGCATGCGCATTGCAGAGTCAATAAACCAATAAGGATAGGTATCACTGAGATTAGGTAATAACAGGAAATAACATCAGCTATATGTACATGTATCTATATGTGTCTCTGCACGGCTAACTGGTTGCTCGCGAGCTCCCCCTTTGTTGCAATACCTTGCACGTGTTCATTCCCTATAATAGGTAAGCAAGGCCTATCTGTGTCCCACTCAAAGTTCCTTTCTCCAATGAAGTCTTCGCTAGCCACCGTCGGTGCACAAGTTAAATTGTAATCCACAGGGTTTCAACAAGATGCTGTAATTATCCGCAATATACCTGAGTACTCGTGTGCCTGCCACCCACTAATGACGGATGCACCAATCTCTGATCACATAGTCTCCAGTGAGATACACTAGGCCGCAAGCTGTGGCGTGATAGGTAAAGTGTGGCTGGCACTAACTAAATCACTTTCCTCTAAGGTAGTAGTCAATTCTGGGCAGGTGCCCTTCTCACCAAACAGGCCCGACTTTCAGATAGTCTCCTCTGGCTTGTCCCGGTCACTCGATCTCCACGCTTCTGTTTCAGCTGCAGTCTCCGGACTCCGTCACTAACAGCATATGGTGATGGACGACTCCGGTCTCTGCTGGGCAATCACAGGATGCTGTGGACGATCCTCTGCTGGAAATCACTGAGGCACTCCCGTAATTTAGGCCCAGGCTTCTGGCCTAATCCTTAGGAAGCAGGCCTCCGTGCCAACTTCCTGCTTGATTGAGAGCTGGATCCAGAGAGAGAGAGACGCTGGCCCCTCCCCTGGTTTAAGTAGTCTGCCCAGAAGTCTTTGCGGTGTCTGTCTTTTAGTCTGTCTTTTACTAAAAGCAACAAAGTCTTTTCTCCTAGCTGATATCTGTCCCAAAGTGCATTAGTTGCATTGTAACACTTATACCACCGGAGGGAGCCAGATTCCTTCTTACATATGGACATCCTGCTACACACTCCCCCCACTTAAAGTCTTTGGTCCCCAAAGAGGACAACAGTATGTAACCTAACACATACTTTGGCAATACCTGCAGGGAAATTTGTTAGTTTATGCATGACAATAAACAACTTGCCTTTTCATAAGCAGGATTTAAACTTAAACAGCTCATATCATAACACAGAGCCGACAGAGGAACCTCCCACCAATTATCACAAGGAGGGAGGTTGTCCTGTATACGGACCACCGACACTTGGGTGTCTGTTTCAGATGTGCTAGGGAGTGAGCTGGGGTTGTCTTCCTCTGAATCTGGAGTGGAAGAGCTAGACTGATCAATGGTTCTCTTAGAAGTGATGATGGCCTCCTCAGAGCATTCACCCAATTGGTCGTACGTCAGTCTTTTTGGGGGGTGAATTACTCTTCTTTCCCTCTGCTCTTTAGGTATCATATTCTCAAGGACATTGGGGCTGGCTGTTTCTAGAAGCTCTTCAGGGGCTTCCTCATCTAGTTCAGGCATGTTGGGCTCCAGAACTTCAGGAGCGTCCCGCTCTCCTTCAGATAGAGACAACGACCCTTCTTCTGGGTCTTCCATTGACAAAGAGTCTGAGTCATCAGCTACCTCCTCAATGAGAATGTTTGAAGGCACGAATTCAGGAGCTTCTGCCCGAAGAGTTCCATTGTCAACTGTTTTGGGTGAGGTTTGGGAGGTGGTCATGGGTTCTGGCAATTGGGATGACCACAACCAGTCAGATTCTGCTTCTTCATCCTCTTGACCTTCATTGTCAGAGTCTCCATCTCTCACATCTGGAAGCACTGTTTGAGATCGGGTGATGGGTCTGGAACCTTGAGAAGTTGAAGGGGTTTCTTGTGAGTCAGATGCAGGAGGCATGCGAACTGCCTCGGAGAGGGGCAACAAGTGATTCCTGTGCCAGGTCTTTAACGGTCCCACGCTTCCTTCTGGCCTAATTTGGTACACAGGAAGGTTTTCCAGCTTCTTGCAGATAACATAAGGTTGGGATTTCCAACGGTCAGCCAACTTATGTTTTCCCGGAATTCCCAAGTTCCTCAACAGCACTCTATCTCCTGGCTGTAAATCTTGAATTCTGACTCTTAGGTTAAAGTTTATTTTATTTCTCAGCCCCCGTTGGTCAGATGCTGCTTGGGCCTTTTCAAAAGCTGTATTCAGACTCTTTCTCAATCGGTCTACATACCCCTTGTGGGATGCTGCTGAGGTATGATCCAGCGATATGCCAAAGGCCAAGTCCACTGGCAACCGAGCCTCCCGCCCGAACATCAAACGGTATGGGGAATACCCGGTGACATCACTGGCAGTGCTATTGTAGGCATGCACTATGGCAGCTACATGCTTGCTCCAATGCTGCTTTTTCTCTGAACTCAGAGTCCCCAACATATCCAAGAGAGTCCGGTTAAACCGTTCAGGCTGAGCATCTCCTTGTGGGTGATAAGGGGTTGTCCTGGTCTTCTGGATGCCTAACAGGTCTAATAACTTCTTTATTAATTTGCTTTCAAAGTCTCTGCCCTGATCTGAATGAAGGCGTTGGGGTAAACCATAGTGCACAAAGAATTTTTCTACCAGTACTTTGGCTACTGTTGAGGCCTTCTGGTCTTTTGTTGGGAATGCTTGAGCATATCTGGTAAAGTGATCTGTTATCACCAAGACATTCCCTTGACCACTCAGATCAGGCTCCAGGCAAAGGAAGTCAATGCACACCAGTTCCATAGGTCCCTGACTTTGCAGATGGCCCATTGGGGCTGCTTGACGTGGCAAGGTCTTCCTTTGAATGCATCGGACACAGGAATGGCAATATCCTTCCACTTCAGCCCGCATGCAGGGCCAATAGAACCTATCCCGTACAAGGTGAAAAGTCCGTTCGGACCCTAGGTGACCATGGTTGTCATGGAGGGCAGCTAGGACCGCTTCTCGATATTTGGCTGGTAGAAACAGCTGCCACTTCTCTTCTGAGTCGTCAGAGGGGCCCCTTCGGTAGACCACCCCTTGACGTATGTGTAGCCGATCCCACTCCCTGCGCAACAATCGGGCTTCTCTTGGGGAGTCTGTTTCAAGCATCTCGGGACGCTGGCTTTCCAGGGCCTTTATCAGGAGTTTCCCTAAAGAGTCTTCTTCTTGCTCCTTTCTCAAATCCCTTTTTGTCAGCTTGGGCAAGCCCTCCCCTTCGACTTGGGTCACACTGCAATAGCACTTCGGTACTCCAACAGCTGAGACCCCAATTTCTTCGGCTCTTGACCCACCTCTGGCTTGAAGTTCTGTCCCCTGATATAGGGCTCGCACTCCCTCTGGGTCTAGTTGGGCCCATTCTTCGGTAGGGTCGGTGGGGGCATGAGACCTCCTGGACAGGGCATCTGCATCCCTATTTCCCACTCCGGGTCGGTACTTCAAGCTGAAGGTGAAGCTTGAAAGGGCAGCCAACCACCGGTGTCCCGTTGCATCCAACTTGGCAGTGGTCAGAAGGTAGGTGAGCGGGTTATTATCTGTCTTCACCACAAACTCCGCCCCATATAGGTAGTCTCTCAGTTTGTCTACCACTGCCCATTTCAAGGCCAGGAAATCAAGCTTGTGGGTGGGGTAATTCTTCTCAGCAGGTATCAGACTCCTGCTCACATATGCGACGGGTCTTAGGTAACCATCATGTTCCTGGTACAGCACCCCACCCAGCCCATCTCGGCTGGCATCTACATGCAGTTCATAAGGCTTCTTTGGATCAGCATAGGCCAGGACTGGTGCAGTGGTAAGACTCTTCTTTAACATCTGGAAGGCTTCCTCGCACTCCCCTGTCCACTGGTCTTGAATCGACTCTTTGGGCCTTCGGGGTCCCATGGTGAGTTTCACTGGTTTGACCAGCTCTGGAACATCATCTTCCCCTTCGTTTCTGAGTAACTCGTTCAGGGGTCTGGCAATCTTGGCGAATCCTTCTACAAATCTTCTGTAGTAAGAACAGAACCCCAGGAATGACCGAAGCTCAGTCACGTTGGTAGGTCTCGGCCAAGAGGTGACGGCATCCAGCTTCTCTGGGTCCGTGGCCACCCCTTCTGCAGAAACAATATGGCCCAGGTAATGGACTGAGGACTGGTAAAATTGACACTTCTCTGGGGAGAGTTTCAGGCCCTCTTCACTGAGCCTCTTCAGGACCTTCTCCAGTCTCTCTTCATGCTCTTCTAGGGTTCTCCCGAACACGATGACGTCGTCCAAATATACCAGTACCTCTATTAGATTCATGTCCCCGACGGTTCTCTCCATTAGCCTTTGGAAAGTGGCGGGGGCTCCTGATAACCCTTGAGGCATACGGTTGAACTCAAAGAACCCCACAGGGGTGATGAAGGCTGTCTTCTCCCGATCCTCAGGGTGCATGGGGATTTGGTAATATCCACTTTTTAGATCCATTACACTGAACCACTTGGCCCCTGACAGACTCTGCAGGGCGTCTTCAATTCGGGGAGTGGTGTATTGATCTGGGATGGTCCTTCTGTTTAGTGTTCTGTAGTCGATACACAGTCTCAGCGACCCATTCTTCTTTCGGACTACCACTATTGGAGAAGCGTAAGGGCTCCTGGATTCTCGAATAATCCCCGTCCTCTTCAGCTCAGCCAACTGTTCCCGCAAGTCTTCTAAGTCACCCAGTGGGACCCGTCGAACTCTCTCTCTAAAGGGCTTATCTTCTTGTAAGCGTATCTTGTGAGTGGCACTCCTTGCGCACCCCACATCGAACTCATCGTTAGAGAAGATCTTTTCCCACCTTGCAAGTTGAGCTTTGGCCCTTTTTCTCCATTCTGGTGGGATGGCCGTGTCTTCAGAACAGAGCTTCTCTATGGTGACTTCACCCCTTTCTTCTTTCTTCAATTCATACGGGGCAATGGGGGTGGCTGGATTCACCTGGCCCAACAGCATTCTGGCCGGCACCTTCACTGGTGTATTAGCAGTGTTCCTTATACTCACTGAAACCCTCCCATGGCTTTTCTGTAGGGCCTTCAATGGGATCACTTTGGGGATTACTTCAATCCCTTTCTGTCTTTCCTGTGGGCCTGGTTCGAAGACAATGAAGGGGCCTGGCTGTTTCCATGTGAGCTTGACAGAAGCCCTCAGGCAAGTCACCTCTCCCGGTTGTAATACCTTCTCCGTCTTGTCTAGCTTCCAAATCTTGCCAACTCCCTCAGCCGGGGCCTTCTGCTCCAGTACCAGGCGCTGGTAGGCTTGCCTTAACATGGGGTGGACTCTTGTGGTCGGGGCTTCTTCCTGTTGGGCCAACGGTGTCAGCAGTCGCCTGACTAGATCAGTGTTGGTCCCTATGATGAGTGAGCTCTTGCTGGCCCCTGGTGGGCGAGGGCACACTACTGCCAGAGTATCGAAGGTCTCTGTCTCCCCAGCCACTGAGGGATCAAAAGTCAACTTGATTGGCAGGTAACCGTCATAGGGAAAGCTCTGAGTTCCAATACCCCATATTTCCAGTTCCTCTAATTTCTGTAGGGGCAGATGTTTAAGATGTTTATCATAGAAATCCCTATACAGAAGAGTCACTTGAGCCCCAGTGTCAAGAAGAGCCTTGGTGTAGATCCCTTCTACTTGTATGGAGACTACTGGAGAAGGCCCCACTAACTTGGCAGGGAACTCCTTCAACACAGACTTCTTGCTGGGTTCAGTTACCTGTACCCTCACTTCTTTTTTTCTTGAGTTTCCGGTGGGTCTCAGTCCCTTCTGGGTCTGGTGTGCACTGGCCTTCTGTTCAACAGCAGCCTGAGTTGTGGGACGGGGCCTAATTGGCAGAGGTTTAGGTCCCTGACTCTGATGTTTTGGATCATTGGACTTCTTGAAGGAGTTTGTGGAAACTGGTGGGCGCCCGGCTGACTCCTTCACCGGGGCCCTCTGAAGTTTTCCGCCTGCTTGCGATGTCTTGATGCAACTTCATCTGGGCTGGGACACACTGCTCTAACATGGCCGATTCCCCCACAATTGAAGCATGTTATCAATCTCTTAGGCTTCTGTACTAGTTCCATATTGGAGCTAGGAGGTTTTTTTGGTTCCTCTGACGTGTTCTTGTTGTGTGGCACAGAGGCCTGGCTAGTCAGCATGGACACCATTTCTACTAGTTGTGACACCTGGGTCTTTAGGAGTTCAACTTCTGAATCACCTTCTTCTGCACTTAACATTCTGACTTGGGCAGTTGGTTCGGTGTGTTGACTCCTCCTTTTGTCTTCCAACATGGCCTCCCCCTCCCTGACTATCCGGATAAAGTCGGGGTATTACAGGCTGCTCCCGTCCCGCCGGGTGCGTAGCAATAATGCGATGGGGTCCAAGGGTTGAGCTCCCCTCAACACCTGCTGGGCATGGGCCTCATCCACTTTTCTTGGATCGATCCCTTTCTTCAGTAGGATCCGATGCAGGATCTTATCCAGGCGTCCTATGAATTCTGACAGCTTCTCTCCCTCTTTTTGGTAGCAATGCCCCAGCTGGTAAGTGAGTTCAGTGACGTTTTCCGTCCCGCCGAACACATTCTGCAGAATATCCAGATAATCCTGTGCATTGCAGTCCTTCTTGCTTAACTTGAGGTTACGTATGGCCTCCAGAGCAGGCCCCTTTAAGCTTTCCACAATCCGTTGTTTTTTTTTGTTGTTCTGGCACCTCCCATTCTTCTAGGGCCTGAGTGGCGCCATCTAGCCACTCTTCAAATCCATCTTCCACTGAAGGTACAGGTTTCTTCCCAGAAAAGGTCCTGAGTTTCCTGTATCCTGACATCAGGTAGTCTGGAGGGTCCTTTTTACACTTGGTCACAATCTCCCCCAGGACAGCGCACAATTCTGAGCTAAGGGTGGTCAATGGTGGTGAACCGGGACCCTTTTGTTGGGCGCTCCCTCCTGTGCTGGGGCCTCCTGAAGTAGTGGATGTGGGGCCATCTTTATTCTCTTCTGGGTGTATCAGGAGGAGTTCTACTTGGTTTGTAGTTTTTATGCTGGCACCCTTGAAGTAGTCAGAGATTCCGTTCCTCCACTCACATAATGCATAGGTGTGGGGATTTACAGTATCTGTCTTTATGTCAATCACCCATGGCTTCCTGTCCGTGGACAATGCTCTCAAGACTGGAGTTAGCTGCTCCTCTACCCAGGCCTCTCTCTGGATTTCAACCACCAGGCCATTTCCGGGTAGGATGCCTTCATCCCTGCACCACCGGGCTACGGCAGCAGGGTCCATTTCTGTGCTGTAAGGGTTCTGTCTAGGGGGAAAGTTGATTGCAGAACCGTAGAATATCCCGGACGAGCCCCCACGTGTAGCACTACCCCCGTAGGAGCTGCTGTTTGTTTGATTTGGGTCTACGTCCTGCCTATCAACCCCTGGAAGTGGCTCAAACCTTCCCTTAGCACAACTGATATGAATAAGGAGTGTGAGACCTATTGAGTATTAGGAGACACAATCCTGCATACATCACACAATAACCTGTAAATGTTATTACCTTTGCTGGTCACTAGTCCTTCTAAGTGACAGAGATACTTCACACAAGTTATATGCTTAATCAAAGGTACCTTTACTCAGTATAAAAGGGAAGGGTAAAGAATCACATTAATACACACAGTTGACTCTGCATGCGCATTGCAGAGTCAATAAACCAATAAGGATAGGTATCACTGAGATTAGGTAATAACAGGAAATAACATCAGCTATATATATGTACATGTATCTATATGTGTCTCTGCACGGCTAACTGGTTGCTCGCGAGCTCCCCCTTTGTTGCAATACCTTGCACGTGTTCATTCCCTATAATAGGTAAGCAAGGCCTATCTGTGTCCCACTCAAAGTTCCTTTCTCCAATGAAGTCTTCGCTAGCCACCGTCGGTGCACAAGTTAAATTGTAATCCACAGGGTTTCAACAAGATGCTGTAATTATCCGTAATATACCTGAGTACTCGTGTGTCTGCCACCCACTAATGACGGATGCACCAATCTCTGATCACATAGTCTCCAGTGAGATACACTAGGCCGCAAGCTGTGGCGTGATAGGTGAAGTGTGGCTGGCACTAACTAAATCACTTTCCTCTAAGGTAGTAGTCAATTCTGGGCAGGTGCCCTTCTCACCAAACAGGCCCGACTTTCAGATAGTCTCCTCTGGCTTGTCCCGGTCACTCGATCTCCACGCTTCTGTTTCAGCTGCAGTCTCCGGACTCCGTCACTAACAGCATATGGTGATGGACGACTCCGGTCTCTGCTGGGCAATCACAGGACGCTGTGGACGATCCTCTGCTGGAAATCACTCAGGCACTCCCGTAATTTAGGCCCAGGCTTCTGGCCTAATCCTTAGGAAGCAGGCCTCCGTGCCAACTTCCTGCTTGATTGAGAGCTGGATCCAGAGAGAGAGAGACGCTGGCCCCTCCCCTGGTTTAAGTAGTCTGCCCAGAATGCTTTGCGGTGTCTGTCTTTTAGTCTGTCTTTTACTAAAAGCAACAAAGTCTTTTCTCCTAGCTGATATCTGTCCCAAAGTGCATTAGTTGCATTGTAACACTTATACCACCGGAGGGAGCCGGATTCCTTCTTACATATGGACATCCTGCTACATACAGTATTGGGTAATGAGTCCCAGGTTCCTTTGGTGCCTCTTGGAACAGGTGATGCACTGCTTCAGGATACCTGTTAGGGAAGTACCACTGACTGGGACAGCTGGGCAAAACAATTGCTAGCCATGCTGGATAAGGCTAGGTTACGTAACACAGATGTGGACATGACACCTGCTATGCCCAATGGAGCGATTGCAGGGTGACCAGTGGCCAAGGGCTTGTTGGCCCCGGCAGAGATTGGCCCCCTCCAATCAGAAGGACCGGTTAAGGGCGCATGCATGGCAGTTGGGTTATATGCAGCCCAACCGCTGGAAAATAGTGAGTGCAAAAATGGCAATGTGACGTATGACCTGCAGCGGCTCGCTGATGCTGGGACAGAGAGGGTAAATGTGAGACGCACATCTGACAGCGCTCCAGTTGAGCACCAAGCTGTGGAGACCGATACCGCCAGTGAAGTGGAGGTCACTGTATATGTCCCTACCTTTCCAGCTTCAGTGGATGAGCCCCTCCACGTCATTGATAATGGAAAAGTCCCTAGAAAGGTCTTGCATGTAGATGTGGATTGCATTAAGATGACAAATGTGTTGTTGAAAATTCTTGAAGTCCAAAAAACACATTTGCTGTACACTTGGGTGTCTCCACCGTGGTCGGACAAGGTGGTACTGCATAGTGCCAGTAGGTGGAGCCAAGTAGTACAAGCTATGCTTGATGTTAATCACGAGAGGAACTGGTTGGTACCATATTTATTAGCAGTGTGGCAAATGGTCTCAAGGTTCTCTGAGAGGGTGCTTCCAGTTACCGGTTTGGATGGAAGGCGCTCAGGAGAACGTTTGAAAACATCAGAGGTCTCTCCGCCTGATGCTGTGACTAGGAAAAGTTCTGCTGGTGTGGTCCAAAGTGCGGCTGAGCAGTCGTCAGTAGAGGGCACGGACACTGCCTCACCCACTAGACCTCACGTGAAGGAAGGGCCCGAAATAGACGTGGCAGTAGCAGAGATTTTTCATGTCATTCACACAAAGGTACAAATTAAAGTACCCGGAGACACTGTGAGGGGAACCACTGATGGTATTGGAAGTGGCAACATCAGAATTTGTGGTATGTCACTGGTTGTTACTGATAACAAGGGTTTAGTTGCCGTGGGTAACCTCAGAAAAGTTGTTAAACCAAAAAAAACTGTTGTGATGGGAAAAACTGGTATCGGGGAAGGAAAAGGTGGTTCCCCATCAGGCAAAGTATTAGGAACAGGTCCCCTATATCAAGAAAGTGAGGGTATTAGGGAAGGCAGAGTTCCCTAGAGAAAAGCAAATAAGCCCAGAAACCCCAGAAGAGGGAGAAAGCGTAGAATAAAAACGAGTAGGATCCTATGGAGAGTTAACCACCTCCCTACTGTGCACGAAAACCCCCTTCCTGCCCAAGCCATTTTTCAGCTTTCAGCGCTGTCACACTTTGAATGACAATTGCGCGGTCGTGCGACGTGGCTCCCAAACAAAATTTGTGTCCTTTTTTTCCCACAAATAGAGCTTTCTTTTGGTGGTATTTGATCACCTCTGTGGTTTTTATTTTTTGCGCTATAAACAAAAGAAGAGCGTCCAGTTTGGAAAAAAAACACTATTTTTTACTTTTTGCTATAATAAATACCCATTTTTTTTTTTTTTTTAATAACATTTTCCTCAGTTTAGGCCGATACGTATTCTTCTACATATTTTTGGTAAAAAAAAAAACGCAATAAGCGCGTATTGATTGGTTTGCGCAAAAGTTATAGCGTGTACAAAATAGGGGATAGATTTATAGCATTTTTATTTTTTTATTAGTAATGGCGGCGATCTGCGATTTTTTTATTGTGACTGCGATATTGCGGCGGACACATCGGACACTTTTGACACATTTTTGGGACCATTCACATTTATACAGCGATCCCTGCTATAAAAATGCATTGATTACTGTATAAATGTGATTGGCAGGGAAGGGGTTAACCACTAGGGGGCGGGAAGGGGTTAAATATGTTCCCTCAATGTGTTCTTACTGTGGGGGGAGGGGACTGACTGGGGGAGGTGACTGATGGTTGTCCCTATGTACAAGGGACACACCATCAGCCTCCTCTCCCTCACAGGACGTGGATCTCTGTGTTTACACACAGAGACCCACTTTCCTGCTCGTTTCCCGGGCAATCGCGGGTGCCCGGCGGCAATCGCGGCCGCCGGGCACGCGCACCGGGGCCTTGTGAACGCGGCGGGCGCGCGCGCGGCTGGCGGCGAGCGCGCGCCTTCTAGCTCGTTTTAAAGGGAGGACGTCATATGGCGTCCTCCCAGAACGAGAGTATCCTCCGCCCGCCGTCAATTGACAGTGGGCGGTGGACAAGTGGTTAAGGAAGGACTTGGCTGGAAGCGCACCCGAAAAAAGGGTTGGGCCTACGCGGCTGACAGCCGGCACAGAGGTGTCCCAACCCTGATGACGTGTGCTGGTGTTCCTCCCTCCGGATCGAAACATAGGGGGGGATATGTAATAGTGAAAGTCCCTGTCCCTATGGAAAGGGAGCAAAAACGGACACAGAGTCTGCATGTCAGCAGACTGCAGAACTACAGAGCATAGCTTGGAAATTGAGAAAACTGTTTTGGCAGCTTTCTCCAGGTTTTGCTAAGTTCGGATGGGGCTGTGTAGTTTGGAGATCCCGCAGAGACTTGGGTGGGATGGGATCTCCAACCCTGTGTCCGGGTCTTGTGGACAGCCATCATGGTGTGTGCTTAGGTGCACACAACCAATATAATGAGGGGCTGGTGAGAGCAGAAGGTGGAGGATGGTGGAGAGTGAGCAACTTGCTACTGCTAAGTGAAGACAGACTTATGTCTGGAGAGTGGTCTGCCCTGTGGGAGACTGCAGCCTATGTAAAGGGGATTCTTTGCCCAGGGACTGGGAAAGGCTGGCCAGCCTTGAGAGTCGGGGAGACTGAGGAAGCCAGTAAGTCCAGGGGGCTGGAAAGAATCGTTTCTATTTGAAAGCAAGCAGAGGAACTGCTGACAAAAGCCAGGTGGCTTGGTATGTTTTCATTTATGTGTTGAATGAAGTTTAAACCCCTGCGTGGGAATCCTGAATAGACATTTTTCTTTTGTTTTTCTGTTTAAATAAACGTGGGCTACCAGGCCCTTAACTAGAATGCCTGTCTGATATGGAGTCACTGCATAAAAATGCATCTATCCACTTGAGCTAAAACACCCCAATATCACAATATATATATAAATATGTGTGTGTGTGTGTGGATTTTTTTTTTTAACTGGAATGGGTAAGTGATAACATTCTGGAAAGAAGGTGAAGGTCCAATTTAACAACACTTCATCAAATTATTCTTTTTAATGTAGGTGTCTCCTTACCAAAGGCCTGTGCCACCATGAAAAGTCTTTCTGTTGAGGAGGGTAAAGACGTTGTTCTAAAACTGGACCTGAATAATATCCCTCTTACTTCTGTCACCTGGCAATATGAAAAGTTTGTTATTGCCACTGCAAAACCAGGCCAACCACTGGAGATGGGAGATCATGGCTCTGACTATACCGGGAGACTAGCTTCCAGCTTAAAGGATGGCTCGTTAATTATCAGATCTTTGTCTTCCAATGACATTCGGATTTACCGAGCTGAATTATTTACCAATGAAATGAAATACATCTGTGCTCAGTTATATGATCTAAGGATTAGCGGTAAGTTAAAAAAAAGTCAAAGGCTTTACATTTACTTCATATATCTACAAAATTAAGTTGCTTACACAATTGGACACATTATTGTTAATCAAGAATGTTTTATTAATAGTATTTATTTATTTTATTAGTACTGTTGTACATTGATGGTATATGCATATGCATTCAAGTGAGAGATATAAGTAACATCCTAAATAATACCTTAGGCAAGTAGGAAGCTGCATGTAATGTCCAAGGTCAGTACATGTGAGCTGTAGAGCCAGTAAAGGCATCAGGATCAATTGTTATGCCTCGTACTGTCAGGGAAGGCATGGCCGTGCAATAGGAATCGCACGGCAGACACACACATTCATGGCGCATTGGCGCGCGCATATGCGCCTACGCGCATGCGCGCGCGTGCACATACGCGTGCGCCTGTTACCAACATTGGCGCCAGAGGGGCTATTTAAAGTGAGTGCACCAAAGGCTCCTTGCTGTTTGCTCTGCAGCTTCTGTGTGTCCTGAAACCCATTATCTGTGCTGACTTCTGATCCTTGACCCGGCTTGCTCTCACTAACCTTGTCTGCTTGATACCCTGACTTCGGCTTGTTTGGACTTCCCCTCTGCCTGCTGCTTTGCCTGATCCACCAGTACGTCTCCGACCCGGCCTGCCTGACCCTGCACCTGCTCCTCCAGTCTGCTGCAGCTCTGCTCTGCAAATCGCACCAGTTCCTGCTTTCATCTGCGATCCAGTCTGCCACCGTCCAGGTCTACCCAGTCAACTGGTTGCCTGCTGCATCTCCAGCTACGAGCATTCAGCCACTATACCAGACTGATCCTAGGCACTCCTGCGTCACCGTGCTTCCGTGGCTGCTGTCTCAACCTCAGGGGCCCGCAAGCCGGTGCGGCAGGAGAGGCTCTCCTCTACACGTCAGGCTCACGATCCAGGTACGTGACAGTACCAAACAGCCATGACTGAGCCTGCAGGAGGATCTTCTCCATTGGAAGAGATCTGCCAGCATCTCACTTCCCTCTCCCAAACGATGACATCCCTGCAGGAAGACTACGCTCGGCTAGAGGATCGCGTTCAGGGACTGGCGACGTCCGCTGCGATTTCTGCTGCGACCTCTGCTGCGACTTCTGCTGCAACCTCTGCTGCAACTTCTGCTGTGACTTCTGCTGTGACTTCTGCTGCGACTTCTGCTTCGACTTCGGCTGCCTCTTCCACCATATCCATGCCTGCTACATCCACCGGGGTCTCTGCTTACCCTCCAGTAATGTTGTTACCCCCGAGCCTCGAGTTCCAGCCCCCGAGAAGTTCTTCGGTGATCGAAGCCAGTTTAGAGCTTTTCGGAATGCCTGTCAGCTCTACTTTGATCTGCAGCCAAGGACATTCTCTCTGGAAACCACCAAGGTGGAATTCACCATTTCTCTGCTTCGAGGTGAACCACAGTCCTGGGCTCATCACCTATTGGAGGAAAAGAACATTAAGCTAAATACTCTACAACTGTTCTTTACTGCCATGTGTCAGCTATACGACGACCCACAACGGACCGCCACTGCTGAATCTGCCCTGCACACCCTGCAGCAGGGTCCCAGACCAGTCGAAGACTACGTTACAGAGTTCAGACGCTGGAGTGCGGACGTCGACTGGAACGATGCAGCCCTGCGTCACCGGTTCCGTTTGGGTCTCTCAGAAGGATTTAAGGATGAGCTGGCCCAGGTAGGAATACCCAGTACACTAGAGACTTTGATCGCGCTTTCGATACAGATCAATCGCCGATTACGTGAACGAAGGTCTGAGAAGTCTTCCCAGCAGTTCGGACCAACATGGACATTTTCCAAGGCCCCTAGGCTTTCCGATTCTGTGTCTGAAGATCCTGCTCACCCTGTTCCAGAGGCACCCAAACCAAGGCAGTTGGGCTTGATCCGCCCGTCACTTTCCCCCAAGGAACGTCAACGTAGACGGACGAGTAACCTCTGTCTCTACTGTGGGGAACCCGGTCACTACATATGCACCTGCCCGGCTAAACGCCGTAAATGTCCTCCTCTTTCTCCAGCTAATCAACCCAATATATCTGCCAGTTCAGCTCATATAGTTTTACCTATATCCTTCCAGCTCCCGGGAAGGACAGTAAAAGTAACTGCGATTGTTGATTCAGGTGCCTGTAGTTGTTTTATTGATCTGTCCTTTGCAGCCCAGCAGCATATTCCACTGCGACCCAAGGACCAAGGACTTTCCGTGTTCCTTGCAGATGGATCTTGCATTAAATCAGGACTTGTGACCCAAGAGACTCCCCCACTTCTAACCACTGCCAACACCAATCATCAAGAACTACTTCGCTTGGATGCAATTTCTTCACCTCTCTTCCCTGTTATCTTGGGCCTCCCTTGGTTACAGGCTCACAACCCACATATAGACTGGGAATCTGGAAGAATAGAGTTCCTTTAATCTTACCGCCAGAAACAGTGCTGTCCAGCACCGCCTCAGCCTCCTGCATCTTTACTTTGCTTGGAATCGCATGCCGAACTATGCCAGGTAGTCCCCAAATGCTACCATGAATTCCTGGATGTATTCTGTAAACGGGGCGCAGATACCCTTCCTCCACACAGACCATATGACTGCCCCATAGAACTTCTTCCAGGAGCAGAGATCCCTTTCGGACGCATCTTCCCTCTGTCTGAACGTGAGTTGGAGGTTCTAAAGGACTATGTTGAGGAGAACCTGCGGAAAGGGTTCATTCGCCCTTCCACCTCACCAGCAGGAGCAGGTATATTTTTTGTGGAAAAAAAAAGACAAAACCCTGCGACCATGTGTGGATTACCGTGACATAAACAAAATCACAGTAAAAAACCGCTATCCTCTGCCCTTAGTTCCAGAACTCTTTCAAAGACTCAAGTCTGCCAAGGTTTTCACCAAGCTTGACCTCCGAGGAGCCTACAACCTGGTCCGGATTCGGGAAGGCGATAAGTGGAAGACCGCCTTCCGTACCCGCTTTGGCCACTATGAGTACCTGGTCATGCCATTCGGCTTATGTAATGCTCCGGCCACCTTTCAGCATTTTGTCAAAGACATCTTCAGAGACTTTCTTGACATCTTTGTCGTTGTATACTTAGACGACATCCTGATATTTTCCATCTCGTTAGACATTCACCGGGGGCATGTCAAGAGCGTACTTCTCCGACTCCGCCAGTACGGACTTCACGCCAAAGCGGAGAAGTGCGACTTCGAGCAGCAGAGCATCCAGTTCCTTGGATTAATTATTTCCACTGAGGGAATCAGGATGGATCCCCAGAAAGTGTCCGCAATCCTGGATTGGCCAGCCCCTATCGATAAGAAGGGAATCCAGCGTTTCATAGGCTTTGCCAATTTTTACCGTAAGTTCATTAGGAACTTCTCAGCCATTATCTCCCCGATCACCCAACTTACCAAGCAAGGCATCCGCTTCCACTGGTCTGCAGAGGCACAAGTTGCATTCGAAACCCTGAAGGAACGTTTTACCACTGCCCCCATTCTCAGCCATCCAGATTCTACCCTGCCCTACATCTTAGAAGTGGATGCTTCAGAGAGCGCAGTCGGAGCAGTCTTGTCGCAGCGTCAGGGCCCCAAGGATGTGATCCATCCGGTTGCATTCTTTTCTCGGAAACTTACCCAACCGGAAAGGAATTACGATGTGGGAGATAGGGAGCTTCTAGCAATCAAGGCTGCATTAGAGGAGTGGGGGTACCTGCTTGAAGGAGCCACTCACCCGATACTAATCTTCACAGACCATAAGAACCTCGAATACTTAAGAACTGCAAAACGTCTGAGGCCACGTCAGGCCCGTTGGGCTCTCTTTTTCTCGAGGTTTGTCTTTCACATTACCTACAGACCCGGATCGAAAAATACTAAACCAGACGCGCTCTCGCGCATGTTTGAGGATCCAAAGGACATACCTCCACCAAACACCATCCTACCAGCTGGAAACTTCCTCCTGTTACAGTCAGGCCTGTTACCACAATTACAGCAAGCCTCAGCAGGCACAACCAGTCCACCAGGGGTCACCTTGCAGGCGAGGAATGGCCTATTATGGAAAGAGGGACACATTTTTGTACCAGAAACCGCTAGAGTAGCGGTCTTAGGACTCTGTCATGACCATCCGTTAGCAGGCCATTTCGGTACTCACAAGACCATAGAATTGGTCCAGCGTACATTTTGGTGGCCTGGGTTAGAGAAGGACTGCAAGGCCTATGTCAAATCTTGTATTATCTGCACCCGGAATAAGACTACCCGAAATAAAGCTTGGGGTCTACTCAGACCCTTACCCATACCTGATAGGCCTTGGAAAATGATCGCCATGGACTTTGTTATTGAGCTTCCACCTTGAGAAGACTGTTCTGCTATTTTTGTGGTGGTGGATCGCTTTTCAAAAATGGCGCACTTCCTGCCCCTGAAAGGAACTCCGTCTGCAGCCGAGACCGCCCAGGTCTTTATCAAAGAGGTTGTCAGACTCCATGGCATTCCAATGAACATCGTATCTGACCGTGGAGTCCAGTTCACGTCAAGGTTTTGGAAGGCATTATGTGGTTCCCTAAAGATTGAACTATCCTTTTCATCAGCATATCATCCCCAGACCAACGGTCAAACAGAACGGACCAACCAAACCCTGGAACAATATATCCAATGTTTTACGTCCTTCGCCCAAGATGACTGGGTACCTCTTCTTCCTTTGGCGGAGTTTGCATATAATAACGCCAGCCACTCTGCCACCAAGCAATCCCCATTTTTTGCAAATTATGGGTTCCACCCAACCTTTTTACCTGACTTGATTCCTGAAACTGCTGTTCCTGCTGTCCAGAGCACTCTGGATTTTTTCTCTTCTAATAACTTGTTGTTACAGGAGGCGGTCAAGAAAGCTCAGGAGGATAACAAGAGAATCTTCGACAAGAGGAGAAGAGGGGAACTGCTGCTACAACCAGGGGACCAGGTATGGCTCACCAAAACAAATTTAAGGATGACTTGCCCATCTAAGAAGTTGGCACCGAAATTCTTGGGACCTTTTCCGGTAAGAAGAAAGATTAATGATGTGTCTTATGAATTAATTTTGGAAGTCCCTCAAGGTACATCCCGTATTCCATGTGTCCCTGTTAAAGCCGGCAGTACCAGATCCGTTTCCCAATCGCAGTTCAGGACCCCCGGCACCTGTTACTGTTAATGGGGACGAGGAATTTGAAGTTGAGGCCATTATAGACTGCAGGAAACGAAGGGGACAAACTCAATACTTAATTAAATGGAAGGGTTATGGTCCGGAGGAGAACTCTTGGGAGCCCAGTAGTAATGTGCATGCCGCAGACTTAGTTCGCACTTTTTTCCGTAGCCACCCCTGGAAGAGGAACCAGTTGGGCACCTGGAGGTTGCCCGTAGGAGGGGGGCAATGTCAGGGAAGGCATGGCCGTGCAATAGGAATCGCACGGCAGACACGCACATTCATGGCGCACTGGCGCGCGCATGCGCGTACGCGTGCGCCTGTTACCAACATTGGTGCCAGAGGGGCTATTTAAAGTGAGTGCACCAAAGGCTTCTTGCTGTTTGGTCTGCAGCTTCTGTGTGTCCTGAAACCCATTATCTGTGCTGACTTCTGATCCTTGACCCGGCTTGCTCTCACTAACCTTGTCTGCTTGATACCCTGACTTCGGCTTGTTTGGACTTCCCCTCTGCCTGCTGCTTTGCCTGATCCACCAGTACGTCTCCGACCCGGCCTGCCTGACCCTGCACCTGCTCCTCTAGTCTGCTGCAGCTCTGCTCTGCAAATCGCACCAGTTCCTGCTTTCATCTGCGATCCAGTCTGCCACCGTCCAGGTCTACCCAGTCAACTGGTTGCCTGCTGCATCTCCAGCTACGAGCATTCAGCCACTATACCGGACTGATCCTAGGCACTCCTGCGTCACCGTGCTTCTGTGGCTGTTGTCTCAACCTCAGGGGCCCGCAAGCCGGTGCGGCAAGAGAGGCTCTCCTCTACACGTCAGGCTCACGATCCAGGTACGTGACACGTACACACGACCATTTTTTCCGATGGGAAAACTGCTATGAGAGCTTTTCGTCAGGAATCCCGGCCGTGTGTATGCTCCATCACAGTTTTTCCGACAGGAAAACTGCCAGACAAAAAAAGACAGCAGGATCTCTTTTTTCCCCATCAGGAAAAAAATCCTGGCGGGAAAACCTGTATGGTTTTCCGACGGGCAAAAAACTGTGCATGCTCAGAATCAAGTATGAGACGGGAGCGCTCTTTCTGGTAAAACTAGCGTTCGTAATGGAGATAGCACATTCGTCACGCTGTAATGGACTGAAAAGCACGAGGTTGAAAAGCGCGAATCATCTCTCACCAAACTTTTACTAACACGAGGATCAGCAAAAGCAGCCCAAAGGGTGGCGCCGTTGGAATGGAACTTCCCCTTTATAGTGCCGTCGTACGTGTTGTACGTCACTGCACTTTGGATGGGCGGACTTTTGTCTGAGCGTGTGTATGCAAGGCAGGCTGAGAGGAATTCTGTCGGGAAAACCGTCGGTTTATTATCCGACGGAAAAATCGGTCGTGTGTACTAGGCATAAGACATTGCATGTAAGGATAGAAGTTGTTATCTTCCCATAGGTGTGAGGGACCACTGTGAGAGGGTAGGGATATGCCTAAACAGGGGTGTAACGACAGGGGTTAACGTCGTTTAGGATATTCCATTCTTGAACACACGCCAGCTACCAGACACTCCAACCAGCCGAATAAGACCCCATACAAATATTTCTCCCCGCACAAACGAGACAACGCTCTGTGTTGGAGTTCCAAAAACAGGGAATGAATCTTTATTACAAGCACATGGTAACACACTTCTCTTCAAAACACTTCCCTCCCATCCTTGGGGAACAGGGCGGGTTAAACTGTCCAATGACAATGGTGATACAGGTCAGGTGTGTTCAAACTTCTCCTTCACTAAACAGTCTTAGCAGGAGGGGTTGCTGGGGTGATTTCCCCCCCCCCCTTTCCTCACAGCAAGACACTTAAACATCCCATAATAGGCAGCCAGACGGTCTACCAGCTCCAATCCACATCATCACAAACAACAATGAAAAGGTCTTTGGAAGCTAGTCTGGATTTAATTTACATTACACAGGCAGCCAGGTGGTTGAAGTTGAACACATCAGCATCTCTCAATTAACCTGTTGAGTTCAGAATCAAACAATCAGTAAATAGTCCTTTACAGGTATCCTGGGAAATACAGTGGATTCATATTACAGACCCATTTCAAAGCAATCCAAGACATATTCTCAATGTTCATTATTTTCTGGCTCATACTTTCAAAGAACTTCTGGGTTCCACGGGCCCTCCCGTTACAAAAGGTAGTAGGGTTACTATAAGTAAGGTTGGGGGGATATTGATATAGGGAAGGAAAGTCATGGAAAATGTGGGTTCAGGCGGGGGAGGGGGGGCTTGATAATAAGGGGGATAGGGGCAGAATAGTAGGAGAGTGTGCCAGAAGGGATTGTTCTCGTCCCACCTCGTAGGATGGGATGGGGAAAATAAGAAGGATAGATTGGTAGGCACGAGGGTAGGAAATATTTTAGAGTTAAGGTCAAACAGCATTAGGAGGGAAAGCTGGAACAGCATTTTTAAAGCCTGCCAAGTAACTTAAAAATAAAAAATTTCAGCAGTCAAATAATCACAATCACTCCCTTTACAACGTTCTGCTGCATGGCGATCCGTGTCGTGATGTTCCTCCTAATATTGACAGTGAGGGACTCTGCTGGCTGGGGGCATGTCAGGCTAACAAATAGATTACAGGCATGACATTGACCCAAGAAACGAGGACGTAAGCTGACTAAGCTACCATAGATACCTAATATGATGTTTTTTATATATAAATTAAAATACACCTTAAGCTATATTACCATATCTAATAATATTGCTTGGAAAAGCCAGATTAACCCATCTTACAGTACACCTGCCTGTGTCTCATTAAAACGAATGGGCTACGGACCCACAAGGTGGGTAGGTGCACCTACCTTTTATATATACCCTGTATGCAGGGCCGTCATCAGAAATTTTTGGGGCCCCTTACACTAAGGTGACCAGATTTTTAAAATGAAATCCAGGGACATATTTTTTTTTTTTATTAGTAATGGCGGCAATCAGCGACTCTTTGCCCGTCGCCGCCCGCTTCACAGCCTGTCAAGTCTCACTCTCCGGGCCCCACGGCTACTACTGGGTGGGGAGCAGAGGAAGATCTCTCCGCCAGGGAAGGCAAGGAGATAAGCAGGCAGGCGGCTGGCCGGGACTTGAGCCAAGGCAGAAGAACATGCGACCGGAGCTGAATGGGCATGCACCCGAAACTGAAGAAATATTCCCTCTGCTCCGACCAGCACATGATCATCAGAAAGGAGTAGGAGCGGCGAAGCGGGGCTGGTGTAATTCAGATTTTTTTTTTTTTTATCCTGCACTGACTGTCTATGAAATTGCCTCAGCTCCTGTTCAAATCCAATCCGGGGACGAAACCGGGGACAGACTTGGTCCGGGGACAGTGTCCTCACTCAATCCAGGGACTGTCCCCTGAAACCGGGGATGTCTGGTCACCCTATCTTACACAGCTTCAGGCATGGGCCCCCTGGAGCAGAGGAGAACCGGGGGGTGCTGCTACCGGCAAATTGAGAAGCGGGGGTGGCTACCACGAATTGAGAAGCGGGGGGTGCCACGAATTGAGAGGTGGGGGGTGCAGCTGCCGCAAATTGTTGAGGTCGGGGAGGATTTGGGTGCTGATGAGCAAAAGAAAAAAAAAAGGGGGGTTGCCATCTGGGGCCCGGGGACGTCCGGGCCTCTGGGGACCTCTGGGCTCCTTACAAAAAAAAATTATAAAACAAAAAAAAAAGGGGGTTGCCATCCGGGGCCCTGGGGACCTCCGGGCCCCTTACAAAAAAAAATTAATAAAAAAAAAAAGGTGGATTGCCATCAAGGCCCTTAGGGACCTCAGGGCCCCTTACAGGTGTACTGTCTGTACCCCCCTGATGACGGCCCTGCCTGTATGCCTCTGTGGCTTAGGTGCCTTTAATATCCAGGCTTCTATAGCCAGCACGATCCAAGTAGTAGAGTCAAGTGCTGGTCTTGGTTCCTCCAGCCTCTGGTGATTTTCTCATCGATATCACATAGGGGACATGGGAGCACCAGCACCCACAATCCCTTAACAACCCTTCCACAAAGTATTTAACCAACCCAGTAACTGGGAGGTATGGACTCCAGAGAGAGAGATATAATTTTGCCCCCCTGTACAAATCATTAGTAAGATCTCATCTGGAATATGCAGTTCAGTTTTGGGCCCCAGTTCTCAAAAAGGATATTGGGGAACTGGAGAAAGTGCAGAGAAGGGCAAACAAACTGATAAGAGGCATGGAGGAGCTCAGCTATGAGGAAAGATTAGAGGAACTGAATTTATTCACTCTTGAGAAGAGGAGATCAAGGGGGGATATGATCAACATGTAAAAATATATAAGGGGTCCATATAGTAAACTTGGTGTTGAGTTATTTACTTTACGGTCAACACAAAAGACAAGGGGGCACTCTTTACGTCTAGAGGAAAAGAGATTTCACCTCCAAATACGGAAAGGTTTCTTCACAGTAAGAGGTGTAAAAATGTGGAACAGACTCCCTGCAGAGGTGGTTTTGGCCAGCTTAGTAGATTGCTTTAAGAAAGGTCTGGATTCTTTCCTAAATGTACATAATATAACTGAGTACTGACATAGGTAAAGTTGATCCGGGGAGTATCCGATTGCCTCTCAGGGGATCAGGAAGGAATTTTTTTCCCCGGCTGTAGAAAATTGGATCATGCTCTGCTGGGGTTTTTTGCCTTCCTCTGGATCAACTGTGGGTATAGAATTAAGTATATGGGATTGTATGATATTTTTATTTCATTTTTTTATGGTTAAACTAGATGAACTTTGTGTCTTTTTTCAACCTGACTAACTATGTAACTATGTAACTATGTAACTGCATGAAAAATATTTTGCCAACATATTGGCCTCTTTCAGATAAAATACAAACAATTTGCTGCAAAGGATTACTTGCAATAATAACTTTTCATATCATTCTAATCTACAGGCAATAGAGGGCTATCTCCAAGCATTGCAGGTAAGTAAAATATTCAGTGATACCAGGCATTATAAATTGTGTTACTTTTATCAACATTCTTGAAACAGTCCTTCGCAACCACTTCAAATAAAGCCTTAGGCCCGGTTCCCACTGGTCGTACGACGGTCGATCTGACTTTGCCCTGCGACTTCGGTCCGACATCGATCCGACTTCCATCCTGCTTTAATAATAACCTTCAGCCCTGGAGGACTTGGCTGCCCAATGACCAGGCCACTTTTTGCGATTCGGCACTGCGTCGCTTTAACTGACAATTGCGCGGTCGTACGACGTGGCTCCCAAACAAAATTGACGTTCTTTTTTTTCCCCACAAATAGAGCTTTCTTTTGGCGGTATTTGATCACCTCTGCGTTTTTTATTTTTTGCGATATAAACAAAAATAGAGCGACAATTTTGAAAAAAAGCTATATTTTTTTACTTTTTGCTAAAATAAATATCCCCAAAAAATATATAAAAAAACAAATTTTTTCCTCAGTTTAGGCCGATACGTATTCTTCTTATTTTTTGGTAAAAAAAATCGCAATAAGCGCATATTGATTGGTTTGCGCAAAAGTTATAGCGTCTACAAAATAGGGGATAGTTTTATGGCATTTTTATAAATATTTTTTTTTATTAGAAATGGCGGCAATCTGCGATTTTTATCTTGACTGCGACATTATGGCGGACACATCGGACACTTTTGACGCTATTTTGGGACCATTGTCATTGATACAGCGATCAGTGCTATAAAAATGCACTGATTACAGTGTAAATGACACTGGCAGAGAAGGGGTTAACCACTAGGGGGCGAAGAAGGAAGAAGGGGTTAAGTGTGTCCTAGGGAGTGATTCTAACTGTGGGGGGGATGGGCTACAAGTGGCTACAAGAGGTTTACTTCCTCTTTGTTTCCCTGCAAAGGTAAAGCATAATGAGCTACTATGCATCGCATAGTAGCCCACTATGTGTCACTTACCTGCAGTAGAAGCCCGCGATGTCCCCAATTTCCTCGCTAGTAGCGAGCGTCCATCTTCACCCCTCTTCTTCCGGGGTCCGCGAACTCCGACTCTGTGACTGCCCGGAGTCGTGAGACGCCGCGTGACGTCACTCCCGCGCATGCGTGCGGGAGCCGCTTTTTACGGCCCGACCCCATTCATTAAACGGCACGCTCAGTGCGCCTGCGCCGTTGTCTACAGCGCGCATGCCCCGTACACAGCGTTACAGGCTTTTTTGCAAATATCTCCGAGACCGGAGATATTGCAAGCACCTACAGGTAAGCCTTAATCTAGGCTTACCTGTAGGTGTAACTTCCCCCAGAGGGTTTACAACCACTTTAAAATATGATGATAGATAGAAGAGGATCTGGGTGTTCTGGTAGATCATTGACCTAATAACATTACTGCATTTTATTTAGTATGGTCTTGTATTTTTAATGTTTTACATAGCTATACCTTTAAAAGGTACCAGAAGATTTGTCAGGACTTTTCTTTTTATTATTAATAAAGTTCCACATTAAAGCGGAGTTCCACCCAAAAATGGAACTTCCGCTTTTTGGATACCTTCCTCCCCTCCGGTGTCACGCCCCTTCGTGTCACACCCCCCCCCCCCCGCTGTCTTTTGGGAAACACAATGTTCCCAGGAGAGAGTGGGGCCAGTGACGGCGTGCCGCGCTACTTGCACATGCGCAGTAGGGGAGCCGGGCAGTGAAGCCGCAAGGCTTCACTTCCTAAATCCCTAACCGAGCATGGAGGCGGCAGCATCCGAGGACCGAGCGATTGCTCAGCCTCGTCTGCCAACTTCGCGGGCACGCTGGACGCTGGACAGGTAAGTGTCCATTTTTTAAAAGTCAGCAGCTGCAGTATTTGTAGCTGTTGCATTTAAAAAAAAAAATCGGAGGGACCTCCTCTTTAAGGGAATAACTTCCCCACTATACCTTACATACTTCGAACAGAAGTGTTTGAAAAACCCACCTATTTTCTTCCCTGTATCCAATTTTATTTGCCAAAATCTCTCCACATCCCCCACCTTACACGACACGGTCAGGGCCGCTGATAGGGGGGGGACCACCAGTCCTCCTGCACACAGGGGGGCCCAAACAGCAGGGGGAATTAGTGTGGTTTGGCAGAGGGGCAGTTACAGAAGGATGCCCTGTGCAGCTCTCTGCAGCAGCTGGAAGCCAGTTTCTCCCCCTCCTGCTGGGTTTCAGCTGCTGCAGGGAGAGACACAGACAGGGCATCATTCCTGTAATTTCTTCCCGACACTGACTTCCCTCCCTGTTCTGCCTGCTTCTGACCCCCCCCCCCCCCCGTGTGCCCCCTTGTCACTGTGAATATAAATTTTTTTTATGTAAAAAACAAATGAAAAGGGGCTAATTCACACAGGTTCTCTGTTATGTTTGTGTCCACTAATAATTTTAGTGTATTTTTTGTGAAAATGTGGTCTTGATATATTGGGGGGGCCCTGCCAGGTAGACTGTGCGGGGCCCTGTGATTTCTAACAGCAGCCCTGGACACGGTGGACAATTAAACTCAGCATCACCCTTGATGAGAAAGACTGGGATAAAATCTAAAAATCTACTAAATCCACCTCAATAAATGTAGCTACACTGGAAATGAGTTATAAGATTTTCTCCAGGTGGTACCACCATCCATGACCCATATACAAACATTTGCTCCCAGTTATCCACACACCTACTTTCGAGGGTGTGCAGACGTAGGCTTCTCGGAACATACTTGGTGGTTCTGCCTGGTAGTTCAATCCATCTGGATCAATATATCCAATATTCTAATGGACCTCATTGGACTGACCCCCATCTTAGCATTCCTGAAAAAGCATCTCCCAGACACCCCCACTATACAATTAAAATAAAAAGTGTTAAGCCGCGTACACATGATCGGTTTTACAGATGAAAACAGTCCGTTAGATTTTTTTCATCGGACAAACCGATCGTGTGTGGGCCCCATCGGTCTTTTTTCCATCGGTGTCAAAAAATAGAACATGTTTTAAATTTTTCCGATGGATAAAAATCCGATAGCAAATTCCGATCGTCTATGGGCAAGTCCATCGGATAAAAAAACCCACACATGCTTAGAATCAAGTCGACGCATGCTCAGAAGCATTGAACTTAATTTTTCTCTGCTCATCGGAGTGTTTTACGTCACCGCGTTTGGAACGGTCGGTTTTTTGACTGATGTTGTGTAGGCAAGACTGATGGAAGTCAGCTTCATCGGTTTTCGGATGGAAAAATCCATCGGTTTAAAAACCATAGGAAATCCGATCGTGTGTACAGGGCTTTACTCTTCTGCCGCCTACACATGATCAGAGTTTCCGACAACAAAACCGTGGTTGGTTTTTTCCGACGGATGTTCGCTCAAACTTGTCTTGCCTACACGCGGTCACCCAAATGTTGCTTGGAAATTCTGATGGCAAGAACGCGGAGACGTACAACGCTACGACGGGCCGAGAAAAAGGAAGTTCAATGATTCCAAACATGCGTAGGATTTTTGTGCGTCGGAAAAAGTTTTGGGAAAGTTTGCAGAAAAGTCCTCTGGTGTGTATGCTATGGGTGTGCCCGGCCAACTCCGTTCGGACAAAAATCCACGGAAAAGTCAGATGGAAGTCCGACCGTGTGTACGAGGCTTTATGCCGCGTACACACATTTGGAAATTCCAACAGCAAATTTCCGATGGAGCCTACACACGGTCGGAATATCCGACCAAAAGCTCACATCGAACATTTGTTGTCGGAAATTCCGAATGTGTGTACGCGGCATAAAGCCTCGTACACACGGTCGGACTTCCATCGGACTTTTCCGTGGATTTTTGTACGAACGGAGTTGGCCAGGAACACCCATAGCATACACACCACAGGACTTTTCTGCAAACTTTCCCAAAACTTCTCCCAACATCACGTGGTTTTTCTGCTCTTTTCTGCTCTTTACCGCCACCCTTTGGTCAACTTCTGCTATTGTTGGCTAATTTTAACATTATTTGTTTTGTCCATCGGACAAAAGTCCGATGGTTTTCTGTACACACGGTCGGACTTTGCTCCATCGGACTTTTGTTGGGCAAAAGTTTGTCCGTTTGCAGACCCAACTTTTGTCCGATGAAAACAAGAAAAAAGCAAAAAAAGTTTGTCCGATGGAGCGTACACACGGTGGGATTGTTGGTCCAACTTGCTCAAAATGAAGTTTGTTGGCAAAAAGTCCGACCGTGTGTACGGGGCTTAAGCCCCATACTCACGGACGGACTTTTGGCCAAAAAACTTTATTTTGAGCAAGTTTGACAAAAAATCCGACCATGTGTACGCTCCATCGGACAAACTTTTTTGGTTTTCATCGGACAAAAGTTCGGTCTGCAAACGGACAAACTTTTTTCGTCAACAAAAGTCAGATGGAGCAAAGTCCGACCGTGTGTACAGAAATCCATCGGACTTTTGTCCGATGGACAAAACAAATAATGTTAAAATCAACCAACAATAGCAGAAGTTGACCAAAGGGTGGCGGTAAAGAGCAAAAAATAGCAGAAAAAGCACGTGATGTTGGAAAAGTTTGGGGAAAGTTTGCAGAAAAGTCAGAGCGTGTGTATGCTATGGGTGTTCCCGACCAACTCCCTTCGGACAAAAATCCACGGAACAGTTTGTTTGAAGTCCGACCATGTGTACGAGGCTATACACACGACAGGACTTTTTCAGCAAACTTTCCCAAAATCCCGTGGTTTTTCTGCTCTTTCCTGCTCTTTACCGCCACCCTTTGGTCAACTTCTGCTATTGTTGGTTGATTTTAACATTGGTTCTGAGCATGAGTGTTTGTACTTTTGACTAAAGTCCGATGGACTTCTGTACACACGGCAGGACTTTGCACCGTAGGACTTTTGTTGCCAAAAAGTTTGTTAGTTTGCAGAGCGAACATTTGTCCGATGAAAACCGAAAAAGTTTGTCCGATGGAGCGTACACACGGTCGGATTTTTTTAAAAACCTGGGAATTTAGAAGTTTGTTGGCAAAAAGTCAGACTGTGTGTATGGGGCTTATAGCCTCGTACACACGGTCGGACTTCAAACAAACTTTTCCGTGGATTTTTGTCTCCGAAGGGAGTTGGCCGGGAACACCCATAGCATACACACCACAGGACTTTTCTGCAAACTTTCCCCAAACTTTCCCTACATCACGTGGTTTTTTTTTTGCTTTTTTCTGCTCTTTATCGCCACCCTTTGGTCAACTTCTGCTATTGTTGGTTGATTTTAACATTGGTTCTGGGCATGCGGTGTTTGTACTTCGGACAAAAGTCCGATGGATTTCTGTACACACGATAGGATTTTGCACCGTAAGACTTTTGTTGCCGAAAAGTTTGTCCGTTTGCAGAGCGAGCTTTTGTCCGATGAAAACCGAAAAAGTTTGTCCGAAGGATTTTGGAAAACTTGCTCATTTTGAAGTTTGTTGGCAAAAAGTCCTACGGGCCTTTGTTTGCCTTGTTTGATCGATATGCTAGAGAATCTTTAGTGGTTGGAACGGGGGGGGGAGACGCTGGCACTCCCCTCCTGCTCAGCTTGCTTCCTCTCGGGGTGCAGTCGGTGGACGGGTCTTGGTCACCCCCTTTGGTCTCCATAGTCCTAAGTCTATGATATATACCACATGCTGGAAAGCTGATCTTCAGGAACAATGGGATCTGGAGACATGGCACAGGGCCTTCTCTAAATCCTATAAGGGTATCCTCAACACTTCTCTAATGGAAGCTAGTCTGGAAGTCATCACTAGATGGTACATGATTCCGTCAAAACTCTCCACTATCTCCCCCATCTCCTGGTGCTCGCACAAGCGAATGCATGCGTAGGTTGCGCCCGCATATGTAAATGGCGATCAAACCACACATGTGAAGTATCGCCGTGATCGTTAGAGTAAGAGCAACAATTCTAGCACAAAACCTCCTCTGTAATGCCCCGGTAACACGACCGGTTTTCCCTAACTGACATTTTTTTAGATTGGTCGGGAAAACCGGTCGTGTGTAGGCTCCATAGCAGTTTTCCCGACGAGAAAACTGCCCGCAAAAAATTTAGAACCTGCTCTATTTTTTCCCGTCGTGTTTCCCGTCAGTCTTTTTTTTGGAGCGAAAACCGCTCGTGCGTGTACGCTTTTCTGAGAGGAAAAAAAACGCGCATGCTCAGAATCAAGTATGAGACGGGAGCGCTCGTTCTGGTAAAACTAGCGTTCGTAAGGGAGATAGCACATTCGTCACGCTAAAACGGACTGAAAAGCGCGAATCGTCGCTCACCAATTTTTTAATAACACGAGATCAGCAAAAGCAGCTCAAAGGGTGGCGCCATTTGAATGGAACGTCCCCTTTATAGTGCCGTCGTACGTGTTGGACGCCACCGCGCTTTGGTCGAGCGTTTTTTTTTTAATGAACGTGTGTATGCAAGGCAGGCTTGAGAGGAATCACGTCGGGTAAAACGTTGGCATTTCAGGAAAACCGGTCGCTTGTACGGGGCATAACTCTAAACTGGTAACCTGTAAACATTTTTGAAGTGTCGCCTATGGAGATTTTTAAGTACTGAAGTGTGGTGCCATTCCACGAGCGTGCGCAATTTTAAAGTGTGACATGTTAGGTATCTATTTACTCAGTGTAATATCACCTTTCACACTATACAAAAAAATTGGG
The DNA here is from genome assembly GCA_029206835.1 of Rana muscosa. Lineage (NCBI taxonomy): Eukaryota > Metazoa > Chordata > Amphibia > Anura > Ranidae > Rana > Rana muscosa. The sequence continues at coordinate 57,877,187 of CM055126.1, read as the reverse complement.
AGAAATATGTGTTGTGTTTTTTAATTCATGAATGTTTTTTTTTTTTAAATCGCGTTTGAAAACTTGCTGCGAAAATACTGTGTGACATAAAAAATTGCAAAAACCGCCATTTTATTCCCTAGGGTCTCTGGTAAACAAAATATATATACAGTAATACCTCGGATTGCAAATAACGCGGTTAATGATTGTTTCGCAATACGAGCTATTAAAAAAAAAACCTTACTTGTGTTGTCTCGCAAAACGAGCAGGATTCAAGCCTCTGCGGTGTGCAGTACCGCATTTGGCCAGAGGTGCGTGGGCGCCGGTGACAGTCGGAGCCGTTTGGAGCCGCTCGGATGCACTCAGAAACACGTTCCCGAGTGTTTTCGAGCCTCTCCGAGGATTTCCGAGTGGCTCCGATCGGTCTCCGAGTATTTCTGAGTTTCTCCGGCGCCACCACACCTCTGGCCACACGCGGTACTGCATACAATAGAAGTCAATGTGGAACAAATTATCTTTGTTTCCATTGACTTCTATGAGGAAACTCGCTTTGATATGCGAGTGCTTTGGATTACAAGCATTCTCCTGGAACGGATTATGCTCGTAATCCAAGGTTCCACTGTATATATATATATATATATATATATATAATGTTTGGGGGTTCTGAGTAATTTTCTTGCAAAAAAATAATGTTTTTTTTTTTTACACATGGGAGAGGTGTCAGAATTGGCCTGGGTGGCAAGTGCGTAAACTCAACTTTTTTTTTTTTGGTCTTCTAATAGAGCCTAGAGAATCGTGTACTGGCACAAGACAAATATTTCATCGCCTTGGGGACACTGTTACTCTACAAGTTCCCAGTCGTTCAGGAGTAGCATTTATTGTTTGGGATATTAATAACATCGATCACCTAGCAATCACTAGGCCGGGCCAGATAGAGCGTCAAAATTATTGCTACTCCGAGAGACTTTCTGCCATGAGTGACGGATCTTTACGGTTGCCTCGGATAACCGCCAACGACGAGCGGGTCTTCAGAGCAGAGCTTTTTACCAATGACTGGGTCCACTACTGCACACAGCTTTTTGAAGTGAAGCTAGAAAGTAAGTCTAAGACCTGTAACTTTTTTGTCTTCCACTGTTGCAGCCAAATTGGGATAATACTTCATTTACTGTCCCCATGATTCACATAGCATAAAAATTGTAGTATAGCCGCGCTGTCCCATTGATTTCAATGGGCAGCAGTGGTAAAGGAGCGGTAAACACATCGCTCCTTCACCGCTCCGAAGATGCGGCTAGCAGGACTTTTGGAGCGGTCCTGCTAGCGCACCGCTTCAGTGTGAAAGCCCTCACATTGAAGACTGCAGGGCAGGATTTTTTCAGGTGTTTTTTAAGCGCCAAAACGCCTGAAAAACGCCCCAGTGTGAAAGGGGCCTAATAGACAGAAGATACTTGCTCTGCTCAAGGCTCCTATCCCCTGACTCTTGATAGTTATCGGATTAACCCTACAACAACTCCAGGAATAGAACCGCTCACTCAGAAATGCATCACATCCAGTTATTCATCAGTCCAGTGAAACAACCCTTCCATCAAAGATGAAAACAATCCAACGCGTTTCACTCGGCAAGAAGCTTAATCATAATAGTATATAAGAGGTTGATTGGATAGTTTCCAGAAACAAAACTGTCAAATCTCCCAGTCCCAATAGAAACTAGAAAGAAAAAAAAACAAAGAGAGACAAACTCTCGCAGAGCGGGATTTTGAGGGGAGATACCAGTTTTGTTAAAGGTGAGTACACTTGAGACGGTAAGTATATAGAAAAATTAATTTATTCATAACATCTAAAAATTACAGTAATACAAAGTAATATCATAAAAGCTTGGAAACAAAGAACTAGGATGTGCAAATAGCCGACATGTTTCGCACGACTGTGCTTCGTCAGGGCTTAGCACTTCTCTGTTATCTCATCAAGTCTATAAGACATAAGGATTTGTAATTAGTATCAAACAGAAATAGAGTATCAATATATATATACATTTGTTACATAATATATCTTTAACCACTTCGCGCCCAAGGACGTCCATGGACGTCCTTGACTTTGAGCCGGGATATCTGAATGATGCCTGCAGCTACAGGCATCATTCAGATATCGTTTTTTAGAGCCGGCGATTCTCTGTACCGTAAGAATGATCATAGCGACTGTTCTGCCGCTTGATCGTTCTTACAGGCGGCGAGAGGGGACGTCCCCCCCTCCCGCCGCCCTCCGGTGCTTCTACCGACTCACCTGAGCGATCGGTGAGTCGCTGACAGGATCCGCCGGCCCCGGCTTCTTACAATAGAGATTTCCGGCGGACCAGATGGTCGCCGGAGTCTCTATGATCGTTCGGAGGCCGGGCGCGATGTTATGACGTCACGCCCGGCCTCTGCATTCAAAAAAACGGCGCCGCTTCGGCTAGGAAGTGGTGATCGTTTTTTTTTTTTTTTTTATTTCAGGCTTCCCAGCCTAGAGATGAGATGTGGGGTCTTATTGACCCCATATCTCACTGTAAAGAGGACCTGTCATGCTTATTCCTATTACAAGGGATGTTTACATTCCTTGTAATAGGAATAAAAGTGATCATTTTTTTTTCTTTCTAACTGTCAAAGTAAAAAGTTAAGTGTAAAATGAACAATAAATAAAAAAAAAAAAATTGTAAAGTGCCCCTGTCCCCGGTAGCTCGTACGCAGAAGCGAACGCATACGTAAGTCCCGCCCACATATTAAAACGGTGTTCAGAACACACATGTGAGGTATCGTAGCGAACGTTAGAGCGAGAGCAATAATTCTAGCCCTAGACCTCCTCTGTAACTCAAAACATGTAACCAATAAAAAAATTTAAAACGTCGCCCATGAGGATTTTTAAGTACCGAAGTTTGGCACCATTCCACGAGCGTGTACAATTTTGAAGGGTGACATGTTAGGTATCTATTTACTCGGCGTAACTTCATCTTTCACATTATGCAAAAAAATTGGGCTAACTTTAATGTTTTAATATTTTTTAATTCATGAAACCGTTTTTTTTTTCCAAAAAAAATGCGTTTGAAAAATTATTGCGCAAATACCGTGCGAGATAAAAAGTTGCAATGACCGCCATTGTATTCTCTAGGGTCTTTGCTAAAAGAACATATATATTGTTTGGGGGTTATATGTAAATTTCTAGCAAAAAAATGAGGCTTTTTACATGTAGGAGCGAAGTGTCAGAATTGGCCCGGATGCGAAGTGGTTAATGCATCGTAACAACCTTACAGAAAAGTGTTAACGTGCTCACCTAGTTCACTCCAAGTAAATTAATCATAATGTTGCTAGAGTTCTTGGAGTTGCTGTAGAGTAGATTTGAACCCTCAGGAGAGCAAGTGTAATCCAAAAAAAAAAGTGTTGAGGTCAGGGATGGAAGTGAGCAAGTGTAATCTACCAGACAGCTCCAAGGTCAGGGAAGGGAGCAAGCAAGCATAATCCAATAGACAGTCCAAGGTCAGGGCAGGTAGCCAGCAATAGACATGTGCACAACATAAACATTTGTTTAGTTTGGTTTTGTTTCTGTTAGTTTCCATTGATTCGTAACGATTCGTAATTTCGTAAGACATGGGTTATCGTATTCAGACTCTTTCATATTTCCGTAAGGGTTATTTTTCCGTTGATTTGTTTTTCCGTTAGTCTAATTTTTGTTGATTCGAAATTCGTATTTTTCGCTATATTTTATATTCGGCCGCGTTCGTATTTTCGTAAGAACTATATTTTCGTTGATTTGCAATGATTCGTATTTCTGTGTCTAATTTCCGTTGATTGGAAAATTGTACTTTTGTAGATTTAATCACATTCGTACTTTCGTTAGAATACATTTTCCGTTTATTCTAGGGCTGTTACTGATTAAAATTTTCGTGTTCGAATTAATCGATTTTTTTTTTAATTGATTAATCGACTAATTTCGATTAATTATAACGCACATAGATCCAACTACTTTTAGCTGATCTCCTTGCAGGCTGATTCCCAGTGCAGCTACCAACCACTGTAAAAATGGATAGCAGGATACAAAAAACACACTGGAGATAAAATCGATGTAGCTACATAAACTGTAAAAATGGTGCAAGTAATACCAAACGGTAGCAAAAGCAGTCATAAAAACATGTAGCTAAGTATGATACTGGTATAAAAATGTGTACAACAATACCACTGCTGAATCCAGATGAGGAGGGGTTAACATCAGTCCATCAGCATGTAGATGTCCCGTGAAGGGAACTATCACAACTCCCAGTGGATGGCTGTAGAATCCCAGGTTGATAGAGGGAAGTGATAGAGGGAAGTGTAACAGCCCTTGTGTGTGGCAGATAGTAAGGTCTCGCCGGCATGCAGATATGAAGGCACAGCAAAGGAGCCCTTCAGATGGACACGGCAAGCCCCGCCGGTGTCCGTGACGTCACCGGATCTCCAACGGAACTCCCTGAAACCGGCGGAGAGGTAAGTACCGATTCAAAGAATTTTGATCGATCAAAACAATTAATCGATTAATCGAGGAATTAATAGTTCATTTCCACAGCCCTAGTTTATTCGAGACACTACTTGTCGTAATTTTGTAATTCGTACTTTCGTGAGATTGACTGGCTCATTTATTCGTACTTTCGTACCATTGTTTTCGTAGATTCGTAATCGTGGCATAATTCGTAATATAGAAATTAGAATCTAGACAGAGTATGCTTAAGAAACAAAGAATTTCTCTCTCACAAGTCACAACTTAACTCACAAATCCACCAAAACAGTGCCACCTACCCAACCACACCCTATCTGGACTCTGGATGGAATGCACTGCAGTCTAACACAGAAAAACACACAAGGGAATAAGAAACAAGCTCATTGGGGGAAGGGACAACCTCTTCAGGGGAAGGGACAAGCTTATTGGCCAACGTCCAGAAATATTTCAGAACCAAACAAATTTGTTGTTTTGATTTTCGTTTTCCGAATATTCGTAATTTAGTTGTTGTTTTTTTTCGTTCATTTTGATTTTTCTTATTTTGAATCTTTGTTCTGTATTTTCGTTATTTTGATTTCCGTTTTCCGAATATTCGTAATTTCGAGTTTTCGTTCATTTAGATTATCGTTATTTTGAATCTTTGTTCGGTATTTTCGTTGTTTCTATGTTTTCGTTTTTTTCACTCTTTCGTATTTTCGCTGTTTCTAATTTAATAATTTCGTATTTTCTTTGTTTTCCATATTCGTTCTTTTCGATAATTCGTTGGTAATTTTAGTAAACCGTTCGTTCATTCGTACGTTTAGGAATGAACGAATATAATGAATTTTGACAAATAACGAATTTGTAACTAAACGAATTGCACATGTCTAGCCAGCAAGCATAATCCAGTAGACAGCTCCAAAGTCAAGGTAAGGGGGCAACCAAGCATGATCCACTAGACAGCTCCAAGCTCAGGGCAGATAGAGAGCAAGCATAATCCAGTAGACATTTTTAAGGTCAGGGCAGGAAGTGAGCAAGCGTAATACACTAACCAGTTCTGAAGTAAGGGCAGGTAGCGAACAAGTGTGATCCACTAGACCAGTTTTTCTCAACTCCAGTCCTCAAGGCACCCCAACAGGTCATGTTTTCAGGCTCTCCATTGTTTTGCACAGGTTATTTGATCAGTTTAACTGCTTTAGTAATTCCCACAGCTGTTTCATCTGAGGGAAATCCTGAAAACATGACCTGTTGGGGCGCCCTGAGGACTGGAGTTGAGAAACACTGCACTAGACAGTTCCGAGGTCAGGGCAGGCAGCAAGCAAGCATAATCTAGTAGTCACTCTGAGGTCAAGTTGAGATGGCAATCCAAAAAAGAGTAGTCTGGGTTTAAGATACTGTAGGGGTCAGCAAGAAGCAATTGAATTGACAAGTAGCACATCGAATGTTAAAGGCTTAAGAGCGGTATGGAGCCTTAGGGCATTATGCCGCCTCATCACCACCCCTAAAGGTCTACACCACCACACTGGAATGAGATGGGAAAAGGTTCTGGACAGCCGCACTCTAAAAATTGCCTTTTATTCAAAAAATAAGATCAAAAATACATGCAACAGCAGAACGGACAAAAGAGCTGACGTGTTTTACACTATCAAACAGTGCTGCGCAACGACTTATATTGGCATGGGGCGGGGTCACCGGATGATGTCACCCGGTGACCCCGCCCCTTATGACGTCACCGTCCCATCATGCCCCGGGCAGTGACATCATAAGCCTGGTATGCCAGGTATGTTTTTTTTTTGTTTGGCGTGGAGTTCCCCCTCAGGATTCATACCAGACACAGTGCCTGGTATTGTTGGGGGATCGAAGTCGGATCCCTGTTAATCGGATAGATGTTGAACTTCAAGTCACAGGGCAAAGTCGGATCCAAAGTAGTATGACTGTCGTGTTGCACCAGTGTGAACCCAGCCTAAAACTGTTATGAAGGAAATTCCACAATGTGCAGGCATGTGAAGCCTGAAGAAATCTTCAATGCAAGGATGCCCCATCCTTTTCATGTCTCAGAATTTCCACCGTTATCCTGGTTAACAGTTGGATGACTCATAGTATTATCAACTTAATTTACAGATCATGTTACAGTAGGGTGACCACGTGTACCGGATTGCCATTTTGCAGGTCTGTCCGGGCACCTTCATTCCAGGACAATACAGTGTCCCGGAATGAAACTGACACAGCCACCCCCCAGGCCAATCTGATGCCCCCAAAAAAGGCCGCCACATCACCGCTTTACTCACTGACAGTACTTGTCCTGGCCGGGAATGCCTGGAGGAGCACAATCCCGGCCCCCTGCTTATGATTGGAGAAATCATAAATCCTGCCTCTTGTGTCCAATCACTGTAATGTGAGTCGTTACGGCACAAGCTGATTTTTGGGAATGGGGGGTGTCCCTGAATGGTAGTTTGGAAATGCGGTCACCTGAAATACACAGCGATTAAACAAATCCTTCTACGTAAACTGTACCTGTTTATCTGCAGTCCTCTCTCTTACATCCATTCAAAGTGCAGAATTTACACAAGATCTCTCAGCTCTGAAAAGTAGGGGGCCTTTGCTCAGCACACAAGATAAGACCTGAGGCTGTCAATCACAGGCTGCATGCTGGAGATCCCTTCCCTGTCACCTTTTTTTGGTTGGTGTCAGAAAAACTTTTTTAAAGTGACTGATGCTGATAGCAGAGGAAGACAGACAGAAATGACACTTAGTGCTCTGGATTGAGACACGTACACACTATAGAGAGTTATGCTTTGTTCATATTTCATGTCTGAGGTTTACTTTTCTTGCACATTTTCTTGCAGAATTTTCTTGAGTGTTGCTTAAATTAAAACAGGAACTTTGTATGTTTCTAAATAAGACGGAAAAAAAAGAGAAAACAAGGGAAAAAGGGAACTGTAATAAATGACTTCTGCTTTTCAGGAACACGTCAAAATTTTTGGAAGGATGCGTATCGGATTAATGAGCAGAGCATTTGGAGCTGTTGAGATTATTTACATTGATAAACTGGATAGGCTGCAATAGGTATAGGAAAGTGAAAGAGCGAATCAAATAACTTAGAATCCAAGTGAGGCAAACAGCCCAATACCTAGTCCAGGACTGGAGCCCCGTACACACGATCAGTTTGACTGATGAAAACCGTCCGATGGACGGTTTTCATCAGACCAACCGATCGTGTATGGTACCCATCGGTCTTTTTTCCATCGGTTGTAAAAAATAGAACTTGTTTTAAAATTTTCCGATGGATAAAAAACCGATGGGAATTTCTGATCGTCTATGGGCAAGTCCATCGGATCTAAAACCCACGCATGCTCAGAATCAAGTTGACGCATGCTCAGAAGCATTAAACTTCATTTTTTCGGCTCATCGGAGTGTTTTACGTCACCGCGTTTGGAACGGTTGGTTTTTTGACTGATGGTGTGTGGCCAAGACTGATGAAAAACAGTTTCATCGGATTTCCGATGGACAAATCCATCGGACGAAAATCCATAGGAAATCCGATCGTGTGTACGGGGCTTTAGAGTCAGAGTTTCTTTTGCCTTTATCACCCCCCTTCCTCTTCCCCTAAGACTAGCAGGCCTACCGTTACGTGGTTGCTTCCAGGTCTTAGGGCACAATGCAGGGGCGGATCCAGGGGGGGGGCAACAGTGCAATTGCCCCCCCCCCCCCCCCCGAGACCATCTGTCACACTCACTTGCTTGCTCTGTTTTTGTTTTTTTTGTGCCTGATCTCCCGGACTTTGGGGACCCGGTACCGGCCGGTCGTAGGTCCCCCGGACCCCAAACTTGGCACACATGTAGCCCCATCCTCTACAAGTGTGCAAAGTTTGGTGTCTGGGAGACCTACGGCCAGGGAGAACAGATTTTTCAAATTTGGACACTCCTTCCATAGACTCCAATGTTAAACATCAGTCTAGTCATGGGTACAGTGAGGCATGGGCACAGTGAGGCATGCAGATGGACACCCTAGGCCTATACTCGAGTCAATATGTTTTCCCAGTTTTTTGGGGTAAAATTAGGTGCCTCGGCTTATATTCGGGTCGGCTTATACTTGAGTATATACAGTACTTGTTCTGTGGCTGCCGCTGCCTCTCTGAGTCTCTCTCTCAGTTTCTCACATCAGCTGATCAGCAGCGCCGAGGAAGAGACTCGTCTAATGTAGTTACGCGGCGCACTGACACAATACCAGGAGCGGAGGAGGAGGTGGGTGGAGCCTCTTCCCTGCACTCGTTGTTAACGCCTGGGCCGCTTGGCGTCTAGCAACGAGTGACGTCAGTGAGTCACGTCAGGCCGCTCTGCGGGCAGGTGCGATAGCGTGCGGCTCCACAGACGGGTAAGAAAGCAGGCGGCTCCGCTTGCGGCGTGGTTCGTGGGCGGGCGGCACGGTTCGTGGGCAGACCGTGCTGCTCAGTGTGTTGGCAGTGCAAGTGAGAGTGAGAGAGCAGGCTCAGTGTGGCAGCTGGCCAATCAGCTAGCCGGGAGCAGGGGAGCAGAGAGATGAGATCGTCTCTCACCGCCCGTGCCTGCCCTGCATTCCTGCAGTGACTTCCGCCCTCACTGTGCAGGCAGCAGAGAGATTACATTATCTCTCTGCTGCCTGACTCTGGGAGTCTGGGACACAGCAAGAGACAACCAAAACTACACCTTAGCAGGCAAGTTAGTGACAATCCGCAAGGTGTGGCAGGCAACGTGGCAAGTGACAATCCGCAAATTGTGTAAGGTGATGTGGCAAATGACAATCTGCATCTGGTGGCAGGCAAGTGACAATCAGCAGAGTGTGGCAGGTGACGTGGCTAGTGACAATCCGCATGGTGTGGCTAGTGACAATCCGCATGGTGTGGCTAGTGACAATCCGCAAGGTGTGGCTAGTGACAATACGCAAGGTGTGGCTAGTGACAATCCGCAAGATGTGGCAGGTGACGTGGCAAGTGACAATCCGCAACGTGTGGCAAGTGACACGCTCAGGGCTCCCACTAATTGCAGGCGACGGTGGCAAGTGACACACTCGGGGCTCCCACTGATTCTGCATTGAACTATTTTACAATGTAATAATAGAAATAATGCGCTTCAATCACCCTGACACCATAACAACCATGGTGCCGGGATGATTGAAGCGCCGACACCAGCCATTTCCCCGATAAATTTCCCACAAAAAAAAACATATTTTTTGTCAGTGCCCCTCCCGAGAAAAGACTCTGGATCCGCCCCAGGCAGAATGTGGATGTTTCAGTCCAGATGGCACCAGGACTAAGCAAATGAGACAAGGAAGGGTACCTGTAGTCTTGAGGCTGGTCTGGCAGATGATGCCTATGGTTAGTTGTCCTGGTAGAGTATTGGGTCAGGATAGGCAGCGGCAATCATAATCCAGTAGATATTTCTGAGGTCAGGGCAGGAAGCAAGCAAGTGTAATCCAGTAGGTAGTGCTGAGGTTGGGGCAGGTAGTGAACAAGCATAATTCAATAGACAGTTCTGTGGTCAGGGCAGGAAGTGAGCAATTGTGTTATAGTAGAGCGTTCAAAGGTCCGGGAAGGAGGCGAGCAAGTGTAATCCAGTGAACAGTTCAGGGGCCAGCGCAGGAAGTGAGCAAGCTTAATCCAATAGACTGTTCTAAGGTCAGGGCAGGAAATGAGCAAGTGTAATCCAATAGACAGTTTCAAGGTCAGGGATGGAAGCGAGCAAGCATAATCCAATACACAGTTCCTAGGTTAGGGCATCAAGAAGAGAGCAAGTGCAATTCAATAAACAGTTTTGAGGTCAGGGATGGAAGTGAGCAAGTGTAATCCACTAGACAGCTCCAAGGTTAGGGCAGGGAGCAAGCAAGCATGGTCCAGTGGATAGCTCCAAGGTCAAGGCAGGTAGCAAGCAAGCATGGTCTAGTAGACAGTTTCAAGGTTAGGGAAGGAAGTGAGCAAGTGTAATCCACTAGACAGCTCCAAGGTTAGGGCAGGGAGCAAGCAAGCATGGTCCAGTGGACAGCTCCAAGGTCAGGGCAGGTAGCAAGCAAGCATGGTCCAGTAGACTGTTTCAAGGTCAGGGAAGGAAGGAAGCAAGCATGGTCCAGTAGACAGTTTCAAGGTTAGGGAAGGAAGTGAGCAAGTGTAATACACTAGACAGCTCCAAGGTTAGGGCAGGGAGCAAGCAAGCATGGTCCAGTGGACAGCGCCAAGGTCAGGGCAGGTAGCAAGCAGGCATGGTCCAGTAGACAGTTTCAAGGTCAGGGAAGGAAGGAAGCAAGCAAGCATAATCCAATAGACAGCACCAAGGTCAGGGCAGGTATCAAGCAAGTATAATTCAGTAGACAGCTCCAAAGTCAAGGTAAGGAGACAACCAAACATAACCCAGTAGACAGCTCCAAAGTCAAGGTAAGGGGGCAACCAAGCATGATCCAATAGACAGTTCCAAGGTAAGGGCAGATAGAAAGCAAGCATAATCCAGTAGACAGTTCTGAGGTCAGGGCAGGAAGTGAGCAAGCGTAATACACTAACCAGTTCTAAAGTCAGGGCAGGTAGTGAACAAGTGTGATCCACTAGACAGTTCTGAGGTCAGGGCAGGCAGCGCGAAAGCGTAATCCAGTAGTCACTCCAAGGACAATCCAAAAGAGTAGTCTGGGTGTAAGATAGTGGTCAGCAAGAAGTGACAAGTAGCACATCAAGCTGGGCATGACAGGAAGGGAGTTAGGTAGCTGTTGTTATCACAAGCCCGGAACCCTTGGGCTTGTGATGCTTAAATCTGGTTCTAGAGAAGCATAGCCAATTGGAGCGGTGCAGCCAGGGGCCGGTGTGTGGCAGATGGAGTGACCCGATGCCTAGCAACAGTGACACCCAGCAGGAACCTGCCACCTCCAGCCAGGCCAGGCCCCCTGGAGGCACCATAAGGTTCTGCACTTTAGCACTGCTGTTACGTTTCGGGTTCACTTTAAGGTGAAATTCAAATGTTTACGTTTCCAATTGTACTAATCAATTAAAACACAAGTAAATGTAGCTAAATTATCTGTGACCTAAATTGTATTTATAGACCTCATTTTATAACCATTTATTTTATGTTTTTCAGAAAAAAAATCAAAAATGTCTTCTGTGATCTATCAGGTGTTGTCAGGTTGTGTTCTCCTGGTTGCTGTGCTTATATTACTCCACCACATTAGGACAGAGTGTACAGCCAACTCATGACGTGTTTTCCAAGCTGGTCTGAAAAAAAAAAAACTGATAAAAAACAAAAAAACACACAAATTCGTTTGTAGTTACTTTATGAGATATTAAAAATTAAGCTGGAAAAAACATATTCATGACCATACATATCTTACTAGAGCAATATTTAATTTCTTGATGTAACTGGCTAAAATATCTGCCCTCACAACCTCCTCCAGTTGTATGTTGTATGTGCCTGCTGTACCACCATATACATGTATGGGAATGTATCTTGTTCTCTTTGCTTTTCTTATTGTGTGAAATCCCTGGGTGTTCCTGCCAGTCAATCTGCTTTTCTATTAATAACTGACCACACAGTTTTCTAGCTGTGCTGGGAACCCAGCCTGCTCTCCTGCAATGATCTTTCCACTAGGGCTGTTACTGATTAAAATGTTCGTGTTCGATTAATCGACTAATTTTGATTCATTATAACGCACATACAGATCCAACTACATTTAGCTGAACTCCTTGCAGGCCGATTCCCAGTGCAGCTCCCAACCACTGGAAAAATGGATAGCAGGATACAAAAAACACACAA
>CM055126.1:57612469-57859969 GCA_029206835.1 Rana muscosa | reverse complement strand
CAATACTAATACTATGTATTATTATTATTATTATTATTATTATTATTATTATTATTATTATTATAATAATAAATGTGATACTACTACTACTACTAATAATAAGTGTAATAATAATAATAATAATAATAATAATAATAATCATATTTCATGTACTACTAATAATAAATGTGATATAACAACCAATACTAATATGTGTTAAGATTATTATTATTATTATTATTCTAATACTAATAAATGTGATACTACTACTACTAATAATAATAATAATAATAATAATAAGTGTAATAATTATAATAATAATAATAATCATATTTGATGTACTACTAATAATAAATGTGAGATAACAACCAATACTAATATGATGTATTATTATTATTATTATTATTATTATTATTATTATTCTAATAAATGTGATACTACTACTAATAATAATAATAAGTGTAATAACTATAATAATAATAATAATAATCATATTTGATGTACTACTAATAATAAATGTGATATAACAACCAATACTAATACTATGTATTAATATTATTATTATTATTATTATTCTAATACTAATAAATGTGATACTACTAATAATAATAATAATTATTATTATTATTATTAATGAACTTCTAATAATTCATGTGATGCATGATACTATGACTATTACTTATAATAATACTACTAATAATACATAATGTACTACTACTAATATTAAGTGTAATAATAATAATCATAATTAATGTATTACTAATAATAAATGTAATATAACTACTCTTACTACCACTACTACTACTAATAATAATAATTATTATAATACTAATACATGTGATAATACTACTACTGCTAATAATAATAATAATAATAATAATAATAATAATTCATGTACTAATAAAAACAAATGTGATACTACTACTACTACTGCTACTACTGCTAATAATAATAATAAATTGTTATTATTACTATTTTACTGTACTAATAATAAATGTGATATAACTACTCCTATTACCACCACTACTACTACTACTACTAATAATAATAATAATAAGTATTATTATTATTATTATTATTAATGCACTTATACTAATAACAATAACAATAATAATAATAATAATAATAGACACAAGTAAAATAAATATTAAAATAATAAAAGCCTCATATGTCCTTCAAAAAATCTAAATATATTTTTTTGTTGGCAAATTAATTCTAGAGGTATTGTCCCAGTAACTGACATATGCCTATTCTGATCTAGGCTCACTGGCAGCTTATAGTCTAGCACCAGACATTTTTTTTCAGCTTTGTGTAACCATAATCCTATTATCTGTGCCCCTACCAGAGAGATCCCCACCCCCCACCCCCACACTTCCTGTCCCAGTGACCCCTCTACTAGGAGTGATGAAGAGGGGAATATTCTCAGCCGTCTCACAGAGAGGAAATATTTTTTTTTTTAGCAAAGTGGGGTACCCACCTTCTAGTGTCTAGACTACGGCTGCTAGCCCAATTAAAGCGGTTGTATACCCGCTGCTGTTTTTTTTGTAAGGCAAAAGGCATAATGAGCTAGTATGCACCGCATACTAGCTCATTATAAAATATATTACCTTAGAACGAGGCGTCGGGAACTTACCTGGTCCACGCCGAGGGAGATGTCATCTTGCCTCGACTTGTCTTCCGGGTATCGCCGCTCCAGTGCTGTGAGTGGCTGGAGCGGCGATGTCGTCACTCCCGCGCTTCGTCAAGGTCCGGCGGCTGCCGGGCCTTTACCCGAGAATCCCCACTGCGCATGCGCCATTGCATTCAGCCGCTCATTGCGAGGGGAATATCTCCTAAACCGTATAGGTTTAGGAGATATTCTTTTTACCTACATTATAGGCTTACCTGTAGGTAAAAGTTCAAAATTTGGGTATACAACCGCTTTAACCACTTCCATACTGGGCACTTATACACCTTCCTGCCCAGACCAATTTTCAGCTTTCAGCGCTGTTGCACTTTGAATGACAATTGCGCGGTTGTGCTACACTGTACCCGAACTAAATTTTTATCATTTTGTTCCCACAAATAGAGCTTTCTTTTGGTGGTATTTGATCACCTCTGCAATTTTTATTTTCTGCTAAAGAAATTAAAAAAAGACTGAAAATTTTGAAAAAAAATACGTATTTTTTTTGTTTCAGTTACAAATCTTTGTAAATAAGTACGTTTTCTCCTTCACTGATGGGCACTGATGGGGCTGCACTGACGGGCAGTGTTAAGGCGGCACTGATGGGCACCGATGAGGCGGCACTGATGGGCACCGATAGGCGGCACGGATGGGCACCAATAGGCAGGACGGATGGGCACCGCTAGGTGGCACGGATGGGCACCGGTAGGCGGCACGGATGGGCACAGATAGGCGGCACGGATGGGCACATATAGGTGGCACGGATGGGCACAGATGGGCACAGATAGGTGGCACAGATGGGCACAGATAGGCGGCACGGATGAGCACAGATAGGCGGCATGGATGGGCACTGATAGGTGGCACGGATGGGCACTGATAGGCGGCATGGATAGGCACTGATAGGTGGCACAGATGGGCATGGATGTGCACTGATAGGTGGCATGGCTGGGCACTGATAGGTGGCACTGTACTGTCATGTGTTGTACTAATGGATGCCAATCAGTGCCAAACAATAATGCCTGCCAATCAGTTATGCCCATTGTGGGCACTGATTGGCATCCATTGTGGGCACTGATTGACATCCATTAGGGGCACTGATTAGCATCCCTGGTGGTCTAGGGTGGCATACCTGGTGGTGGGCATCCCTGGTGGTCTGGTGGCATCCCTAATAATAATCGATCAGCACAAACCCCCCCTGTCAGAGGAGCAGCCGATCGGCTCTCCTCTACTCGCGTCTGACAGACGCGAGTGAGGAAAACCTGATCACCCGCTTTACCTGTTTACATCGCGATCAGCCGTGATTGGACACGGCTAATCACGTGGTAAAGAGTCTCCGTCGGAGACTCTTTACCTAGATCGGTGTTGCGGGGTGTCAGACTGACATCCCGCAACAACGATCGCCGCGATGCGCGCCCCCCGGGGGCGGGCAGCGGCCTTAAAATCCTGAGGACGTCATATGACGTCCAGTCAGGATTTTGAAACCACTTTGCCGCCGTCAATCCGCTATAGGGCGGGCGGCAAGTGGTTAAGTATGTAGGAAAAAAAGAAAAGGACAACAATAGGAGCTCTGGTGTACAATAGATTGTATGGGATTCACATAACACAATAACCATAGACAGTTCACCACTATGGGTCGCCATTTACGGATTCCGTATATTTTAGATTTTTTTAAGGACATATGAGGCTTTTATTGTTGTCCTTTGTACATGTACTTGGATCCATTCCTTCAATTCCCCTTTTCCCTCTTTCTTTGATTTTGTAATTTTGATACCTGTTCAATAAAATAAATTCATATTTTTATCTACGAGTAAACAATTTTTTTTGAAGCTGCGCATAAGCCCCTAGGAGTCAAACTTTTCTTTTTTTCCTATAGAAAAAAAAACATTATTGTTTAGTCTGAGGCTTTATGTATAAACTATAAATGCTGAATATCTTACACGCTGTGGTTTCCTATGAGTACTTCCTGCAATCAATTGTCATTTTGATTTTTTGTTGCTTTTGTGGTTTCTAACCACGTGTTGGAGGTTGTCATGTAAAAAAAGAAGAAGAAGAAGAAGTGAGAACTTTGTACTTTGCTCCGGTATGACTCAGAATGTAAATTCTTGTTGTTTCTGATCAGACGGGTCTCTCAGTTGATGGAAATACTCGGAGGTTCACCTTTGCCGTATGTCGGAATGCCGATTTTGTCTCCACCATGGGGGGAGACCGGGGGCATCTTGCAAATCACGTCATCTGACTTCCTGTGACTGCTTTGGGTTTTCCTGCTCTGCTCAGCAGTCAGGTGTACTCAACGGTTTATATTATTTTTCAGAAAGCCTACTGAAGACCTTATCCAGTTTCCTCTTGCCCATTGGGAAGGGGCTGTAATTAAATTAGAGAAAACAGCTTGGTGAAATACAAATATAGGACGTTTTACCAACCAAGAGTTTTGTAATTCTGTTCGGTCAATCTTGTTACCCAGGTACCTCTGCCAGACACCAGAACTCAATCAGGAACATGTCCTTAGAGCAGGCATGTCCAAAGTCCGGCCCGCGGGCCAATCACGGCCCGCGTTCCGATTTTGGACGGCCCGCCTGGTAATTTTGACATGTATATCTTTTGTGGCCCCGACGAATCCCCGAGCGCCGGGGGGCCACAAAAGATATAAATGCTGGCTGCCTTGGAGGGGACGGGATGAGTGCCGTACATACAGAAGTATTTCCTGTTTATACGGCGTCCTGTGTAAAAGGAAGTCCCGTCTCCTGCGCTGCCATTGGACAACTGTTCTGTGCATCATAGGAGGCGGGACTTTCAATTAAAGAGGCAGCCGAGAAAACAGGAGCTTCTCCTGTTTGTCTGTTGGCGCTCGTCCGGCCCCCTCCCTGTCTCCTCCAAGGCTGCAGATGGACATGAATCAGGCTGCACTGACGGCAACTGTGAGTCTGCATTCATGTCAATGTGGGTGCTGCATTAACGGCAATGCAGTGGTTGCTGCATTCATGGCAATACAGTGGTTGCTGCATTCATGGCAATATGGTGGTTGCTGCATTCATGGCAATACAGTGGGTGCTGCATTAATGGCAATGTAGTGGTTGCTGCATTCATGGCAATGCGGTGGTTGCTGCATTCATGGCAATACGGTGGTTGCTGCATTCATGGCAATATGGTGGTTGCTGCATTCATGGCAATACAGTGGGTGCTGCATTAATGGCAATGTAGTGGTTGCTGCATTCATGGCAATACGGTGGTTGCTGCTAGTGATGAGCCGAACACCCCCGGGTTCGGTTCGCACCAGAACCCGCGAACGGACCGAAAGTTCGTACGAACATTAGAACCCTATTAAATACAATGGATGCGAACGTTCGAATTCTAAAGTGCTAATTATAACGACTATTATGCATGTTATTGTCCTAAAAAGGGTTTGGGAACCCGGGTTCTGCACCAGGGGACATGTATCAATGCAAAAAGAAGTTTTAAAAACGGTCGTTTTTCGGGAGCAGTCATTTTAATGATGCATAAAGTGAAAAAAAAAAAGTCAAATATTCCTTTAAATATCGTACCTGGGGGGTGTCTAAAGTATGCCTGTGAAGTGCCACGTGTTTCCCGTGTTTAGAACTGTCCCTGCACAAAATGACACTTCTAAAGGAAAAAAAAGCCATTTAAAACTGCTTGCGGCTTTAATGTAATGTCTGGTCCCGGTAATATGGATGAAAATCTTTAAGAAAAATGGCATAGCTACCCCATGACCCCCCCCCCCTACCCCAGCCCATTACCAGCCCCTTTGGGTCTTGTATGGATATTAAGGGGAACCCCGCACATAAAATAAAAAAGGCCCTATATACTCTGAACAGCCGTATACAGGCGGTGCATACAAGACAGGGACTGTATGTTTGTTCTTATGTAGAATCTGTTTGTAATTTTGAACAGGTACATTGTTTAAGTGTAGCTCCAGCCCAAAAATCTATTTTTAAACTTTTTGGAAAACATAGGTAAGGGTTATCACCCCTGTAACATTTGTTTTGCTGTCTGTGCCCCTGTTCAGAACATTTCACCTCACTTTCCGTCCCAATGACAACTGTTTTTGAAATGTGGTGTTTTTCTTGAAACAAGGATTGGTGATAAAGCATCAGTACAGAGGAGACACCTTTCTCCCATATTAATTCTTACAGGAGAGAATTTTCCTTCCAAGGGGTAGATTCCCTCTCACTTCCTGTTGTCTTCTTGCGTTTGCAAGTAGGAGTCGTTTGTAAGTTGGATGTTTGAAAGTAGGGACCTGCCGTATATACTCTGCAGAAATAGGCCCCTTAGTTGTTGGTGTTGGCACAACACTGTAAGCACTCACAGTTACTCTTGGTTGGTGATGGAACGCCCTGCTGTCAACTATTATATCAGGAATTTTAATTACATATAATTGTTGAACAGTGGTAGTAAAAATTGGGCCTTTGATGGTGGTGCTGGTGCCACAACACTGTAAGCCCTGACAATTACTCTTGGTGGGTGCAGCAATGGGCCCTGCTGTGAATTATTAGATCAAGAATTGTAATTGCATGCCCCTGTTGAACAGGGCCTGAAAAATTGGGCCTTTCGTGGTGGTGGTGGTGGTGGTGTTGGTGTTGCCACAACACTGTAAGCCCTCAGAGTTACTCTTGGTGGGTGCAGGAATGGGCCCTGCTGTGAATTATTAGATCAAGAATTGTAATTACATGCCCCTTTTGAACAGGGGCTGAAAAATTGGGCCTTTCGTGGTGGTGGTGGTGGTGGCGTTGCCACAACACTGTAAGCCCTCAGAGTTACTCTTGGTGGGTGCAGCAATGGGCCCTGCTGTGAATTATTAGATCAAGAATTGTAATTACATGCCCCTGTTGAACAGGGGCTGAAAAATTGGGCCTTAGGCACTGGTGGCACAACACTACAACCCCTCACAGATACTGTACTTGGAGCACAGCAATGAGCCCTGTTGCAAAGTATTGCTTCAAAAATTGTAATGACACGCCCCTGTTAAACAGGGGCTGAAAAATTGGGCCTTAGGCACTGGTGGCACAACACTCCAACCCCTCACAGATACTGTACTTGGAGCACAGCAATGAGCCCTGTTGCAAAGTATTGCTTCAAAAATTGTAATGACACGCCCCTGTTAAACAGGGGCTGAAAAATTGGGCCTTAGGCACTGGTGCCACAACACTCCAACCCCTCACAGATACTGTACTTGGAGCACAGCAATGAGCCCTATGGCAAATTATTGCTTCAAAAATTGTAATTACACGCCCCTGTTAAACAGGGGCTGAAAAATTGGGCCTTAGCCACTGGTGGCGGCACCCATAAACAAAAATGATCTTCCAAGCTATCATCATCAATCGTATCATTGAGGACTCGGAGGAGGAGGATAGCCAGTCAACATAACAGCACAGGCACTCAGCATCAGCATCAGTCTTGAAGGGATGTGACATGTTAAAATCAATTAGTCTGTTATATCAGCATCAGGTGTGTGGTAGCTGGTGGTGATCCAAGACTGGTTCATCTTGATGAAAGTCAGTCGATCAACCGAGTCGGTGGACAGGCGCACCCTGTGATCCGTGACAAATCCTCCAGCAGCACTGAATGTGCGTTCTGAAAGAACGCTGGATGCAGGACAGGCCAGTAGCTCAATTGTATACTGTGCAAGCTCTGGCCAGTGATCCATCCTCAAGACCCAGTAAGCCAGAGGATTTTCGGTGGGGAAGGTGTCCAAGTCTGACCTTGCCCCTAGATATTCCTGCACCATGTTTATCAGACGCTGGCGATGGTTGCTGGAACCGATCATACTTTGGGGCTGCGGACTAAAGAATTGTCTGAACGCATCGGTCAGACGGCCACCTTCCCCACCGCTCCTTCTTTGACTGGCCGAAGCCTCAGCAACTCGTTGTCCAGGACCAGGAGTTTGTAACCTCCCAGTCTCTGGGAACGCGTTGCACAGACCTTTCTGCAAGGCCTCCCGGAGTTGTCTCATCCTCTGCTCCCTCTGCGACGGTAACATAAGGTCCGCAACCTTACCCTTGTACCGTGGATCAAGGAGAGTGGCCAGCCAGTAATGGTCCCTCTCCTTGATCCGAAGAATACGAGGATCCTTCCGCAGACTTTGCAGGATCAGGGAGGCCATGCAGCATAGGTTTGCTGAGGCATTCGTTCCGGAGTCCTCTGGGTCACTAAGGACGACATGATCCGCAGCCACCTCCTCCCAGCCACGTACAAGTCCACTGGTTTCTTGGGACTGTAAATCATCCCTAAAAGACTGCTGCTGATGATGCTGAGTGCCAGCCTCCACCTCCATGCTGACACAATCCTCCTCCTCCTCCTCCTCCTCTTCCTGTGCGATGGGTGGGACAGAAGGAACACTGTCTGGGTAAAGGGGGCCTTGAGAGGCAAGGAAGTCCTCCTCTTCCTGCCTCTGTTCTGCCTCAAGTGCCCTGTCCATTATTCCACGCAGCGTGTGCTCCAACAGGTGGACAAGAGGTACAGTGTCACTGATGCATGCACTGTCACTGCTCACCATCCTCGTGGCCTCCTAAAATGGTGCCAGGACAGTGCATGCATCCCTGATCATGCCCCACTGGCGTGGAGAAAAAAAACCAAGCTCCCCTGACCCTGTCCTGGTGCCGTAGTCGCACAGGTACTCATTGATGGCCCTCTGCTGCGTGTGCAGCCGCTGCAGCATGGCCAACGTTGAGTTCCACCTGGTGGGCATGTCACATATAAGGCGGTTCTTGGGCAGGTTCAACTCCTTTTGCAGCTCAGCCAGGCGAGCACTGGCATTATAAGATCTGCGGAAATGCACACAGACTTTCCTGGCCTGCCTCAGGACATCCTGTAAGCCCGGGTACCTGCCCAAGAACCGCTGCACCACCAGGTTAAGGACGTGAGCCACACAGGGCACATGGGTCAGTTGTCCCTGTCGGAGGGCGGAGAGGAGGTTGGTGCCATTGTCGCAAACCACCATTTCTGGCTTAAGCTGGCGTGGCGTCAACTACCTCTCGGCCTGGCCCTGCAGAGCAGACAGGACCTCTGCCCCAGTGTGGCTTCTGTCCCCCAAACACACCAGCGCAAGCACGGCATGGCATCTTTTTGCCTGCGTACTTGCGTAGCCCCTTGAACGGCTACGGAGCACTGCTGGTTCAGAGGACAAAGCACAGGAAGAGGCCATGGAGGAAGAAGAAGAGGAGGGGGTGGAGGAGAGAGGTGTGTCACAACCAGTAGTAGCATTTTGGAGGCGTGGCGGTGGAACAACCTCCAACACTACTGCACCTTGTCCTGCATCCTTCCCAGCTGCCAAAAGAGTGACCCAATGGGCCGTGAAAGAAAGGTAACGTCCCTGTCCATGCCTGCTGGACCATGAGTCAGCGGTAATATGCACCTTACCGCTGACCGCCCTGTCCAGCGAGGCCAAGACATTGCCTTCCACATGCCGGTAGAGAGCCGGAATAGCCTTCCGTGAGAAAAAGTGGCGTTTGGGAACCTGCCACTGAGGAACCGCACATTGCACAAACTCACGGAAGGGGGCCGAGTCTACCAACTGAAAAGGCAGCAGTTGAAGCGCTAGCAATTTAGCCAAGCTAGCATTCAACTGCTGGGCATGTGGATGGCTGGGAGTGAACTTCTTTCGATGGTCCAGCAGCTGGGGCAGGGAAATTTGCCTGCTAGAATCGGACGTCGGTGTACTGCTAGCAGAGTGGCCGCAAGTACTTGGCTGTGACACACCTAATTCTACACCTTCATTCCTCTCAGTGCATGTTTCAGAGAGGACTGAAGTTATAGTGGGGTTGGAGATCCCAGCTGATGCGGTGCAAGGAGAGGTCCGCTTTGTTCTTTGGTGTGGGTCTTTGAGGTAGGCTTGCCAACGAGCTGCATGGCAGGTCAACATATGTCTGGTCAGGCATGTGGTACCCAAGCGGCTGATGTTTTGGCCACGCGATATACGCTTGAGACATATGTTGCAAACAGCAGCTGTGCGATCTGATGCACTAGCCTCAAAAAAGGCCCACACCAAAGAACTTTTTGAATGACGGGCAGAGGCAGCGCCCTGCACAGGCGGAGCTCTGCGGTGTGATTCCGTCGGTGTACTGCCCTTACGCTGGCCACCAAAGGGCATCCTGCCTCGTTGGAGATGTGCCTCCTCCTCATCCTCCTCCTCCTCCTCTCTCCTATTAGGCACCCACGTGGAGTCAGTGACCTCATCATCCCCTCCCTCCTCATCACTGGAGCCAATCTGGCAGTATGCTGCAGCTGCTGGAACATGACTGCCAGATTGGTGTCCTTCTTGAGCATCCCCTCTGTCTGCTCTCACGCTACTGCCTTCCTGTAGCTGGGTTTCATCATCAGACCCTTCGAAACGCTGGGCATCCTCCTGGAGCATGTACCCAACACTGTGCTCAAACAGTTCGGGGGACTCCTCAGGAGGAGGACATGGTGGGTCTAGGGAAGGAGTGACTGATGATGAGTCTGACATTGATACCAGGGAAGAGGACGCTTTGGCAGCTGCTTTGCCAGTACCCTGAGCCTGGGTGAGAGAGGATGAGGAGGAGGAGGAGGGCTTGGTCATCCACTCTACCAAGTCTTCGGCATGATGCGGCTCAACATGTCCAGCTGCCGAAAAGAAGGACAAGCGTGTCCCATGGCCATGTGCTGATGACAATGCACCGCGTCCACGACCAGCACTGTTGCCCCCAGACACAGAGCCTGCTTGCCCTCTTTTATTGCCTCCTGACTGTCTGCCTCTCCTTGTTTGCCTTCCAGACATTCTAATAGATGGCCTGCAGGGAGATGGGAAAAAAGCAATAAGGGCTACCTTCAGGTGTCCTTCTCTGTCCCTTTACTTAAGGATTTCTAAATATGGTTGAGGATGATTGCTTTCGCACAGAATAGCACAACGACAATTTCCCTGACTGTCCAAAAAACAAGGATTTCAAAGATGGTTGATGAGGAATGCTTTAGCACAGTATAGCACAAGGAGAATTTCCCTCACTGTCCTTCCCTGTCCCTAGAAACAAGGATTATCACAGTGAAAGAAACTGACAGTCTTCCTACCTATAGTTTTCTGTCCCTAGAAAAAATGTTTTTTTAAAGATGGTTGATGATCAATGCTTTAGCACAGTATAGCACAAGGAGAATTTCCCTCACTGTCCTTCCCTGTCCCTAGAAACAAGGATTATCACAGTGAAAGAAACTGACACTCTTCCTACCTATAGTTTTCTGTCCCTAGAAAAAATGTTTTTTTAAAGATGGTTGATGATCAATGCTTTAGCACAGTATAGCACAAGGAGAATTTCCCTCACTGTCCTTCCCTGTCCCTAGAAACAAGGATTATCACAGTGAAAGAAACTGACACTCTTCCTACCTATAGTTTTCTGTCCCTAGAAAAAATGTTTTTTTAAAGATGGTTGATGATCAATGCTTTAGCACACTATAGCACAAGGAGAATTTCCCTCACTGTCCTTCCCTGTCCCTAGAAACAAGGATTATCACAGTGAAAGAAACTGACAGTCTTCCTACCTATAGTTTTCTGTCCCTAGAAAAAATGTTTTTTTAAAGATGGTTGATGATCAATGCTTTAGCACAGTATAGCACAAGGAGAATTTCCCTCACTGTCCTTCCCTGTCCCTAGAAACAAGGATTATCACAGTGAAAGAAACTGACACTCTTCCTACCTATAGTTTTCTGTCCCTAGAAAAAATGTTTTTTTAAAGATGGTTGATGATCAATGCTTTAGCACACTATAGCACAAGGAGAATTTCCCTCACTGTCCTTCCCTGTCCCTAGAAACAAGGATTCGCACAGTAAAACACACTGACACTCTCCCTACCTATCCTTCTCTTTCCCTAAACTAAAGGAATCCAGGTTAAGCAAGAAAAAAAAATGTCACTGTCCCTGCCTATGCTTCTCTTTCCCTGCTCCGGAACACACTACACTAGGCCGCCGTGCTGGCGGCCTTTTATAGTGTGGGGTGTGTACTAAACACCCTCAGCAATAATTGGCCACAGGCATCCTGCCTGTGGCCAATCATTGCTCTCCTCGCTGCCGGCGCTGTGTTTGGCCAAGCATGCGGGGTCACAGTGCATGCTTGGCCAATCACAGCGCCTGGATGACACTGCGATGGCGTAGTGCATTGTGGGCCGTTCGCGTCACTCTAATTAGGCGCGAACGGCCCAAATCGTTCGATCTTCGTCGAACGATCGAACAGCCGATGTTCGAGTCGAACGTATGTTCGACTCGAACACCGAGCTCATCCCTAGTTGCTGCATTCATGGCAATACAGTGGTTGCTGCATTCATGGCAATACGGTGGTTGCTGCATTCATGGCAATACGGTGGTTGCTGCATTCATGGCAATACGGTGGTTGCTGCATTCATGGCAATACGGTGGTTGCTGCATTCATGGCAATACGGTGGTTGCTGCATTCATGGCAATACGGTGGTTGCTGCATTCATGGCAATACGGGGGGTGCTGCATTCATGGCAATACAGTGTTTGCTGCATTCATGGCAATACGGTGGGTGCTGCATTCATGGCAATACAGTGGTTTCTGCATTCATGGCAATACGGTGGGTGCTGCATTCATGGCAATACGGTGGTTGCTGCATTCATGGCAATACGGTGGTTGCTGCATTCATGGCAATACGGGGGGTGCTGCATTCATGGCAATACAGTGGTTGCTGCATTCATGGCAATACGGTGGGTGCTGCATTCATGGCAATACGGTGGGTGCTGCATTCATGGCAATACGATGGTTGCTGCATTCATGGCAATACGGTGGGTGCTGCATTCATGCCAATACGATGGTTGCTGCATTCATAGCAATATGGTGGTTGCTGCATTCATGGCAATACGGTGTTTGCTGCATTCATGGCAATACGGTGGTTGCGGCATTCATGGCAATACAGTGTTTGCTGCATTCATGGCAATACGGTGGTTGCTGCATTCATGGCAATATGGTGGTTGCTGCATTCATGGCAATACGGTGGTTGCTGCATTCATGGCAATACGGTGGTTGCTGCATTCATGGCAATACGATGTTTGCTGCATTCATGGCAATACAGTGTTCGCTGCATTCATGGCAATACGGTGGTTGCTGCATTCATGGCAATACAGTGTTTGCTGCATTCATGGCAATACGGTGGTTGCTGCATTCATGGCAATATGGTGGTTGCTGCATTAATGGCAATACGGTGGTTGCTGCATTCATGGCCATACGGTGTTTGCTGCATTCATGGCAATACGGTGGTTGCGGCATTCATGGCAATACAGTGTTTGCTGCATTCATGGCAATACGGTGGTTGCTGCATTCATGGCAATACGGTGGTTGCTGCATTCATGGCAATACGGTGGTTGCTGCATTCATGGCAATACGGTGGTTGCTGCATTCATGGCAATACGGTGGTTGCTGCATTCATGGCAATACGGTGGTTGCTGCATTCATGGCAATACGATGTTTGCTGCATTCATGGCAATACGGTGGTTGCTGCATTCATGGCAATACAGTGTTTGCTGCATTCATGGCAATACGGTGGTTGCTGCATTCATGGCAATACAGTGTTTGCTGCATTCATGGCAATACGGTGGTTGCTGCATTCATGGCAATACGGTGGTTGCTGCATTCATGGCAATTCGGTGGTTGCTGCATTCATGGCAATACGGTGGTTGCTGCATTCATGGCCATACGGTGGGTGCTGCATTCATGGCAATACGATGTTTGCTGCATTCATGGCAATACGGTGTTTGCTGCATTCATGGCAATACGGTGGTTGCTGCATTCATGGCAATACGGTGGTTGCTGCATTCATGGCAATACGGTGGGTGCTGCATTCATGGCAATACGGTGGTTGCTGCATTCATGGCAATATGGTGGTTGCTGCATTCATGGCAATACGGTGGTTGCTGCATTCATGGCAATACGATGATTGCTGCATTCATGGCAATACGATGGTTGCTGCATTCATGGCAATACAGTGTTTGCTGCATTCATGGCAATACGGTGGTTGCTGCATTCATGGCAATACGATGATTGCTGCATTCATGGCAATACGATGGTTGCTGCATTCATGGCAATACAGTGTTTGCTGCATTCATGGCAATACGATGGTTGCTGCATTCATGGCAATACAGTGTTTGCTGCATTCATGGCAATACGGTGGTTGCTGCATTCATGGCAATACGATGTTTGCTGCATTCATGTAAATACGGTGGTTGCTGCATTCATGGCAATACGGTGGTTGCTGCATTCATGGCAATACGGTGGGTGCTGCATTCATGGCAATACGGTGGGTGCTGCATTCATGGCAATACGGTGGTTGCTGCATTCATGGCAATATGGTGGTTGCTGCATTCATGGCAATACGGTGGTTGCTGCATTCATGGCAATACGATGATTGCTGCATTCATGGCAATACGATGGTTGCTGCATTCATGGCAATACGATGGTTGCTGCATTCATGGAAATACAGTGTTTGCTGCATTCATGGCAATACGGTGGTTGCTGCATTCATGGCAATACGATGATTGCTGCATTCATGGCAATACGATGGTTGCTGCCTTCATGGCAATACAGTGTTTGCTGCATTCATGGCAATATGATGGTTGCTGCATTCATGGCAATACAGTGTTTGCTGCATTCATGGCAATACGGTGGTTGCTGCATTCATGGCAATACGATGGTTGCTGCCTTCATGGCAATACAGTGTTTGCTGCATTCATGGCAATATGATGGTTGCTGCATTCATGGCAATACAGTGTTTGCTGCATTCATGGCAATACGGTGGTTGCTGCATTCATGGCAATACGATGGTTGCTGCCTTCATGGCAATACAGTGTTTGCTGCATTCATGGCAATATGATGGTTGCTGCATTCATGGCAATACAGTGTTTGCTGCATTCATGGCAATACGGTGGTTGCTGCATTCATGGCAATACGATGTTTGCTGCATTCATGTAAATACGGTGTTTGCTGCATTCATGGCAATACGGTGGTTGCTGCATTCATGGCAATACGATGATTGCTGCATTCATGGCAATACGATGGTTGCTGCCTTCATGGCAATACAGTGTTTGCTGCATTCATGGCAATATGATGGTTGCTGCATTCATGGCAATACAGTGTTTGCTGCATTCATGGCAATACGGTGGTTGCTGCATTCATGGCAATACGATGTTTGCTGCATTCATGTAAATACGGTGGTTGCTGCATTCATGGCAATACGGTGGTTGCTGCATTCATGGCAATACGGTGGGTGCTGCATTCATGGCAATACGGTGGGTGCTGCATTCATGGCAATACGGTGGTTGCTGCATTCATGGCAATACGGTGGTTGCTGCATTCATGGCAATATGGTGGTTGCTGCATTCATGGCAATACGGTGGTTGCTGCATTCATGGCAATACGATGATTGCTGCATTCATGGCAATACGATGATTGCTGCATTCATGGCAATACGATGGTTGCTGCATTCATGGCAATATGGTGGGTGCTGCATTCATGGCACTTGTGGAGCTGCAGATGGGCACTGATTAGACTGCATTAATGGGCACTGATTTCTTCCTGAAACGTCCTTTTTAAAGTGAAGGTGCGTGTTATAAGCCGATAAATACGGTATATCCAAATAACACGCCCAAGCTCATCTCTTCACCACACACAGCCACAAAGGCAAGTGTATTCTTGTTGGGCAGTGTATTAGAGCTCGGACGAACACTGAATTTTAATGGTTTAAAGAATGTCAGGCAAAATGGTCGGCCCTCAAGCATGTTCACTTCACCAAATCTGGCCCTCTTTGAAAAAAGTTTGGACACCCCTGCCTTAGAGCGTCCACCAAAGGGCTTCCAAGGCAACTTCATATAGATGCTGAAGAGATACAGACCTGACTACCCCTCCAGAGTGTTGAAGTCCAAAATAAGGTTATTTCAGTACTCTTTTTGTTAAGCGCTGCGCAAACTGTTGGCGCTATATAAATCCTGTATAATAATAATAATAATAATAATAATATAAAGTTCAAGTAAAGTCTGTTTAATAAATAGCCATTGCATGGCTTAGGGTTTCAAAGGTACCTCTTCATCAGGAACAACCACTACCTGTTTATAAGTATGTTAAAAATGAATTCAAGCACTGACACAGCTGTCATGAATTATCACCATATTGTGTATAATACAGTGCCTTGAAAAAGTATTCATACCCTTTGAAGTTTTCCACATTTTGTCATGTTACAACCAAAAACGTAAATGTATTTTATTGGGATTTTATGTGATAGACCAACACAAAGTGGCACATAATTGTGAAGTGGAAGGAAAATGATAAATGGTTTTCAATTTTTTTTACAAATAAATATGTGAAAAGTGTGGGGGGTACATTTGTATGGCGCCCCCCGGAGTCAACACTTTGTAGAACCGCCTTTCACTGCAATTACAGCTGCAAGTCTTTTTGGGGATGTCTCTACCAGCTTTGCACATCTAGAGAGGGACATTTCTGCCCATTCTTCTTTGTAAAATATCTCAAGCTCTGTCAGATTGGATGGAGAGCGTCTGTGATCAGCAATTTTCAAGTCTTGCCACAGATTCTCAATGGGATTTAGGTCTGGACTGTGACTGGGCCATTCTAACACATGAATATGCTTTGATGTAAACCATTCCATTGT
Source organism: Rana muscosa (assembly GCA_029206835.1). NCBI lineage: Eukaryota > Metazoa > Chordata > Amphibia > Anura > Ranidae > Rana > Rana muscosa. The sequence goes on along the minus strand of CM055126.1, from coordinate 57,843,701 downwards.
AGCTCTGGCTGTATGTTTCGGGTCGTTGTCCTGCTGGAAGGTGAACCTCCTCCCCAGTCTCAAGTCTTTTGCAGACTCCAACAGGTTTTCTTCTAAGATTGTCCTGTATTTGGCTCCATCCATCTTCCCATCAACTCTGACCAGCTTCTCTGTCCCTGCTGATGAAAAGCATCCCCACTACATGATGCTGCCACCACCATGTTTCACGGTGGGGATGGTGTGTTCAGGGTGATGTGCAGTGTTAGTTTTCCGCCACACATAGCGTTTTACTTTTAGGCCAAAAAAGTTGAATTTTGGTCTCATCTGACCAGAGCACCTTCTTCCACATGATTGCTGTGTCCCCCACATGATTGCTGTGTCCCCCACATGTTTGCTGTGTCCCCCACATGGCTTCTCACAAACTGCAAACAGGACTTCTTATGACTTTCTTTCACCAATGTCTTTCTTCTTGTCACTCTTCCATAAAGGGCAGATTTGTGGAGAGCACCACTAATAGTTGTCCTGTGGACGGATTCTCCCCCCTGAGCTGTGGATCTCTGCAGCTCCTCCAGAGTTACCAGCTCTTGGCTTCTTCTCTGATGAATGCTCTCCTTGCCCGGCTGGTCAGTTTAGGTGGACGGCCATGTCTTGGTAGGTTTGCAGTTGTGTCATACTCTTTCCATTTTCAGATGATGGATTGAACAGAGCTTCGTGAGATGTTCAAATCTTGGGATATTTTATAACCTAATCCTGCTTTATACTTCTCCACAACTTTATCCCTGACCTGTCTGGTGTGTTCCTTGGCCTTCATGATGCTGTTTGTTCACTAAGGTTCTCTAACAAACCTCTGATGGCTTCACAGAACAGCTGTGTTTATACTGAAATTAAATTACACACAGGTGGACTCTATTTACTAATTAGGTGACTTCTGAAGGCAATTGGTTCCACTAAATTTTTGTTAGGGGTATCAAAGTAAAGGGAGCTGACTACAAATGCACCCCCCACACTTTTCAGATATTGATTTGTAAAAAAAAAAATTAAAAACATTTATGGATTTCCTTCCACTTCACAATTATGTGCCACTTTGTGTTGTTCTATCACATAAAATCCCAATAAAATACATTTACGTCTTTGGTTGTATCGTGACAAAATGTGGAAAATTTCACGGGGTATGAATACTTTTTCAAGGCACTGTATGTTAATTTGCTATGATTCACAGCACCATCTAGTGGCCATAATGCAGTATTTTGCTGATTGAGATTTTTGGGGGAAAATACCACATTATGGCCACTAGATGGAGCTAATGATCTTAGGAAATACATATAGTAAACACAATTCTGTGGTTATTTGTGATGGCTGTGCAAATGCTTGATAAAGCTTTATAGACCCCCCTGAAGTCCATTCCTTAGACAATAGATTACCTTTTCATGTACTACAAAAAGAGGGAATCCTTTAATCCCCCCAAAAAGCATTGACTTTAGGCAGATTCTATTTGAATGTAATCTTGAAATAAATGTATATTTGACTTCAAGCTACTACGTGAATTTTCCAAAAATACCCTTGTTGTGGGGCTCCCCACACTGCGAGGGCTAGCTCTTTGTCAAGTCTAGCGGTAGAGGAATAAGCTGTAATACCTTAATCCTTGCTCCCCCCGGGGCAGCTGGCCCTCTCTTCTTCTCTCTGAAGCTCCAAGTTGTGGGCAGGCCCTTGTGGTCCTCACATACTGTACATAGCAGGGCCACTGGTACTGCGTTGTAAAAAATGATGTCAGCATTGCACCCCCCAGCAGGAGCACCAAAGAGAAGAAGTTTCAGGGAAAGTGTGGTGGAAGCCAGTTGGGAGAGCTTAGTATTACAGCTTTTTTCTCCACCCCTAGGCTTAACAAGCAGTCAACCCTTGCAGTGCAGGGGGGAAGGGGTAGAACTACAAGGGTATTTAATTTTTTTTAAGTCCCAGAATTTAGCTGTCAACATTGATTGGAAGCCCTTTGGCTTGAAAGAATGGCCACCCCAGTGTTAAAATGCTGCACATCACCACTAATTCCACACCATCAGATGGAAACATGAACAGTTTTGGGGCCCCAACGTCATCCAGTTATCCTTCCAAAGAACATGTCACTGGACAGCAATGTCTTGATTTGAATCTACTTCCTGTCCCCGGTGTGCCCAGTTTCTGAAAATGTATCTCCCACTGGGGTCACGGCCCGGGTATAAAAAAAATAACTAACAGACATGTCAACCCTTCCTCCTTCTGCTGAAATGCATTTATTCTTGTCTGTGTTCATTTCCCCTCACTACCCCTGGGACGGTGCCAGTCATTAGAAGAGGAAGTGACAGGAAACCCAACACAGACAGCAATAAAATAAATGGGGTCTAAACAGATAAGTGAGGTTATACTGTATTTATGTTAGCTGTCTCATCTTCATATAAGATCTGTTCATCCAGCCTCGTGAACCAGGCACCACTGCCGGACAGCACAGCCACATTAATGACCTCACTTTTATTCCTTGCAGTTAAGCAATACATCTTAATCACCGACCTGCCTCCAAACCTACTGGTTGGACAATACAGGAGCTTCTTGAAACGAAGGAGACAATCACTGTGCACCCTCCTGTTAGCAAGCCCCCAATGCTAGACTGAAAAAACTGACTGACTGACTGAGTGAGTGAGTGAGTGAGTGAGTGAGTGAGTGAGTGAGTGGGTGAGTGAGTGAGTGAGTGAGTGAGAAACTTGTATAGTGCTACAAATACGAACTAAATCGCCTCAAGGTGCTTTTTGCATTCAGTGTCGCCCTGATCCTTCAGAAGAGGTGGGTCTTAATTTTTTTCCTGAAGGCCTGATGGTTTTTTTTCCATGCGGATGTCCGTGGGTAGAGCGGTCCATAGCCGTGGTCCTTGGACTGCAAACCTTCGTTTTCCCTTCGATTTGTAGCGTGCAGTTTAGTACAACCTGATTGGTTTACAGCATTGGTCCTTCCTCTCCAAGACCTCTGATGTAAGGAATGAATGCCCAACACTGGGCACAAGAAGAATATTACTCTTCTCCCTAACACTGCAAGAGTTACCTGCTCATTAAGTCTAGGGGTACATGGATAAGGAGTAATACTCATCGTTCTCTTCACTCTGGTAGGCCTCTTTCATCAGTGCAATGGAACTAAGGAGACAATCACTGTGAACCCTCCTGTCAGCAAGTACCCCTTGCTAGACTGACAGAACTGTGCAATGCTTGATTGATATACAGCAATGGTCCTTCCTCTAAGACAGTGGTTCTCAACTTTTCTAGTGTCGTGACCCCTTGATAAAATTTTCCAAATTGTGGGGACCCCCAACATTAAAATTATTTTCGTAGCGTGGGTTGTCAGCACCCAAGGCAAGACAAATAATTTGCGCGCCTAACCCACATTTTGCATTTCCCGAGTCCCTTCCACTCGTACAGTATTAAAACCCCTTATGGTACATTTTAGGATGTACAACTCTCTCGTTGTTCTCCTTTCTTTCCCTTTTATTATCTCTATCTTAATTTCTTGTTTTTTTTTTCCCCCCATCCCTCTCTCTGGCCATCTTTCTTGTTCTTTCTCTTATTCTTCTCTCCCTTTTTCTTTGTTCTCCCCCGCAACTATAATCACTGTCTCCGGCTTCACTGTGTCTCTGACTTTGTGGTGTCTCATAGCAGTGACACCTATCCCGAAATCAGGAGATAGGGTCTCCTCCAGCCCCTCCCACTTCACATTCCTCACCAGTCAGCTGACCTCTAGTCTCTGCCCCCCAGCCATGCCATGAAATGAATGGGCGGCTTCGAAGAGGCTGAGTGGGCAGGCCACAGACTCCAGGGAAAACCCTGTTGGGCGGCTGCAAAAAGGGTGGGAGAGCGGTGCGGGCTTCAGGAACAGCCCAGGATTTGGTGACCCCTAGCAAATCATCATTCGACCCCCGAAGGGGTCCCGACCCCCAGGTTGAGAACCACTGCTCTAAGACCTCTGATATAAAGCCCATTACTGGGCACAAGAACATTACTTTTCAGTGACCTCCTTTCCCCCAAAACTGCAAGAGTTACTAAGAGTTCACTAAGTCTAGGGGTACATGGATAAAGGGTAATACTTACCTTACTCTTCATTCTGGTAGACTCCCTCCTTCCATGTGACCACTCCCACAAAGCCTTCTCTCTAAGGTCCTCCTGGCCGAGGTCCCACACCTGCCATCTCCATGTACAATTCAGAGTTTATAGTCCCTTAGTCTACGTGATGGTGCCAAGGGACAGCCCACAGCCCAGAGTGTAGGAGAGAATTGGAGAGCACTGGAGCTTCCTGTATCAAGGTGTAAGGTAAGTAAAACGGCCCTTCAGATCCCCCTAGACCTAACAAGCATTTAACCCTACCAAATTTGGGGAGCCCCCACTGCAGGTTTTTCTTCCCTCTACCCTGGAGTTGGTCTTGAAGGGTAGCTAATATTAAGAGAGATTAAGGTGTTATGCCACCTATGTTTTAACCACATCCTGCCCAGGCCTATAGCAAAATGACGGCCAGGTGGTGGTTTCATTATCCTGACTGGGCGTCATATGACGTCCATCAGGATAAGCCAAGGGCAGGCAGCGCGGCGATCAGTGGTGCGGTGTGTCGCTCTGACACCATGCATCTCCAATCTCTGGAAAAGAGCCTATGACGTAGGCTCTTTGCCATGTAATCAGCTGTGAATGGACATCGATAACCATAAAGTGCCAGTTATCGGCTTTTCCTCTGTTCCTGCTGACAAGGCGTGGGTAGAGGACAGCCAATAAGCGCTCTCTTGACAGGGGGGGGGGGGGTCTGCACTGATAATCAGCATATTTATTATCAGTGCAGATCCATCAAGGATGCCTAAAAGTGCCCACCTAGAGTGCCAACCCGTTCCCACCAGGAATGCTACCCCATGCCCACCAGGAATGCTAACCCATGCCCACCAGGAATGCCAACCCGTGCCCACCAGGAATGCCAACCTGTGCCCACCAGGAATGCCAATCAGTTCTCATCAGTAATGCCTGTCAGTGCCTCCTCATCAGTGCTGCCTTTCAGCGCCCATTAGTGCCACCCATGAGTGACCATCATCGCCCATCAGTGCCACCCATCAGTGCCCATCAATGCCACCTATTAATGCCCATCAGTGCTGCCTATCAGTGCCCATCAGTCCCACCTATCAGTGCGAATCAGTGCCGCCTATCAGTGCCCATTAGTGCCGCATATCAGTGTTGCCTATCATTGCTTCATATTAGTGACTTGTCATCAGTGCCCATCAGTGCCCATCAGTGCCGCCTCATCTGTGCCCATCAGTGAAGGACAAAACGTACTTATTTACAAAATTTTATAACAGAAACAGTGCCCATCAGTGCCGCCTATTAGGGTACTGTTTCTGTTATAAAATTTTGTAAATAAGTACGTTTTGTCCTTCACTGATGGGCACTGATGAGGCTGCACTGACATGCACTGATGAGGCGGCACTGATGGGCACTCATAGGTGGCACTGATAGGCCGCAATGATGGGCATTATCAGTGCCACCTATGAGCGTAGGGTGACCACATTTTTAAACTACCATTCAGGGACACCCTCCCTTCCCAGAAATCAGCTTGTGTTGTAACGAATCACAGCACAGTGATTGGACACAAGAGGCGGGATTTATGATTTCTCCAATCACAAGCAGGGGGCAGGGATTGTGCTCCTCCAGGCATTCCTGGCCAGGACAAGTACTGTCAGTGAGTAAACGGTGATGTGGCGGCCTTTTTTGGGGGCATCAGATTGGCCTGGGGGGTGGCTGTGTCAGTTTTATTCCGGGACACTGTATTGTCCTGGAATGAAGGTGCCCGGGACAGATCTGCAAAATGCGGGACTGTCCCGGGCAATCCGGGACACGTGGTCACCCTATATGAGCGCCTATCAAGAGAAAGAGAGATACCGCTCCAGGTGGGTGCAATCCGGCAATCAATGTCTTCTCGGATACCAAGGTTGCAGGCAATGCATGTAGCAAGAAATAGGATGAATATGTGGACAGCCGCACTTCAAAAAAAAGATTAAGGTAGCCTTTATTTAAAAATTGCAAAGCACTACAAGTCACAACAGGCAAAAAGGGGGTACAACTGACATGTTTCGCACTGGGAACTAGTGCTTAGCCATAGCATGAGCGCCCATCAGTGCCGCCTATCAGTGCCCATTAGTGCTGCATATCAGTGCCGCCTATCATCGCTTCATATCAGTGCCTCATCATTAGTGTCCATCAGTGCTACCTTATCAGTGCCCATCAGTGCCTAGGGATGTGCCTAGATGTGTGTCCTAGGGAGTGTTTCTAACTGTGGGAGGGGGGGTGGGACTGCCTGGGGGGAGGAGCATGATCATTGTTCCTAAGCAATAGGAACAACAGATCAGTCTCTTCACCCCTGACTAGGGTGACCACATTTCCAAACTGCCATTCAGGGACACACCCCCTCTCTCACCTTCCCCAAAAAAATATGAGGGCGGGGGGTAATGTAGTCTCGGGGTTGATGGGGAATTTGGCGGCAGGTTATTTGTCAGGTGAATGTGCCACTTGCCACCCATAGCCTGCCACCAGATGCAGTGCTTCTATCACTCCCTCTGCATGAGCCACGTGCGTAGAAGGAAAGGAATGGCGTCACTATCTGGAGAGTGAAGATCACACCAGTCCCTGCCGCTGGGTGCCAGAGAAGGAGGAGGTGCCGAGGTGGGTGGGGACAGCAGTGCTGCACTAGGCACAGGCCTCGCTCCCGGTCTCACTGTCTGAGAGTAAATTGTCACTGGTTGCAAGATGCCAGGCAGCGCTGGCCCTAGCAACCAGTTCCGGAAATGTAGTTATTAGTTAGTAGGGGGTGGCTGTGTCCTCTATTTCATTCCGGGACATTGTATTGTCCCAGAATGAAGATGCCCGGGACCCAGGACAGACATGTCAATTGCGGGACAGTCCCGGGCAATCCGGGACACGTGGGCACCCTAGCTGACACCCGCTATCTCATAGGGACCAATGTATGTCCCTTTTTCATCCGTAAACGGATGGATGAAAAAGCGGACGTACGGTCCGCATGTGTAAAAGGGGCCTTATGGCTTACCAGACAGGGAAGTGTAGAAAATGTGACTCTAAACCCATCTGCACCTTCAGCTGCAACAACCATACACGTGCAGAGCTCCTCCAGTCACGGTTCAATAAAAAAGAGGAAGTAAAGTGTGAACTTCTCCCCAGATGAACGAAGACAACAAACTCAGTACATTGGATGCATGCACCATGGAGGGCATCAGGTTCATTCTAATAATCTGTGAGTGTGGAGTTATCATTTTCTTTTTTTAATTTATAGATGATTAATTGATATCAATGGACTAGTGCCGAGATAAGTGCTGAACTGAGAGCAACACAGCAATTGTTAAACAGCATTGACTTGTCTTTCTCTCAACTAACTTTAGCGTATGTGACTGTGGGGGGGGAGGGGACATTAGAGTGTAAGCTCCTCTGGTACAGAGACTGATGTGACTGTGGGGGGGGAGGGGACATTAGAGTGTAAGCTCCTCTGGTACAGAGACTGATGTGACTGTGGGGGGGGGGGAGGGGACATTAGAGTGTAAGCTCCTCTGGTACAGAGACTGATGTGACTGTGGGGGGGGGGACATTAGAGTGTAAGCTCCTCTGGTACAGAGACTGATGTGACTGTGGGGGGAGGGGACATTAGAGTGTAAGCTCCTCTGGTGCAGAGACTGATGTGACTGTGGGGGGAGGAGACATTAGAGTGTAAGCTCCTCTGGTACAGACACTGATGTGACTGTGGGGGGGAGGGGACATTAGAGTGTAAGCTCCTCTGGTACAGAGACTGATGTGACTGTGGGGGGAGGGGACATTAGAGTGTAAGCTCTTCTGGTACAGAGACTGATGTGATGTGGGGGGGAGGGGACATTAGAGTGTAAGCTCCTCTGTACAGAGACTGATGTGATGTGGGGGGGAGGGGACATTAGAGTGTAAGCTCCTCTGGTACAGAGACTGATGTGATTGTGGGGGAGGGGACATTAGAGTGTAAGCTCCTCTGGTACAGAGACTGATGTGACTGTGGGGGACATTAGAGTGTAAGCTCCTCTGGTACAGAGACTGATGTGACTGTGGGGGGGAGGGGACATTAGAGTGTAAGCTCCTCTGGTACAGAGACTGATGTGTGTGGGGGGAGGGGACATTAGAGTGTAAGCTCCTCTGTACAGAGACTGATGTGATGTGGGGGGAGGGGGCATTAGAGTGTAAGCTCCTCTGGTACAGAGACTGATGTGATGTGGGGGAGGGGACATTAGAGTGTAAGCTCCTCTGGTACAGAGACTGATGTGACTGTGGGGGGAGGGGACATTAGAGTGTAAGCTCCTCTGTACAGAGACTGATGTGACTGTGGGGGGGAGGGGACATTAGAGTGTAAGCTCCTCTGGTACAGAGACTGATGTGACTGTGGGGGGAGGGGACATTAGAGTGTAAGCTCCTCTGTACAGATACTGATGTGACTGTGGGGGGGAGGGGACATTAGAGTGTAAGCTCCTCTGTACAGAGACTGATGTGACTGTGGGGGGGGGAGGGGACATTAGAGTGTAAGCTCCTCTGGTACAGAGACTGATGTGATGTGGGGGGGGGGAGGGGACATTAGAGTGTAAGCTCCTCTGGTACAGAGACTGATGTGATTGTGGGGGGAGGGGACATTAGAGTGTAAGCTCTTCTGGTACAGAGACTGATGTGATGTGGGGGAGGGGACATTAGAGTGTAAGCTCCTCTGGTACAGAGACTGATGTGATGTGGGGGGGAGGGGACATTAGAGTGTAAGCTCCTCTGGTACAGAGACTGATGTGATTGTGGGGGAGGGGACATTAGAGTGTAAGCTCCTCTGGTACAGAGACTGATGTGATTGTGGGGGGGGAACATTAGAGTGTAAGCTCCTCTGGTACAGAGACTGATGTGACTGTGGGGGACATTAGAGTGTAAGCTCCTCTGGTACAGAGACTGATGTGACTGTGGGGGGGGGGACATTAGAGTGTAAGCTCCTCTGGTACAGAGACTGATGTGACTGTGGGGGGAGGGGACATTAGAGTGTAAGCTCCTCTGGTACAGAGACTGATGTGACTGTGGGGGGAGGGGACATTAGAGTGTAAGCTCTTCTGGTACAGAGACTGATGTGATGTGGGGGGGAGGGGACATTAGAGTGTAAGCTCCTCTGTACAGAGACTGATGTGACTGTGGGGGGGGAGGGGACATTAGAGTGTAAGCTCCTCTGGTACAGGGACTGATGTGATGTGGGGGGGGGAGGGGACATTAGAGTGTAAGCTCCTCTGGTACAGAGACTGATGTGATTGTGGGGGGAGGGGACATTAGAGTGTAAGCTCTTCTGGTACAGAGACTGATGTGACTGTGGGGGGAGGGGACATTAGAGTGTAAGCTCCTCTGGTACAGAGACTGATGTGATTGTGGGGGGAGGGGACATTAGAGTGTAAGCTCTTCTGGTACAGAGACTGATGTGATGTGGGGGGGAGGGGACATTAGAGTGTAAGCTCCTCTGTACAGAGACTGATGTGATGTGGGGGGAGGGGACATTAGAGTGTAAGCTCCTCTGGTACAGAGACTGATGTGACTGTGGGGGAGGGGACATTAGAGTGTAAGCTCCTCTGGTACAGAGACTGATGTGAGTGTGGGGGAGGGGACATTAGAGTGTAAGCTCCTCTGGTACAGAGACTGATGTGATTGTGGGGGGGGGACATTAGAGTGTAAGCTCCTCTATACAGAGACTGATGTGACTGTGGGGGACATTAGAGTGTAAGCCCCTCTGGTACAGAGACTGATGTGACTGTGGGGGGGGGGACATTAGAGCGTAAGCTCCTCTGGTACAGAGACTGATGTGACTGTGGGGGGAGGGGACATTAGAGTGTAAGCTCCTCTGGTACAGAGACTGATGTGACTGTGGGGGGAGGGGACATTAGAGTGTAAGCTCTTCTGGTACAGAGACTGATGTGATGTGGGGGGGAGGGGACATTAGAGTGTAAGCTCCTCTGGTACAGAGACTGATGTGATTGTGGGGGGGGGGACATTAGAGTGTAAGCTCCTCTGGTACAGAGACTGATGTGACTGTGGGGGACATTAGAGTGTAAGCTCCTCTGGTACAGAGACTGATGTGACTGTGGGGGGGGGAGGGGACATTAGAGTGTAAGCTCTTCTGGTACAGAGACTGATGTGATGTGGGGGGGAGGGGACATTAGAGTGTAAGCTCCTCTGGTACAGAGACTGATGTGATTGTGGGGGGGGGGACATTAGAGTGTAAGCTCCTCTGGTACAGAGACTGATGTGACTGTGGGGGACATTAGAGTGTAAGCTCCTCTGGTACAGAGACTGATGTGACTGTGGGGGGGGGGGACATTAGAGTGTAAGCTCCTCTGGTACAGAGACTGATGTGACTGTGGGGGGAGGGGACATTAGAGTGTAAGCTCCTCTGGTACAGAGACTGATGTGACTGTGGGGGGAGGGGACATTAGAGTGTAAGCTCTTCTGGTACAGAGACTGATGTGATGTGGGGGGGAGGGGACATTAGAGTGTAAGCTCCTCTGTACAGAGACTGATGTGACTGTGGGGGGGAGGGGACATTAGAGTGTAAGCTCCTCTGGTACAGAGACTGATGTGATGTGGGGGGGAGGGGACATTAGAGTGTAAGCTCCTCTGGTACAGAGACTGATGTGATTGTGGGGGGAGGGGACATTAGAGTGTAAGCTCTTCTGGTACAGAGACTGATGTGATGTGGGGGGGAGGGGACATTAGAGTGTAAGCTCCTCTGTACAGAGACTGATGTGAGTGTGGGGGGGAGGGGACATTAGAGTGTAAGCTCCTCTGGTACAGAGACTGATGTGACTGTGGGGGGGGGGGGACATTAGAGTGTAAGCTCCTCTGTACAGAGACTGATGTGATGTGGGGGGGACATTAGAGTGTAAGCTCCTCTGGTACAGAGACTGATGTGACTGTGGGGGGGAGGGGACATTAGAGTGTAAGCTCCTCTGGTACAGAGACTGATGCGACTGTGGGGAGGGGACATTAGAGTGTAAGCTCCTCTGTACAGAGACTGATGTGATGTGGGGGGGGGGGGACATTAGAGTGTAAGCTCCTCTGGTACAGAGACTGATGTGACTGTGGGGGGAGGGGACATTAGAGTGTAAGCTCTTCTGGTACAGAGACTGATGTGATGTGGGGGGGAGGGGACATTAGAGTGTAAGCTCCTCTGGTGAATGGCTCAGTGATCTCTGTACAGCACTGCGGTATATGTCAGAGCTACTGTATATAAATGTATAATAATAATAATAGTGTGTGACTGTGGGGGGGACATTAGAGTGTAAGCTCCTTTTGGTACAGAGCCTGATGTGATTGGCTCTGTGTTCTCTGTACAACACTGCGGTATATGTCAGAGCTATATACTTTATAATAGTAATAGTGTGTGACTGCGGGGGGGGGGGGGCATTAGAGTGTAAGCTCCTCTGGTGAATGGCTCAGTGTTCTCTGTACAGCACTGCGGTATATGTCAGAGCTACTGTATATAAATGTATAATAATAATAATAATAGTGTGTGACTGTGGAGGGGACATTAGAGTGTAAGCTCATTTTGGTACAGAGCCTGATGTGATTGGCTCTGTGTTCTCTGTACAACACTGCGGTATATGTCAGAGATATATAAATGTATAATAATATCCCAGGGCTTATATCTCAGGTCCTCTACTGACTGTCCTGGGTCCCTTTTGCAGAAGCCGTTGTCAGTAATCCATGTATGAAGAAGATTCATAAATATTTGCTAATTTTCAGTTTTGATATTGGTTGCATAGGTGTGCGCAGCCTACTGCATTAGGGTGTGCACTTCAAAGCTCAAACACATGGTGCCGATCACTTACGGTGTTCATTCCCAAAGGGAAGAGGCTGGTAAATTATATATTTACCGGCCCCTTCCCCCACTCCTTTTTAAAACTTCCCCGTGTGTGCCAAGAGCAGCAGCCTTTGGGAGAGAAGAGGAATGAGCCAGGGCAGTAGGGGCAATCTGCACTGCACAAGGTGATTAGGGTGTGCCCAGGCACACCTGGCACACCCTGTGCGCACGCCTATGATTGGTTGTATCTTGTACATCTCATCTAGTAACTGTACTTACCCCTCCCTCTCCCCCCCCCCCCCAGTTTCCAAGAATTATGCCGAGTAGATTATTTAATAATTGTTCTAAAAGGACATCTTTACCTAACTACAGTATCTCACAAAAGTAAGTACACCCCTCACATTTTTGTAAATATTTTCTTCTATCCTTTCATGTGACAACACTGAAGAAATGACACTTTGCTACAATGTAAAGTAGTGAGAGTACAGCTTGTATAACAGTGTAAATTTTCTGTCCCCCTCAAAATAACTCAACACACAGCCATTAATGTCTAAACCGCTGGCAACAAAAGTGAGTACACCCCTAAGTGAAAATGTCCAAATTGGTCCAAATAGCCATTTTCTCTCCCCGGTGCCATGTGACTCGTTAGTGTTACAAGGTCTCGGGTGTGAATGGGGATACACACCTCTGTCTGTAAGCAATTAACAGAAAATGTATAAACAATACTTTCTTACCGATTAATTTTATTAATTCCCTGTTATATTTCAGCATTTTTCACGCATCGCACCAGTAAGTAAACATCTTATCTAATTTTTACATTGTGTTGTATGTAATTATATAGTATAGTAGTACAAATTGCATCTTATGATTGTTCTATTGCTTTTCTTTTTTATTAACTAGGGAAGAACAAAGTACCGTATATACTCGAGTATAAGCCGAGTTTTTCAGCACATTTTTTTGTGCTGAAAATGCCCCCCTCGGCTTATACTCGAGTCACCTTTTTGCGCCTGATCTCCTGAATTTTGGGGACCCGGTACCGGCCAGCCGTAGGTCCCCTGGACCCCAAACTTGGCACGCATGTAGCCCCACTCTTCCTCTACAAGTGTGCAAAGTTTGTTGTCCGGGGGACTTACGGCCGGGGAGCACCGATTTTTTCAAAGCCGGGCACCCCTTCCATAGACTCCCATGTTAAACGGTCATTTCGGGCATGGGCACAGTGAGGCATGGGCACAGTAAGGCATGGGCACAGTGAGGCAATGGGCACAGTGAGGCATGGGCACAGTAAGGCATTGCACATGAACACAGTGAGGCAAAGTGAGGCACAGTGAGGCATGCAGATGGACACCCTAGGCTTATACTCAAGTCAATAAGTTTGCCCAGTTTTTTGTGGTAAAATTAGGTTGCCTCGGCTTATATTCGGGTCGGCTTATACTCGAGTATATACGGTAGTAAAAAAACAATTACCTAGCTGATCATCAAGTAAAATTGCTGGTAGTCACTCTATGCGAATGTAGCAAAATCAAATGTTCTCCTTCTGTTTCCTCTACTAGTTTAAAGTGTCAATAAATCCACATCATGATTACATGCTGTTCAAAGTCACTATGAGATTAGTTTTCTGTATTCTGCAAAAAAAAACCTGGTTGATCCCGGTGCTCTCTATCTCCCCCTTCTGCCCATGTCCCCAGTTCAGCTAGGAATATTGCAGACCAGTGTTGGCAGTTCTGCACATGCTCAGTATTCAGTGAGTTTCTATGCTGAGCATTTCCTCCCTATCACATCTAAGCAGCCCATGTAACTATAGAGTCACACATGTGGGGCGTACACACAGCGGTAAATGACAGCCAACTCCCTCCCTCCTCCATACCCACCAACCAGCTACACAATGGTGGCGGGATATTACATATAGATTGATGGAGGCTTCACCTCCCTCTTATTCTAAGACACAGGCTGGAGGGCCTGTGACTGGCAGAAATCCGCCCGTGCCATGTTATTGCCAAAAAATAATAAAGATTTGATTACAAATATATATTTGAATGACAATGTAAAACAGTTTATTGATATTAATTATTTATTTTTACAGTAATACCTTGCGAGTAACGTGGTTACAGGGCCGTTTGAAGGAATTTGGGGGCCCCAAGCAACAAGTACCGCGGGACAACAAGTACACCAAGTTATTGAGCGGGGGGGGGGGACATTGACACCGTTCGCGGGAGGGGGGGGCGATCGCGGGAGGGGGGGCAGATGGCACAGTAATATAGTGGATATGCGGGGGGGGATGTCTTACCTCCTCCACCCGTGCTGCCTCCTCGAGTCTCCTCCGGCTCCTCTTTCTGCTGTGCTGTGCTGCCCTCTGCTGCCCTCTCTGCTGGGGCCCCAGGAAAAGTCGGGGGCCCCACCAAGCAGCTGCTTGGTTTGCCTGTCCTGTTCCGACGCCCCTGCGCGGTTAACGAGCATTTCGCAATACGAGCTATTACTTTATAAAAATCCTGAGTGTTGTCTCGCAAAACGAGCAGGATTCAAGCCTCTGCGGTGTGCAGTACCGCATTTGGCCAGAGGTGCGGGGGGGGCGCCGGTGACACTCGGAGCCGTTCGGATGCACTCAGAAACACTCGGAAATACTCCGTTCCTGAGTGTTTCCGAACCTTTACGAGGGTTTTCCCGAGTGCAACCGATCGGTCTCTGAATATTTCTGAGTCTCTCCGGCACCCCCCCCACCTCTGGCCAAATGCGATACTGCATACAATAGAAGTCAAAATGGAACAAATCATCTTAGCTTCCATTGACTTCTATGGGGGAAACTCGCTTTGATATGCGAATGCTTTGGATTGGCTCGTAAAGGTTCTACTGTACTACTTATGAACGAGTTCTATTCTGGGAGCTCGTTCGTACGTCCAACTTGTTCACAAGTCCAACAAAGGTCAGTGCTTGCAGACAAAGGCTGATCAGTGTGTTCTGGTAGGGGGAGTCCCCCTTTAAGAACACAATAGCACAGCTGGGGAGATTGCTGCACTGACATCGCTTGTGTTGGTACGGCGATCTGTCCGTTTTCTTTTCATTCAGGCTGCTGGGTTGAACGTAAACAACTGTGCAAACACGTTTGCATCTTTGAAAGTTTGCAACTTGAAGGTTCGTACTGTATATATATTCCTGCATGGCCAGTATGGTTAATGCCTAAGATCCTAAGCGCCATCTACCTGTAGTGGCCAAAATGCATTATTTTACCAAGCCACTCTTTTTTTTTTCAAATATACCTATAGAGCAGGGGTCTCCAAACTTTCTAAACAAAGGGCCAATTTACTGTCCTCCAGACTTTGTGGGGGCCGGACTGTGGTTATTGGAAGTACAAAATGTCCCAGCATCAGTGGAATAAACAATCAGTGAGAGGAATTGTGCCCCATCGTTAAAGTTATTGGGCCCCATTTGTGGTGGTATTGGGAGGAAATGTGCCCCATCATTGGTGTCATTGGGCCCCATCCTTGGTGGTATTGGGATGAATTGTGCCCAGCAATGGGCCCCATCGTTGGTGTTATTTAGAGGAATTGTGCCCCATCATTGGTGTCATTGGGCCCCATCAATGGTGTTATTGAGAGAAATTGTGCCCCATCATTGGTGTCATTGGGCCCCATCCTTGGTGGTATTGGGATGAATTGTGCCCAGCAATGGGCCCCATTGTTGGTGTCATTTGGTGGAATTGTGCCCCATCGTTGATGTTATTGGGAGGAATTGTGCCCCATCATTGGTGTCTTTGGGCCCCATCGTTGGTGGTGTTAGGATGGATTGTGCCTAGCAATGGGCCCCATCGTTGGTGTTATTGAGAGGAATTGTGCCCCATCATTGGTGTCATTGGGCCCCATCCTTGGTGGTATTGGGATGAATTGTGCCCAGCAATGGGCCCCATTGTTGGTGTCATTTGGTGGAATTGTGCCCCATCGTTGATGTTACTGGGAGGAATTGTGCCCCATGATTGGTGTCATTGGGCCCCATCCTTGGTGGTATTGGGATGAATTGTGCCCAGCAATGTGCCCCATCGTTGGTGTTATTGAGAGGAATTGTGCCCCATCATTGGTGTCATTGGGCCCCATCTTTGGTGGTATTGGGATGAATTGTGCCCAGCAATGGGCCCCATTGTTGGTGTCATTTGGTGGAATTGTGCCCCATCGTTGATGTTACTGGGAGGAATTGTGCCCCATGATTGGTGACATTGGGCCCCATCCTTGATGGTATTGGGATGAATTGTGCCCAGCAATGGGCCCCATTGTTGGTGTTATTGAGAGGAATTGTGCCCCATCATTGGTGTCATTGGGCCCCATCTTTGGTGGTATTGGGATGAATTGTGCCCAGCAATGGGCCCCATCTTTGGTCGTATTGGGACGAATTGTGCCCAGCAATGGGCCCCATCGTTGGTGTTATTGAGAGGAAATGTGCCCCATCATTGGGCCCCATCCTTGGTGGTATTGGGATGAATTGTGCCCAGCAATGGGCCCCATTGTTGGTTCTATTGAGCCCCCCTTTTACATCAGAGTCCTCAGCCCCCTTTCACATCAGAGTCCTCAGCCCCCTTTCACATCAGAGTCCTCAGCCCCCCTTTTATATCAGAGTCCTCAGCCCCCTTTCACATCAGAGTCCTCAGCCCCCCTTTTACATCAGAGTCCTCAGCCTCCCTTTTACATCAGAGTCCTCAGCCCCCCTTTCACATCAGAGTCCTCAGCCCCCCTTTCACATCAGAGTCCTTAGCTCCCATTTCACATCAGAGTCATCAACCCTCCCCCCTTTCACATCAGTGTCCTCAGCCCCCCCCCCCATTTCATATCAGATCCATCATTCCCGCCCTCCCCTTTTACATCAGAGTCCTCAGTCAAATACCGCCCTAGCAGAGCTCTCAGTCATTTCTCACATTATAGTCCTCAGTCCCCCCCCCCCCACCCTCCTTTCCCACATCAGAGTCCTTAGTAACCTCCCACCTTTCATATCAGGGTCCTCGGTCCTCTCCTTTCACATGTAGCGCTTACCCCCACAGGAGCCACTTGAGATGATGGGTTCTCTGTCCTGCCATGACCCTTTGAGCTTCTTGTTCCCCACTGACACACCTGGTTGTAAGTTGGAGGCCGCTCACACCTGTGTACTGTAAGCGTTATTAAGCCACCACTATAATACAGTGCACAGAAATAGGCCACAAGCAAGTGGATGGAATAATAAGGCAAAGCAAAAATCAGTAGATAGGCAGAGATCACGTTAAAATACATTAGGTTAATTTTGAATGCTAGTCTTAAGTATGGAAATTAACATTGATCATATTAAAACTAAACCCGACTAACATGGAGTCGACAGCATTAATAAGGAACTGCTTAAACAGTGAGGTATATAACAGCAGTAACGGAAGTCTCACTGGAACTCTGTAATAACAGATTCAAAGGAAGTGTCCTGAAGTGCACTCTGTCGTGATACCTTGCGCCTATGTTAAGCCGGCTGACATTGGGGCCATTCTGTGAGCTGTGAATGTTTAAAAAAAACACACAAACACCTTGAAAAAGTCCTTTATTTAAATTTAAAAAAAACATTCCAGCGGTGAAATCCAGTGTCCCGCGGCGATCCCGATGTCCAGCGCTGTCCTTCATTGGTTGTGCCTGAGCGGACCTGATGGGGAACTCCCTCTCAGTATTTTAAATGTATAGACCCGCCCCTTCTAAAGTTTCCCATCAGGTCCGCTCAGCGGACCAGATGCGGAACATGAGAAGGGGCGGGTCTATACATGTATTACCAAAGTGAGAGCAGTTCCCCATCAGGTCCGCCCCCTCGGTATGTCGGACCCGCCTACGTCATTGGCTTGAGCGGGGAACTTCCTTCACTGTGTAATTTAAATTTACATGTATAGACCCGCCCCTTCTCATGTTCCGCATCTGGTCCGCTGAGCGGACCTGATGGGGAACTTTAGAAGGGGCGGGGTCTATACATTTAAAATACTGAGAGGGAGTTCCCCATCAGGTCCGCTCAGGCACAACCAATGAAGGACAGCGCTGGACATCGGGATCGCCGCGGGACACTGGATTTCACCGCTGGAATGTTTTTTTTTTAAATTTAAATAAAGGACATTTTCAAGGTGTTTGTGTGTTTTTTTAAACATTTTTTTACGCTTTCTTCGTGAAATGGTAGGGGTACAATGTACCCCTTACCAATTCACATAGGGGGGCCGGGATCTGGGGGTCCCCTTTGTTAAAGGGGTCTTTCAGATTCCGATAAGCCCCCTGCCCGCAGACCCCCACAACCACCGGGCAAGGGTTGTGGGGATGAGGCCCTTGTCCCCATCAACATGGGGACATCCTCCCCATGTTGAGGGCATGTGGCCTGGTACGGTTCATTAGGAAGGGGGGGGCGCTCTCTCGTCCCCCCCTTTTCCCCTGCGGCCGGCCAGGTTGCGTGCTCGGATAAGGGGTCTAGTATGGATTTTTAGGGGGACTCCACGCCATTTTTTTTTAAATTTGGGGTGGAGTTCCCCTTAAAATCCATGCCAGATCTGAAGGGCCTGGTAATTGAATTCTGGGGAACCCCCACGCTTTTTTTTTTTTTTTTTATCAATGACTTTTGCATGTATTGCCGGGAGCCGACAATTCATTAATAGCCGCGAGTGAGTTTTAAATGACTTTTTTTCTTTCAAAAATGACATTTTTTGCAGGGACAGTTCTAAGCACGGGAAACATGCGCCACTTCACATGCATATCATACTCACCCCCCAGGTACGAAATTTAAAGGAATATTTCACTTTTATTTTTCATTTTAAGCATTATTAAAATCACTGCTCCTAAAAAAACTGATGTTTTTAAAACTTTTTTTTGCATTGATACATGTCCCCTGGGGCAGGACCCGGGTCCCCAAACACTTTTTAGGACAATAACTTGCATATTAGCCTTTATACTTAACACTTTAGATTTCGAACGTTCGAGTCCATTGTATTTAATAGGGTTCTAAAGTTCACACGAACATTTTGTCTGTTCGCAGGTTCTGGTGCGAACCGAACAGGGGGGTGTTCGGCTCATCCCTGTTGACTAGTAATAGTAATTAAAAAATATAATTATACTTATTACTAGTCATACAATAGAATTCATCTATAGCTTGTAGGCGGAACATTCGACCGGAAATGTATGATTGCGGCGTCGTACAGTTTCGCTGCTCCGTCGAATCTTCTTTGAACATTCGACAGACACCATAAGCCTTCAATGACAGATTCGACCTTAATTAATTCAGATTTTCAGACGAATGCAATTTCTAACGAAAAACGAAATAAATAAAAACGAATTTCGGGAGTAACTAAATAAATTTATTTTTCTAACGAAAACGAAATTCCGAAACGAAATATTTCAGTGTGCACATGTCTAATATTCAACTGTATTTATTCCTCCTCCAGCACTACATATGCCAGTGTCCTATGCAGCTGCTGTGTTGTCCAGTCTCCTCCTCATAGGCTCTGCTACTGCCAGAGAAGGGTGGGGGGGGGGGTTGAGCAGGAGATCAACCGCTGCCCGTGCAGGTTCTATACACTGTACAGATGGGCCACTTCATAGGCAGACAAAGGGGACCCCCCAGGCACTATATTTAAAGGAGAAGTCCAGCCGGAGCTTTTTAGGCTGGGCTTCTCCTCAGGGTCACAGGAGTGCAATTCGTTTTGAAGTCCGCTCTCCGCTGATGTCACTGCCATCAGTCGGGGCAGCGCATCATCACGACTTCCCAAGTTGGGATCCGCCAGCTTCCCTGATTGATGGCAGTCTCAGCGTATCAGCGAGCCGCTGAGACAGCCTCTCCCCACCCCTCCACAGCTCAGCGCTCCAATGAGCATGGAGAAGCAGAGAGGAAAGACGCTGACTGACAGTCAATGTCTTTCCTCTCAGGGATCTGTGAGAACCGAGCCAGCGGCGATGTTCGGTGGCTCGGTTCTCAGTGCACAGATGGCGGGGGACAGATGGAGCATCGGTCTGATTCTCCATCCACCGAGGTAAGTATAAATATGGGAAAAACTCAAATCCCATACTTCTCCTTTAAAGGAATTTTTCATTGTGTGTGTATACAAAGCAATGGGAGAGGGGCCAGATAGCAGGCACACAGCCCACTCTATTTACACAGTAGTCCAGCGGAGGGCAAGCAGGGGAGGATCGCACAGCTGGCAGCAACACCTGGCTACACACATCAGGGTCCTCAGTCCTCTATCCCTTTCAGATGAATGTTCTCAGTCCCCTCTTTGACATCGGAGTCCCCAGTCCCCCCCGCCCCTCTTTCCCACATCAAAGTCCCAAGTCCCCCCACCCCACTTTCCCCTCATCAAAGTCCCCAGTACCCCCCCACCCCGCATTCCCACATCAGAGTCCTCAGTCCTCTCCCTCCTTTTACATCAGAGTCCTCTTTCCCCCCCCCTTACTTTCCCACATCATAGTCTTCAAGCCTCTCCCTCCTTTCACATCAGAGTCCTCAGTCCTCCCCCCTTACTTTGCCACATCATAGTCTTCAAGCCTCTCCCTCCTTTCACATCAGAGTCCTCAGTCCTCCCCCCTTACTTTCCCACATCATAGTCTTCAGGCCTCTCTCTCCTTTCACATCAAAGTCCTCAGTCCTCTCCCTCCTTTCACATCAGAGTCTTCAGTTCCCCCCTCACTTTCCCACATCAGAGTCTTCAGTCCTCTCCCTCCTTTCACATCAGAGTCCTCAGTCCCCCCCTCACTTTCCCACATCAGAGTCTTCAGTCCTCACCCTCCTTTCACATAAGAGTCCTCAGTCCCCCCTCACTTTCCCACATCAGAATCCTCAGTCCCCCCTCACTTTCCCACATCAGAGTCTTTAGTCCTCTCCCTCCTTTCACATCAGAGTGCTCAGCCCTCCGCCCCCCCTCACTTTCCCACATCAGAGTCTTCAGTAGCCTCACCATGGAAATGCATTGTAATGTGCAAAAATACTGGACAAAGCAGGGAACCCTGAAAACTTCAGACAGTACCCTGTGATGCTATAGTACCCCGGTTGATAAACGCTGATAGTATTATCCCAATCAGGATGAAGTGTAAAAAATATTGCGGAAAAACAAACTTATGCCGCGTACACACGATCGGACATTCCGACAACAAAACCGTGAATTTTTTTCCGACGTATTTTCGCTCAAACTTGTCTTGCATTCACCTTGCCTACACACGGTCACACAAATGTTGCTCGGAAATTCCGAACGTCAAGGACGCGGTGACGTACAACACTACGACGAGCCGAGAAAAATGAAGTTCAATGATTCCGAGCATGCGTCAAATTGATTCCAAACATGCGTAGGATTTTTGCGCGTCGAAATTGCATACACACACAATCGGAATTTCCGACAAGAACTTTTGCTGTCGGAAAAATTGAGAACCTGCTCTCAAACATTTGTTGTCCGATGGAGACTACACATGGTCGGAATTTTCGACCAAAAGCTCACATCGAACATTTGTTGTCGGAAATTCCGATCCTGTGTACGTGGCATAAGACTGTTGTATTTATCTATGAAATAAATGTTTCTATACTCATTGCTTTCACAATGACATTCAGAGGCTGCAGACCGGCCAGTGGTGACTTTGGATCCTAACTGGAATAAGATCTTCAGGAAAGAATCCATATCTCTCAAATGTAACGTGGAGACAACTGGGCAGAATAATCAGATGTATTATTGGTACAAAAACAGTTGGCTGCCACATGATACTGAAGAAATAATGAACATATATTATGCTCAGGATTATCATAAAGGCTCTTACCAGTGCACATATGGTGAGAGTGGCAAAAGTGACCCTGTTCACCTGGACATCAGCAATGGTGAGTGAAACATATTTAAAGATCAATATGGAATAAATATCAATTTAATGACACTTATCCCTACAGGGGGGAACTGTTGTGGAAAATTTTATTAATGTATGTTGTCAGATTTCCCCCAGTGACGGTTTTGCTGTAATGCGCTCATGTGAACGTATTCGCACAAACAGACGTTGGTGGAAGACCGGTGGCGGGAAAATCTTCCTGTGGACACAGCGATGTTTGCTCCTTTTAGGGATGTTTGTTTTATGTCTCACCAAGGGCCTGGCCACTTCTTGGCGTTGGCATTAAATGACTCCGAGCGGACAGATCTGCGTCCACTAGAACTATAGCATAACGATACGACAATTGTGGCCCATTGAGAGCCATAGCTTTCGTATGGTTCCCGTCATTGGAAGTGGTGCACGTCACTGCTAGTCTATTTGAATGTATACATGTCTGTGATTGGTTCTTTTGTTGTATTACAGGGATATGCAATTAGCGGACCTCCAGCTGTTGCCAAACTACAAGTCCCATTATGCATTTGCCTCTGGGTGTCATGCTTGTGGCTGTCAGAGTCTCGCTATGCCTCATGGGACTTGTAGTTTGGCAACAGCTGGAGGTCCGCTAATTGCATATCCCTGTTGTATTATATGCTTATATGGTCACTTCCTATGGAGGAGGTCACCTGTTGTGACATCACTTCCTGCTGTGAGTTTAATAAAAGAACCTTTTGAGGGTGTCGATGGGCAGTGAGGCTGTGATGACGAGATGATAAGGACAAGGTGGTGATGTCTCTTGACTTGAATGAATGGCAAATCGAATGAATGGTGAGTGAATTTTAGCTTAAGATGCATTATATCATTGAGACGAAATGTGTTACTATAAAGCCCCGTACACACAGTCGGACTTTTGGCCAACAAACTTCGTTTTAAGCAAGTTGGACCAACAATCCGACCGTGTGTACGCTCCATCGGACAAACTTTTTTGTCTTTTTTCTTGTTTTCATCAGACAAAAGTTGGGTCTGCAAACGAACAAACTTTTGCCCAACAAAAGTCAGATGGAGCAAAGTCTGACCGTGTGTACAGAAAACCATCGGACTTTTGTCCGATGAACAAAACAAATAATGTTAAAATCAACCAACAATAGCAGAAGTTGACCAAAGGGTGGCGGTAAAGAACAGAAAAGAGCAGAAAAAACACGTGATGTTGCAAAAAGTTTTGAGAAAGTTTGCAGAAAAGTCCGAGCGTGTGTATGCTATGGGTGTTCCCGACCAACTCCGTTCGGACAAAAATCCAAGGAAAAGTCAGATGGAAGTCCGACCGTGTGTACGGGGCTTTAGAGACACGATATCTGGCTGTGTGCTCTGCGTACAGCCTAATTTCGCTGACAGAAAGGGGCTGCAAAAATCATTGGGCAGTCTAAATTTTCCCTTGACTGGGCCCAAGATGCTCCCTGAGAATCGCAAGGTCTATTATAATGGGACATGTCCATCCTTTTATTATTATAAGTTCTTATAATACAATGGACATGCAGTATACTGTATAATGTTATTGTGTTGGACATATATAATCTTATATTTTTTCTTATAAATTATAATGTTACATTAATTTATTGTTATAAATTATCATTAATTCATAAATAGATTCATTTACTTCAGATTTGTTGAAATTTGTTACTATTGTGATTTGCAGATTCGGATACATTTGAATCTCTAATGAAAATTCATAATGAAATGGATCGCGCATAATTATGTGTTAATTGCCACAATTCATTCACATAAACCATATATATGATGGCACTGTATTTTTTTTTTTTTTAATTCTCTAAATCCCTTCTTCCTGTAATGCTGTTGTGTGGTCTCATGCACTCTCTCTGTTCTTTGGCATTTGCAGGGAAAGATCCTTGGGGGAGGGGCTTCTATTGCTGATATGTGCTCTCTACAGTATGACAGCTGTGTCCAGGATGGGATACATATTTGCCCCTATATCCCTCCCCCATAGTGTTTAGCAATAGGAGGACATGGAGGAGGAGGGAGGGGAGTGTCATTTACCACTCTGTATATGCCCACAAGTGTGACTCTATAGTCATGGGGGCTGCACAGATAGGAAAAAAGAGGAAATTAAGAGCTTAACAGGGGAACTGAAATTGAGCATACTCTGTAGTGGACATCAGCTGGTCTACACAATCTCAACCTGCAGTGGGCACACAGAGAAGATGGGAGGGACAACTGAAGGCAGGATCAACCAGGTATATTTCACTCTACGCAAAATGAATGCTTTAGTATCTTTGTGAGTATGAACACTCTGCTATATAGTGTGTAAAAAGTATTGCTTCATAGTTGGGGTTTAATGACACTTTAAATCAGTGGTTCTTAACCTTTCTAGTGTTGTGACCCCTTCCTAAAATTTCCCAAGCTGTGGGGACCCCTAACAGTAAAATTATTTTCGTAGCGTGGGTTCTCAGCACCCAAGGCAAGACAAGTAATTTGCGCCCCTAACCCATGGACATTTAGCGCTCCCTGAGTCCCTTCCACTAGTACAGTATTAAAACCCCTTATGGTACATTTTAGGATGTACCACTAATTCTCTTTGTTCTCCTTTCTTTCCCTTTTATCTCTCTTTATGCTAATTTCCTGCTTTTTTCCCCATCCTTCTCTCTAGCCATCTTTCTTATTATTTCTCTCCCTTTTTCTTTGTTCCTCCCCCTCTTTTCCTCTCCATTCCATGTATTCTCTATTTTTATTCCTTCTCTTACTCCTTGATGGGGGGGTGGGGGGTGGGATGAATTTCAGTACTGGTGGGGAGTTGGGATCAGTGGCAGTGCTGGTGGGGAGCTCTGATCAGCCAACTTAGGTGCTCTTGATCCAGGTCATCTGCTGATCTGAGAACTGTAGTTGGAACTTTTAATAGCAACTATAATCACGGGTAGTGTTACTCACTGTGTCTCCGGCTTCACTGTGTCTCCGGCTCTGTGGTGTCTCGTAGCAGTGACACCTATGCCGAAATCAGGGGATAGGGTCTCCTCCAGCCCCTCCCACTTCACATTCCTCACCAGTCAGCTGACCTCTAATCTCTGCCCCCCAGCCATGCCGTTAGCTGAATGGGCGGCTGCGAAGAGGCTGAGTGGACAGCCGCGGGCTCCAGGAACAGCCCAGCTGGGCGGCCACAGGCTCCAGGGACAGCCCTGATGGGCGGCCGCGAGAGACTGGGAGAGCAGCGCGGGCTTCAGGAACAGCCCAGGATTCGGTGACCCCTGGCAAATCGTCATTCGACCCCCAAAGGGGGTCCCGACCCCTAGGTTGAGAACCACTGCTTTAAATGAATAGGTCTTAGCTTCACTTGTAGGAATATAGGTGGGAATCACCACCAACATGTCTAACTGTGTGCTCCATTAAAACAGCAAAAAGTAGCCATGACATACACATTAACCGATACATAACCAGCAAAATGTGCAATTTAGGAAAGCAAAAAAAAAAATCAAGTACCGTATATACTCGAGTATAAACCGAGTTTTTCAGCACATTCTTTTGTGCTGAAAATGCCCCCCTCGGCTTATACTCGAGTCACCTTTTTGCTCCTGATCTCCTGGACTTTGAGGACCCAGTACCGGCCAGCCATAGGTCCCCTGAACCCCAAACTTAGCACACATGTAGCCTCACTCTTCCTCTACAAGTGTGCAAAGTTTGTTGTCCGAGAGATCTACGGCCGGGGAGCACCAATTTTTAAAAGCCGGGCACCCCTTCCATAGACTCCCAGGTTAAACGGTAATTTCGGTCATGGACACAGTGAGGCATGGGCACAGTGAGGCATGCACATGGACACAGTGAGGCAAAGTGAGGCACAGTGAGGCATGCAGATGGACACCCTAGGCTTATACTCGAGTCAATAAGTTTGCCCAGTTTTTTGTGGTAAAATTAGGTGCCTCGGCTTATATTCGGGTCGGCTTATGCGCGTACACACGATCATTATTCACGGCGGTTAAAAAACTGCCGTGAATAATGACATTTTAAACGAGGGAACAGCTTGTTCCCCACACACGGTCATTTTTCTCGTCATTTTTTAAAATAACGAGAAAAACGATCGTCTATGGGCTCCGCGCCAGTGTTTCCCTATGGGAAACACTGCCGCAGAAGAAATGTCAGGAAAAACAACGAGAAAAATTAGAACATGTTCTAATTTTTCTCGTCGTTTTTAATGCCGTTTTTCACGTCGTGAAAAATGACAAAAAGACCACACACGGTCGTTTTTCTTGTTGAAAACAAAAAATTTCATTTTTCACGGCGTGAAAAATGATCGTGTGTACGCTGCATTATACTCGAGTATATACGGTAAGTAAGTAATCAAGTACTTGAAAAATAAGCCTTTAGAAAAATAAATAAATAAATGGAAAAGCATCATCCGTGATAGACCCACTAAATACACCCATATGTGGGCTTGTTGGCTACACTTCCAAGAATTGGCAAAACTTACTCGTGTAATGTTCACTTCCAAGTGAGTAGCAGGGGTAGGTCAACCCATGGTCAGGTTGCTATCTAGGTGTATAGGAGATGGAGGGCCGGGTGGCCCCCTTTAGGTCTTTACCCCTAAACTATCTCCACGTTTTCTCTCTTTGGTGCTTTTGCTTCTATACTATTCCCTCTTTCCCTATACCTCTAACCCCCCCTCTCACCTCCCCCTCTTTGTGCCATCTTTTTTCCCACCCTAAGGCTACTTTCACACTGAAGCGCTGGCGGTAAAACGTGTTTGCCGCGATTTGCGGGCGCTAGCAGGGTAATTTTAACCCCTGCTAGCGGCCGAAAAAGGGTTAAACCCGCCCGCAAAAACGCCGCTTTGCGGTGTTTTGCTGGAGTTTTGGAGGCGCTACCCCATTGATTTCAATGGGCAGGGGCACTATAGGAGCGGTATTTTTACCGCTCCTACCGTGCCTCAAAGATGTGGCTGGCAGGAGTTTTTTTACCCTCCTGTCAGCGCACCGCTCCAGTGTGAAAGCCCTCGGACTTTCGCACAGGATACAAAGGAGCGGCTCTTTCAGGGCGCATTGCAGGCGCTATTTTTAGCGCAATAGCGCCTGCAAAGCGCCTCAGTGTGAAAGCAGCCTTATGGATTGGCTGACATGGTTTAGAAATATACTTTATAATACATCAATGTTAGGCACTTGGCTTTCATTACCATTATTATTTCTTAATGGTTCTCATTGTGTTCTGGGATGACAAATATTGTTACATTTTAATCACATTTTATTCATGTTTGGTTGCTTAAGGCCCGGTCCACACAGGGGCGACTCGTCAGGCGTCTCGGTCGCCTGACGAGTCGCGTCCCACGCTGTTCAATGGAGCTGTTCTAATAGGAGCGACTCAGGTCGCTCCGACTTAGAAAAAGGTTCCTGTACTACTTTTGGGGGCGACCCAAGGCGACCTGCATTGACTTCTATACAGAAGTCTTTATGCAAATCGCCTCGGCGGGCGTCTCAAGTCGTCTTGAGATCGCGCCGCCGAGGTCGCCCCCAGAAGTCGTGCCGCGTCGCGCCGCCCCTGTGTGAATGGGGCCTTAAGCAACTTGCTTACATTGTATGGCTACAGAAGAAAAACCCAAATTGAGATTCTTTTACTTTGTAGGTATAAGAGGGGCCTGGTTACCCCACAATTGTCCACCAATTTGTTGGATTTGTTGTTACATTTGTTACTCCGTTTTCCTTCTACGATACCTCATGGTAGACGCATGCCTCCAATTAATTGAATGGTTTTTGTTTTGTTAAGGTTTCCTTTAAAATCTCAATAAAATCCTTCTGAAAGGAAGGAGAAAGAAAAAGAAGAAAAACTGGCCTAATTTAGAGTATTATATTTAAAAAGAGATCTGTATCAAAGATTTTTTTTTTTTAATATCTATTTCTTTCCAGACTGGCTGATTTTGCAGGCTAATTACGTTTATGAAGGAGACACGTTGCTTCTCCGATGTCATGGTTGGGATTCCAGTTTTAAAGACGAGGCTAGGTTTTTCAAAGATAACACCGTATTATTTTCCAAGGGTCCTGTTTTTCGCAAAGAAAAAATAACCACAGAGGCAACTGGAAGATACAGATGTGAGAGAAATAGAATGGTCTTTCTTCATTACAAAAAAGAAACAGCTGAAACGTTTGTAACGGTATATGGTAAGGTGTTCCAACAAAAAATGGAAGCTTTTGGCTTACAGTACATAAAAACGTTTTACTCTGTATAATTAAATAAAGCGTAAATTGATATTAGCGATTATCATCTAAACTCTAAAGCAAAGGAATGTATTTTTCCAGTGTAGGGCATGTTGTCATTACCTTTGGTTGATCGGTTAATTCATTGGTTTCGGTTTGGTTGGATTTGGCATCGACGTATTTCAGTGCGGACTTAATTAGTAAAGTGGGTAAAGAGACAGAACTTTTGTCAAGTTTTTTTTTATTTATTTTTTATGCTGTCTATGTACCAGCTGGTAAGTTTTGTTTATCTCCTGTTATGTCATCAGAACCAGAAGAAAGGAAAAACCTTCTCAATGGAGACTGGTGTTGATTTAGGCTGGAAATTGCACTTACCGTATTTTTCGCTCCATAAGACGCACCTGACCATAAAGCCTCGTACACACGGTCGGACTTCCATCTGACTTTTCCGTGGTTTTTTGTCCGAACGGAGTTGGTTGGGAACACCCATAGCATACACACGCTCGGACTTTTCTGCAAACTTTCTTAAAACTTCTTACAACATCACGTGTTTTTTCTGCTCTTTTCTGATCTTTACTGCCACCCTTTGGTCAACTTCTGCTATTGTTGGTTGATTTTAACATTAGTTGTTTTGTCCATCGGACTAAAGTCCGATGGTTTTCTGTACACACGGTCGGACTTTGCTCCATCGGACTTTTGTTGGGCAAAAGTTTGTCTGTTTGCAGACCCAACTTTTGTCCGATGAAATCCAAAACCAAACGAAAAAAGTTTGTCCGATGGGGCGTACACACGGTCAGATTGTTGGTCCAACTTGCTCAAAACGAAGTTTGTTGGGCAAAAGTCTGACCGTGTGTACGGGGCTTTAGACGCACCTAGGTTTTATAGGAGGAAAATATGAAGAAAAAAATCTGAACCAAATGGTAGACTAAAATATTTAATAAAATATAACCAACTAATATTTCTACACTGACAAACAATGTAAGGGGGCACCCTAAACTGATCCCCAATGTACCAGTGACATTTACACTGACCCCAACACAACAGGAGTATTTTCATCAACCACCAATGTAATTGAGACATTTACAGTGACTAGCCATATAACAGGTGTGAATACAGTAACCCCCCCCCCCCATCTGTCTACTAATCTCTGCATTCTTATCTCCCATCAGTACAACTCTGCCCCTAACTCATCATCTGCTAACCTCTGGCCCCAAAACCCCTACTTTGCTAACCTCTGCAATCCAACCCTTCCTTCCCAACCACTCTGTACCTCTGTACACCACCTCTGACTGCACACCTCCTCTGCTCACCTCTGCACCTCAAGCCCCTTTTTTTGATTACCTCTACATGCCCGCTATGCTCACCTGTATGCTGTCTAGGTGGGCGGCATGCAGAGGATGGGGTGTAATTTGCATATGAATTGCGGCGGCCAATCAAATTTGCATAACAATGCCCGCGCGATTTACATGTGAATAATGTTAATTTAAGAACAATGCCTTTTGTTTCTCTCCCTATAGCAGCTGAAGGCAGGGGAGAAACAGTATTTAGCTGGGGCAGAGAGATGAATAGGGCATCGTTCTGCCACCAAAACAATCCCCCTATTAGCGGCTCTGCTGGTCAGTATTTGCTCCATAAGACGCACAGACATTTACCCCCGTTTTTTTGGGGGAAAAAGTGCGTCTTATGGAGCGAAAAATACGGTAATTTTTTCCCAGAGCTAGGTAATTGTGGTGAAGTTTCACTTTTCAAAGAATACCCAATCACGTGCAAGGAAAATAAAACAAAAGCATGTTTGCTTGCACGTGATTGGATGATGGAAGTCAGCAGAATTTCACCTCATTTACCACTTGAGCTTCGGAAGGTTTTAACCCTTTATGACCAAATTTTTATTTGCTATTCTTTAACAGCGGCATATATACGGCGGCGGAATGGCACGTACAGGCACAATCACGTACCTG
The DNA here is from genome assembly GCA_029206835.1 of Rana muscosa. Classification (NCBI taxonomy): domain Eukaryota; kingdom Metazoa; phylum Chordata; class Amphibia; order Anura; family Ranidae; genus Rana; species Rana muscosa. The sequence goes on along the minus strand of CM055126.1, from coordinate 57,813,914 downwards.
TACGTCCCCTTTAACTGCCTACCGTGTGGTCATGTGCGCGCCGCCGGTGGCGTGCTCGCGACCCTGCAGTCATCCCCGTGAGTCGGACCGCGAGTCCCGCGGACTCGATCGTCGCGGGGATCTCCGCGATCGTCTCACGGAGGCATGGAGCGGGGAGATGTTAGTGTAAACACAACATCTCCCCTACTGACACTGTCACCGATCTCCGCTCTGTGTAATCAGAGCAGAGATCGGTGATGTGTCACTAGTAGCCACGCCCCCCCTCAGTTAGAAACACGCCCCTGGGCACACTTAACTCCTACAGCGCCACCTAGTGGTTACCCCCTTCACTGCCAGTGTAATTTTCACAGTAACCAGTGCATTTTTATAGCACTGATCGCTGTAAAAATGACAATGGTCCCAAAAATGTGTCAAAAGTGTCTGATGTGTCCGCCATAATGTCGCAGTCACGAAAAAAATCGCTGATCGCCGCCATTACTAGTAAAAAAATAAAAAAAATTATAAAAATGCTATAAAACTATCCCCTATTTTGTAATCGCTATAATTTTTGCGCAAACCAATCAATAAATGCCAATTTCGATTTTTTTAACCAAAAATATGTAGAAGAATACCTAAACTGAGGAAAAAAAATGTGTTTTTTTATATATTTTTTGGGGATAATTATTATATCAAAAAGTAAAACATATTGCATTTTTTTCAAAATTGTCGCTCTATTTTTGTTTATAGCGCAAAAAATAAAAACCGCAGAGGTGATCAAATACCACCAAAAGAAAGCTCTATTTGTGGGCAAAAAAAGGACGTCAATTTTATTTGGGAGCCACGTAGCACGACCGCGCAATTGAAGCGTGACAGCGCTGAAAGCTGAAATTTCGCCTGGGCAGGAAGGGGGTTTATGTGCCCAGTAAGCAAGTGGTTAACTGGCAATTGTTTATACTCTACCCAAATTAAATTTAGATCATTATTTTTTATTTTTTTTACACACATAGAGCTATTTTTTATGGTGGTGTTTGACCACCACTGGGGTTCTTTTTAATTATTTAAATGAAAAAAGACAGAGAAATGTTTTTAAATAATCTTTTATTACTTTATTTTTATTTTATTACTTTTTTTCTCACATAGTTACATAGTTAGTCTGGCTGAAAAACAGCACAGGTCCATCTAGTTCAAACAATAGAAGGGAAAAAAAAAATATATATATATATATTGTGACAGCAGGAAGGTAAAGTCGCCTGGTTGCATCCAGGGGGGTAGATATATTTCGCCCAGATTCAGGCTTTACGCCGACTTATACAACTAGGTGGAGAGTTGTATAAGCCCAGCTGAGGCAAATGGGCTCATGGATGACTCATACCTCTAGGGAGAGTGTGGGGCGTCGTGCAGACAGGGAGTTGATGAGACCAGCTGAAGCTTGTCAGCTCATTTAGGCCTCTATAAGAACTCCCAGCTTCATTAGATGTTAGCTCATGCCTGGACCCAGACCTGTGTGGACTGTCTAGGGAGAGTGAACCCCTGTGCGGTGAGACAAAGCCTGTGTGGCTATTTGCTTGGACATTTAAAACCAGGGACTTAGGGACTAGGACAGCACTAGGCTGATCCCAGTTGTTAGTTAAGAAACCTGTATGTTTAGTCAGAGGTCAAGTTGACCAGGATTTATTTTGTTTATGTTTCTTTTGCTTTGCTGTGTTTTGTCACTGTAAATAGAAAATAAACCGCACCTTTTTGATTTTGAAAACCACAACCTCCGTTTGCTGGGCCTGTTTTTGTGTGGGGAGCCCATCTCGGGGGTCACACACACCCGCTGCCGAGCTAACCCCCTCACAGTTGGTGGAGAATGCAGGCAGTTTTTTTTTAAGCCAGCATGGAGGAGATACTGAAGCAGCTGGCTCTAGCAAATGCCAATCAACAGCAGACAAATGCAGGTTTGCAAAAGAGCCTTGCAGCTCAACAACAGAACTTCGCAGCCCAGCAGCAAGCTCATCAACAGAGCCTTGCAGCCCAGCAGCAGACAAACGCAACTTTGCAACAGAGTCTGGAGGCTCAGCAACAAGCCCAGCAGCAATCTGAGGCCCGCTTCATAGACCTGTTGCAGAAGCAAGAGCAGAGACTACAACAACAGATGGAAGCAGCAATGCAGCAACGTCCGCAGACCAGTGAGGAAAGCCGTCCCACTAATACCGCGTCCTTTGGGGTGAGTCGTTTATTGACAAAAATGACTGGAGAGGATGATCCAGAGGTATTTTTGACCACATTTGAAAGGACCGCTGAAAGAGAAAAGTGGCCTGAGGAGCAGTGGGCTGGACTGGTGGCTCCTCTGTTAACTGGTGAATCGCAGAAAGCTTACTATGACCTAGAGCCTAACCAAGCAAAAGACTATGTGATGCTAAAAGCTGAAATATTGGCAAGGCTGGGTGTCACCCAGGCTGTCCGGGCTCAGCGTGTGCATAACTGGACTTTCCAGCTTGGAAAACCCCCCAGGTCTCAAATGTATGATCTCATTCACCTGAGCAGAAAGTGGCTACAGCCAGAGACTTTGTCCGCACCAAAGATTGTGGAACGTGTTGTAATGGATCGGTTTTTGAGAGCTCTTCCTACTGCCATCCAAAAGTGGGTAAGCCATGGAGACCCAGAGACGGCCGATGGTCTTGTGGATCGTGTGGAGAAATACTTGGCTACAGAGAACCTGACGGCCTCTTCCAGAGACACTCGGACTTTCCACCCTAAGACCAGACCATCCCCAGGGGCGGATAAGAGGATTCCAAGGGGTGAGGGTGGAGAGAGTGAGAGGGTGGGAGCTCTACCCCAAGTTTGGCGAGAACAGCCTGGGAAATCAGCGGCTCAAGAGGCCGCAAGAAGGATTGTTTGCTACCGCTGCCGGCAAGCGGGACATATTGCAGCCAATTGCCCGGTTGTGGAGGAACCCATGCAGTGTGACTTTCTGACGGGCAGACGTCAGTCGCTGTGTGCGACAGTCGCATGCACTGCCATTCGAGGAACTGAGAAACATTTATGCAAAATGTGTGTTAATGGTAGAAATGTTGTGGTATTGCTGGATTCAGGTAGCCTTGTGACCCTGATAAAGGCTGAGTTAGTTAAAACAGAGGTCTCTGGGAATAGCAAGGTAGCTGTTATTTGTGTGCATGGGGACACCCGAGAGTATCCAGTGACTACAGTGTGTTTCGAGACCCCCAAAGGTACCCTCTCTCATCCAGTGGGCTTAGTATCTCAGTTACCGCATGACGCCATTGTGGGAAGGGATTTTCCGAAGTTCTGGGAACTGTGGGATGATCCTGAGCCCCCCACTGGTGCCCCTATGTACCAGGAATGTGATAGCCAGAACTCCCCTGAGAGTGGTGAGGACTCTCCGGAATTTCCCTTATCAGTATTGGCAGGGGAGACTCAAGAAACTGGAGAGGAGCCCACCTCCTCAGACGAAAACCTACCGTCTGTGGAGTTTTCTGATCTTGAGGTTCACAGGGAAAACTTTGCCACAGAACAGTTGAAAGACCCCGCCCTAATAAAGGCACGGGAAAATGTAGTGAAAATAGATGGCGAGTTAGTGAACCCAGATAATACCTGCACTTACCCATACTTCAGCGTAGAGAAGGACCTACTGTATCGGGTGGCAAAAAGGGCAGAAGAAACCGTGGAGCAGCTTGTGGTGCCCAAACCTTACAGGAAGTTGGTGTTGGAGTTGGCCCATGGGCACATTCTTGGAGGTCATCTGGGGACAGAGAAAACCCGAGAGAGGGTATTACAGAGATTCTATTGGCCGGGGGTGATGAAGGACATAGAAAATTATTGTTCCTCCTGCCCTGTGTGTCAGAGGTCGGCCCCGATGCCACATTTCCGTAGCCCGCTGGTCCCTCTACCCATCATTGAGGTCCCGTTTGAGAGGATCGCCATGGATTTGGTAGGTCCTATAATCAAGTCCGCTAGGGGGCACCAGTACATATTAGTTATAATGGACTATGCCACCCGTTATCCAGAAGCGATCCCTCTCCGAAATACCTCGGCCAAAACCATAGCCAAAGAGCTATCTCTTGTGTTTAGCCGGGTGGGTATTTGTAAAGAACTGCTTACGGACCAAGGTACACCCTTTATGTCCCGGGTTATGAAGGAGCTGTGTAAATTGTTCAAAGTGACGCAATTACGTACATCTGTGTATCACCCCCAAACCGATGGGCTGGTTGAAAGGTTCAACAAAACCCTAAAACAAATGTTGAAGAAAGTGGTGGATAGAGATGGAAAGGATTGGGACTGTCTACTTCCTTATCTGATGTTTGCTATTAGGGAGGTGCCCCAATCCTCTACGGGATTCTCCCCCTTTGAGTTACTGTATGGGAGACACCCAAGAGGGCTGTTGGATATTGCCAAGGAAACTTGGGAAAGTGAGAGTTCTCCCCACAGGAGTGTGATTGAGCATGTCGCCCTGATGCAAGACCGAATTGCACAGGTAATGCCCATCGTGAAGGAACATTTGGCCCAAGCGCAGTTAGCACAGCAGAGAGTGTACAACCGTGGAGCCAAGACCCGTACCTTTTCCCCGGGGGATAGGATACTGGTACTTGTCCCTACGGTTGAAAGTAAATTCCTTGCCAAATGGCAAGGCCCCTACGAGATAATGGAAAAAGTGAGCGAAGTGAATTACAAGGTCAGACAACCAGGAAGGCGAAAGCCCGAACAGATCTATCACGTTAATCTGTTGAAAGCCTGGAGGGATAGAGAGTCCCTAGTCGCATACACTTGGTCACCAGCTCAAACTGGTTGCGTGATTCCTGAGGTGGGAATAGCAGCCACCTTGTCACAACCCCAACAACAGGAGGTTAAGGAGTTTGTGCTTCGCAACAAGGAGGTATTCTCTGAGCTGCCGGGACAAACATCTGGGGTAGAGCATGACATCATTACCCCGCCCGGTGAAAGGGTGAAGTTAAAACCCTATCGGATCCCAGAGGCCCGACGGGAGGCAATACGGGAGGAAGTACAGAAAATGCTGAACTTAGGGGTGATAGAGGAGTCCCAAAGTGATTGGTCTAGTCCCATTGTGTTGGTGCCTAAACCGGATGGGAGCTGGCGATTTTGTAACGATTTTCGTCAGTTGAACAAAGTTACAAAATTTGACACCTACCCCATGCCACGTATAGATGAGTTGATCGACCGGCTGGGAACAGCCCGATACATGACGACTCTTGACCTCACAAAAGGGTATTGGCAAATCCCCCTGGCCAAGTCGGCCAAAGAGAAAACCGCATTTGTAACCCCAGACGGGGCGTTCCAATATAAAAGAATGCCGTTCGGGTTACAGAATGCGCCGGCCACATTCCAGCGGAAAATGGACCAGATGCTGAGGCCCCATCGGAAGTATGCTGCGGCTTACCTGGATGACATAATTGTCCATAGCACAGATTGGGCCTCACATCTGCCAAAAGTGCAAGCAGTCCTGGACTCTGTTCGGGAAGCGGGGTTTACGGCTAACCCCAAGAAGTGTACCATTGGGCAGGAGGAGGCCAAATATCTTGGGTACACCATTGGGAGGGGAGTAATAAAACCCCAACTCAACAAAGTCGAGGCCATCCAGAGTTGGCCACGTCCCAACAGCAAGAAGCAGGTACGAGCCTTTCTGGGAATCGCTGGGTATTATCGGCGATTCATTCCCCACTTTGCTTCTAAGGCTGTGCCCCTAACCAACCTGACGAAGGGGAAAGGGTCGGTCATGATTAAATGGACCCCCGAGGCTGAGGCAGCATTCCAATTCTTGAAACAAGCCTTATGTAGCCAGCCAGTGTTGTACTCACCCGACTTCTCTAAAGACTTTGTCGTACAAAGTGATGCGTCAGATGTGGGGTTAGGAGCAGTATTGTCCCAGGTCTGGAACGGGGAAGAGCACCCAGTCATTTACCTCAGCAGGAAGTTGAAGTCCCATGAGGTAAATTACGCCACCGTTGAAAAGGAGTGTTTAGCGGTGAAGTGGGCTCTAGATTCCCTTCGGTACTACCTGCTAGGTAGGCACTTTGACATGGTTACGGATCACGCTCCGTTAAAGTGGATGGCTCAAAACAAGGAAACAAATAGAAGAGTGAATAGGTGGTTCCTGGCCCTCCAGGAATTCAACTTCACAGTAAAGCATCGCCCTGGCGTTCAAATGGGGAATGTGGATGCTTTGTCTCGAGTACATGAGTGCCTGATTGCTGGTGTTCCAACCCCGAGGTTAAAACAAGAGGGGGGGGTATGTGACAGCAGGAAGGTAAAGTCGCCTGGTTGCATCCAGGGGGGTAGATATATTTCGCCCAGATTCAGGCTTTACGCCGACTTATACAACTAGGTGGAGAGTTGTATAAGCCCAGCTGAGGCAAATGGGCTCATGGATGACTCATACCTCTAGGGAGAGTGTGGGGCGTCGTGCAGACAGGGAGTTGATGAGACCAGCTGAAGCTTGTCAGCTCATTTAGGCCTCTATAAGAACTCCCAGCTTCATTAGATGTTAGCTCATGCCTGGACCCAGACCTGTGTGGACTGTCTAGGGAGAGTGAACCCCTGTGCGGTGAGACAAAGCCTGTGTGGCTATTTGCTTGGACATTTAAAACCAGGGACTTAGGGACTAGGACAGCACTAGGCTGATCCCAGTTGTTAGTTAGGAAACCTGTATGTTTAGTCAGAGGTCAAGTTGACCAGGGTTTATTTTGTTTATGTTTCTTTTGCTTTGCTGTGTTTTGTCACTGTAAATAGAAAATAAACCGCACCTTTTTGATTTTGAAAACCACAACCTCCGTTTGCTGGGCCTGTTTTTGTGTGGGGAGCCCATCTCGGGGGTCACACACACCCGCTGCCGAGCTAACCCCCTCACAATATATATATATATATATATATATATACACATACATATTGTGAACTTTTGGGGATTATAGCTCCACGGGACTAAGTGCATAAACCGTTGACTTTTAAACAAAAAGGCTTTTATTTGTGAATAAAGCAAAAATAACGCTTAATTCAGCACACAGAAAAGTATAAACTAAAGTCCACTTATCTTCCAGCATAAAATCAAAAGTCCTGCTTGTCTTCAGCACAAAAATAAACCAAAGGAAAGACACATACAGTTTTGTAGGGGAACTTCCAGAGCCCTTGCTGAATCTTTCCAAGCTCCCAGCAAACAGACAGCTCCTCTCCACAGGTGCAATCCTCATACTCCTTCCCCACACCTCTAGCATCACTTCCTGTTTTATGAGCTGTCTTCCTGGAAGCCCTTAACCCCCTGTGTGCTGACTCCCAGTGGTCAGGAGTGGAGGCTCTATCCCACCCGAATGTCACTTTAGAGCCTCCGAAATTCCGGGCCCCAAATACCTCTCTATTAAGACAAAGAGGACTGCGAGCCAGTCCTCTCTGGACTATTTATTTTGCCAGAAATTCCTCACCCATTGGGTGACCTCCTGAACACTATTACCACTCGTTAAAGGGACCATAACCCAAATATTGGTGCTACATAGCACCCGTCCAGGACCCAACCTTGGCGTCCTGTACATTTCCCCCCCCCCTCTGCCTCAACGCGGAGGTGTTGGAGGCACCACTCGACACCATACAATGGACTCGGGAGAGGGCATCGGCATTCTGATGTTGTCTCCCGGGTCTGTGTTCTACCACAAAATTGAACTCCTGGAGAGAAAGGAACCACCTTGTCACCCTGGCATTGGTGTGCTTGTTTTGCCTCATCCAGGTAAGGGGAGCGTGGTCTGACATCAAGCGAAACTTCCTACCTAGGAGGAAATATCGTAGGGAGTCCAAAGCCCACTTGATGGCGAGACACTCCCGCTCTACCACAGCGTAGTTTTTCTCAGCTGCTGTCAGCTTCCTACTAAGAAAAACTACGGGATGCTCTTCTCCATTGCTTTCCTGCGACAGGACTGCTCCCAATCCCTCACTTGAAGCATCTGTCTGCACTACAAAATCTTTTGCGAAATCCGGAGCTACAAGCACCGGATCCTGGCACAATGCCGTCTTAAGCTTTTGAAAAGCTTTCTCGGCCTCGGCATTCCACTTTATCATCACTGACTTTCTGCCCTTGGTCAAGTCCGTCAGCGGTGCAGCAATGGTGGCGAAGTTGGGGACAAACCTCCTATAATAGCCAACTATGCCCAGAAACGCTCTGACCTGCTTCTTGGTTAGGGGACGGGGCCAGTCCTGTATGGCTTCCACCTTACTCATTTGGGGCTTCACCAACCCCCTACCCACAATATACCCTAGGTACTTGGCTTCCTCCATCCCAATGGCACACTTCTCCGGATTGATGGTGAACCCTGCTCTTCTCAAGGAGTCTACCACTGCCTGAACCCGGGGAAGATGGGACTCCCAATCAGTGCTGAAGATGACTATGTCATCTAAGTAGACAGAAGCGTACTGTTGATGTGGGCGCAGAGTTTTGTCCATGGCCCTTTGGAACGTGGCAGGGGCAGAGTGTAGACCAAATGGCATCCTTTTGTATTGGAAGTGGCCTTCCGGGGTAGAGAAGGCCGTTTTCTCCCTGGCTTCCTTGGTCAGGGGAATCTGCCAGTACCCTTTTGTGAGGTCCAGCGTGGTGATGTACCTGGCAGGACCTAACCTCTCAATTAGCTCATCTACTCGTGGCATGGGATACGCATCAAACTTGGAGACTTCATTAAGTTTTCTGAAGTCGTTACAGAAGCGGAGGGTGCCGTTGGGTTTGGGTACCAACACGATTGGACTTGACCACTCGCTTTGTGACTCTTCAATGATTTCAAGTTTGAGCATTCTTTTAACCTCGTCAGATACCGCCACCCTATGAGCTTCTGGGATACGGTAAGGCTTTAACCGGATTTTTACATTGGGTTCGGTTACGATGTCATGCTTGATGACATTGGTGAGACCAGGCAATTCTGAAAACATGACCCTATTTCTTTGCAGAAACTCTTTTGCTTGCTGGGTTTGGGGTCTAGTCAGGGTGGCAGCAACCTGCACCAGGTCGATCCCTGCATGGTCCCCTGACTGTACCCCTACCACCGCAGATACCTGTTCCCTGTCTCTCCAGGGTTTCAATAAATTCACGTGATAGATTTGGTAGGGTTTTCTTTTCCCTGACTGGTGTATCTTGTAGTTCACCTCACCTACTTTCTCTACTACCTCAAATGGGCCTTGCCACTTGGCCAAGAATTTGCTCTCCACCGTGGGTATTAGAACAGCCACCCGGTCTCCTACTTGAAACTGTCTAATTTTAGCCGACCGGTTATACACTCTTCTTTGGGCATCCTGAGCCTTCTGCATGTGCTCCCTCACCAGCGGCATCACCTTAGCCACCCTCTCTCGCATTTGAGAGATATGTTCTACCACAGTTTTATGTGGTGAGGACTCACTTTCCCATGTTTCTTTTACTAGGTCGAGCAACCCCCGGGGCCTTCGTCCATACACTAGCTCAAACGGCGAGAAGCCCGTGGATGCTTGTGAAACCTCCCGGATGGCAAACAGCAAGGCAGGGAGTAACATATCCCAATCCTTCACGTCTTTCTGGACCACTCTTTTCAACATGGACTTTAGAGTTTTATTAAATCTCTCGACTAGGCCATCGGTCTGCGGATGATAAACGGATGTCCGCAACTGCTTAATCTGAAACAGTTTGCATAAGTCCGCCATCACCTTTGACATAAAAGGGGTGCCCTGGTCCGTCAGTATCTGTTTGGGGAACCCAGTCCGTGAGAACATTTGAAACAACTCCCGGGAAATGGCCTTAGAGGAAGCTTTCCTCAAAGGGATTGCTTCTGGATACCTAGTTGCGTAATCTAGTATGACCAATATGTATTGGTGCCCCCTTGCCGACTTTACCAGGGGTCCCACCAGATCCATAGCGATCCGCTCGAATGGGACCTCAATAATTGGCAAGGGTACTAGAGGGTTTCTATAGTGGGGCATCGGGGCAGTTAACTGGCAAATGGGACAAGATGCACAATATTTTTTAACCTCGGCCTTCACTCCTGGCCAATAAAACCGGTCGGTTATCCTGGCCTCTGTTTTCTCTGCCCCCAGGTGTCCTCCTAGTGCGTCGTTGTGGGCTAGATCAAGGAGCATCCACCGATATGGTTGGGGAACCAGCAACTGCTCTACAGTTTCCCCTCGGCTCTCAGCTACTCGATATACCAAGTCCCCCTTCAATGCAAAATGAGGAAACCTCTGATCTGCCCCTGGCATTTGTAAGACCCCATCAATAACAGAAACCTGCTCTCGAGCATTGATCAAGGTAGGATCCTGTAATTGGGCGGTGCCGAATGCACCCCTGGATACATCCAGTTCTGGATGCACTGGCCTCGAGGATGTTTCCCCCTCATCCTCCTCAGCCGGAGAGAGCTCCTCATCTTCCTCCCCCAGCATGACTTGTAATGGGAAAACTTCCCCCCCCTCAGAGATCAACTCGGTTTTAAGACCTGGAACAGAAACATTATCACCCACATTAGTATTCTCTGTAACTTCACTATCAGTGACGGGTATCTCCATATTAGAGGGGTGTGTTGTGGGGGTTTCAGGCCCAGATCCCTCAGACTCTGTCCCTTCCAGGCCCTGTGTCCCCAGTACTCCGGGCAGCCCCATCTGTACCTGGTTCCATAGTTCAAGAAATAGTGGACAGTTCCGCCCCACTATGATGTCATGTAATAAGCTTTTCACCACCCCAACCTCTTGTGTAACTGAAATATGGCCATAGGAAACCGTTACTGGGACCAGGGGGTACTCCCTGGTGTCCCCATGGATACACACTACCCGTAGAGTCTTATTCACTGGGCCGAGTCTCCCGAGCACCCTGGCATGTACCAGTGTTATCATGCTGCCGGAGTCCAGGAGCGCCTTGGCAGGAAGGTGGTTCACCCACACTTCACACTCGAACCGTCCTTCAGCCAGATCAAGATGAGTGGCACACACTCTTTGCACATAGAAAGAGCTTCTCCGACCGGTCCCACAGTCCATAGGCTCCTCCTGCAGCGGGCACTGTGCCCGGGTATGCCCCCAGGACCGACATCGCCAACACTGTAGGTCCCCCATCCGTGGGACAGTAACCAACCTTCGTGGTTCTGCGGAGGATGATGCAGGTTTGGGGGTTCCAACGTCAGGCAGGGCTTCTCTCCTCTGTGCTGTGGCTGGTCTGGTTGCCCTTGGTGTGGGTTCCCGACGCTTGGCAGGCCCAAGCAGGTCCTCTACCACGGTGTACCTTTCGACCAACTCAACCAGCTGGTCAGCAGTTGCAGGGTCTCCGTGGCTTACCCAGCGCTGTAGGTCATCTGGCAGGGACCGCAGGTACCAATCCATCACCACCCGTTCCACCATTTGTGGGCCTGACAATTTTTCCGGCTGCAGCCATTTTTTCACCAGCTGCACTAGTTTGTGCATTTGGGACCTAGGTGGTCGGTCAGGTTTGTACCGCCAGCGATGCACCCTCTGAGCCCGGACGGCTGTGGTCACTCCCAGGCGGGCCAGGATCTCTGCCTTCAGCCGTTCATAGTCGCTGATGTGCTCAAATGGGAGATCAAAATAGGCCTTTTGCGGGTCACCGGTGAGGAAAGGGGAGATAATGCCAGCCCATTGGTCACGGGGCCACCCCTCTCTCTCCGCTATTCTTTCAAAGGTGGTGAGAAAGGCCTCTACATCATCGCTGGGTGTTAGTTTTTGTAAGAAATGGGTGGCTCTCACGGACACTTGGTTGCCAGCGGCAACGACCGCTTGCTCTCGTCCCTGAGCCAGCCGCTGTATTGCCTCCTGCAAGGCAGCCACCTGTGCTCGAGTGGACTCCTGCTGGGCCGTAAACTGGGTAGTTAGCAGCAGTGTGCTTTCCTCATGGCGACGGTTTGCCTCTGCTAAAGCTTGCTGTTGGGTCGCAATGGCTTGTTGCTGGGTCGCAGTGGCTTGCTGCTGGGTCGCAGTGGCTTGTGCCAAAGCCTTGATGACCTCCTCCATGCCTTTGTCTGCTGTTTGCAATGTCTGAGCTGACTTCACCCAAGACATGCCATAAGCCCACTGTTTCTTTAAATGTCAGTTTGTTTTTTAAACGGTTTTTGCAGCTGCAAATGCACTTTGCACGCATCCAAGGCACCAGTTGTGAACTTTTGGGGATTATAGCTCCATGGGACTAAGTGCATAAACCGTTGACTTTTAAACAAAAAGGCTTTTATTTGTGAATAAAGCAAAAATAACGCTTAATTCAGCACACAGAAAAGTATAAACTAAAGTCCACTTATCTTCCAGCATAAAATCAAAAGTCCTGCTTGTCTTCAGCACAAAAATAAACCAAAGGAAAGACACATACAGTTTTGTAGGGGAACTTCCAGAGCCCTTGCTGAATCTTTCCAAGCTCCCAGCAAACAGACAGCTCCTCTCCACAGGTGCAATCCTCATACTCCTTCCCCACACCTCTAGCATCACTTCCTGTTTTATGAGCTGTCTTCCTGGAAGCCCTTAACCCCCTGTGTGCTGACTCCCAGTGGTCAGGAGTGGAGGCTCTATCCCACCCGAATGTCACTTTGGAGCCTCCGAAATTCCGGGCCCCAAATACCTCTCTATTAAGACAAAGAGGACTGCGAGCCAGTCCTCTCTGGACTATTTATTTTGCCAGAAATTCCTCACCCATTGGGTGACCTCTGGAACACTATTACCACTCGTTAAAGGGACCATAACCCAAATATTGGTGCTACATAGCACCCGTCCAGGACCCAACCTTGGCGTCCTGTACAATATATATATCTATATATATATATATATATATATATATATATATATATATATATATATATATATACTAGGGCTGTTACTGATTAAAATTTTGTGTTCGATTAATCGTTTTTATATTTTTAATCGATTAATCGACTAATTTCGATTGATTATAACGCACATACAGATCCAACTACTTTTAGCTAATTTCCTTGCAGGCTGATTCCCAGTGCATCTACCAACCACTGGAAAAATGATTAGCAGGATACAAAAAACACACAAAGGCAGCGCTCGATGGGAATAGCATTAACACTTTTATAGTCTTCAAGTACTGTAGGTAACAAAATAAATATTGCACTGGAGATAAAATCAATGTAGCTACATAAACTGTAAAAATGGTGCGAGTAATACCAAACGGTAGCAAAAGCAGTCATAAAAACATGTAGCTAAGTATGATACTGGTATAAAAATGTGTACGACGATACCACTGCTGAATCCAGATGAGGAGGGGTTAACATCAGTCCGTCGGCATGTAGATGTCCTGTGAAGGGAACGATCACAACTCCCAGTGGATGGCTGTAGAATCCCAGGTTGATAGAGGGAAGTGATAGAGGGAAGTGTAACAGCCCTTGTGTGTGGCAGATAGTAAGGTCTCGCCGGCATGGAGATATGAAGGCACAGCAAAGGAGCCCTTCAGATGGACACGGCAAGTCCCGCCGGTGTCTGTGGCGTCACTGGACCTCTGACGGAACTCCCTGAAGACCCGGAATTTTGATAGATCAAAAGAATTATGATCGATCAAAAAACTTAATCGATTAATCGAGGAATTAATAGTTAATTTCCACAGCCCTAATATATACTGTATATATACAATCCTATACCCACATTTGATCCAGCAGGAAAAAAAATCCTTCCTGATCCCCCAAGAGGCATTTGGATTTTACCCGGATCAACTTTGCTTATAAATATAAGTACCCAGTTATATTATGTACATTTAGGAAAGTATCCAGGCCTTTCTTAAAGCAATCTACTGATCTGGCCAGAACCACCTCTGGAGGGAGTCTATTCCACATTTTCACAGCTCTTACTGTGAAGAAACCTTTCCGTATTTAGGAGATTAAATCTCTTTTTCCTCTAGACGTAAAGAGTGTCCCCTTGTCCTCTGTGATGACCTTAAAGTGAATAACTCAACACCAAGTTCCCTATATGGACCCCTTATATATTTACGCATATATTCTTTTTTTAACATCCTTTTCTGTACTACTCTGATCACTGCATAAGCAATAGTTTTAGCTGCCATGAATGTCATGAGTGCCTCCCGTTACCGTGATGGTCAGGATGTCACTCTTACAACCAGCTAAATAAATCATTGGAGTCATGCTGCTGGCTCAGTTAAGTGGCATTGGACTAGGGTGACCACATGTCCCTGGATTGCCCGGGACAGTCCCGCATCTTGCAGGTCTGTTCCGGGCACCTTCATTCCAGGACAATACAGTGTCCCGGAATGAAACTGACACAGCCACCCCCCCCCCCCCGGGGCCAATCTGATGCCCCCAAAAAAGGCCGCCACATCACCGCTTTACTCACTGACAGTACTTGTCCTGGCCGGGAATGCCTGGAGGAGCACAATCCCGCCCCCTGCTTGTGATTGGAGAAATAATAAATCCCGCCTCTTGTGTCCAATCCCTGTGCTGTGATTCGTTATAGCACAAGCTGATTTTTGGGAAGGGAGGGTGTCCCTGAATGGTAGTTTGGAAATGTGGTCACCCTACATTGGACCCAGAACTATGATGGCACCATCCGATGGGAGGTGAATAAGCCACAACTCAAGGAACCCCTAACAGACTCTGGAGGAACCCAGAGGGGTTGAGAATGGCTGATGTATGTCATTTTTTCTTTTATACTTACCTTATTCCAAAGTCTTCAGACCACTAACATGACTTCTTCCTCTTCACTCTCCTCCCAGCAATGTGTGGTCTTGGATGATGCCTTAAAAAGTGTCGCTGGCTTGATGACATTGGCAACGCTCAATCATTTGCATCATTACATTAGTGGATGAAGGGTGTCTTAAAATCTCAATAAAGAAATATTGAACATTGAAGGGTGCCATGAGGATACCTACTTAGATGGTGGAACCATGACACCCTGCACTCACAATCTTTCCTCAGTTTGCTGGTTTGAGTGATGTGGGAGAAAGCTCTGAAATGGAAGTACAAAATTGTGGCCTAAGCTGAGCTAAGAACCTAATAAAGGCTCTGTTTTGTTGAATAAAAACTTTGCCCTGAGGTAGGCTTTAAGTCAGGGGTGCCCAACCTTTTGAAGGACGAGGGCCACTTAAGCAAATTGGTAACTGGTTGCGGGCCACAATGAGCAGAGTGGGTGGATGGCATGTCCGTGTCTGCTCTGCATATGCAGAGCGGACACAGCCCACGATACTTTTTAGCGGATCGGATTGGAGGTAGAACACAAGTCGGTTTATGTCTTCCACTACTTAGAGGTGAATGGAGGGTCCAATTGGTCGGACTGTCGGACTGACCGCGTGAAAGGGGCCCGAGGCTGCTTTCACACTGATGCGCTGCGATTTACCCGCACCACGGGTGCAACGCAGTGTACCTTTGGCTTTTCCTGCACTTTGCAATAGACTTTTATTATATTCTTCAGGTTTGGTGCACTTTCGGAAAACTCACCAAACTCGCAGGTAATAACAGAAGTCTATGACTCAGTGCAGGTAACCCGCAGGTAAACTGCTCTGCACCTGTGGATTAGTTTGAAAGCAGCCCAGTAACCACTGCAGAACACATATGCCCATATATATATATACTGTGATTTTAGTAATAAACATACCTTTAATAACAGTGTTCTATTCTATTCCATCCCAGAGCAGGAGGTCGCGGGCCACATCAGAAGGCTCCACGGGCCACATGTGGCCCCCGGGCCACTGGTTGGGCACCCCTGCTTTAAGTCAATGCAGGAGGTCTAAGAATGTTTTCCCCCCCCCACAGAGTTATTTTCTGATCCAGCGTTAAAATTAATTGAATTACCTGTGATGGAAGGTGACGGCATGACTCTGAAGTGTTACACAAGTCTGGCCCCACCTAGAAAGAGCACAAAGCTGCAGTTTGCTTTCTACAGAGATGGCAAGAATGTTCGGGAAATCGGTGTGTCTGATACATACAGAGTGATCTCAGCTCAGCTGGAGGATTCTGGGAAATATACCTGTGAAGTGAGAACGGCGTCTGACAATGTGAGGAAGAACAGCAAGGCCTTATCCATTCAGATCCAAGGTGAGCACCCAACACTAACTTCAAGAACATTTTCCAAAATTTTCTAAAATCTAAATTGTACGCTTGTTTACACTCTCCTACCATTATTTAACTAACATTGTGGCCTTATTTTTTTCCTTTAGTTTCTAGTTTTTTTTTTCCTCAAAAATATGTGCTATATACTGTATGTTAACCAATTTTACCCTATTGGGGGTCACCTTTAACCACTTAAGACCCGAACCATTATGCAGCTTAAAGACCTTGCCACTTTTTGCGATTCGGCACTGCGTCACTTTAACTGACAATTGTGCGACCTGGCTCCCAAACAAAATTGGCGTCCTTTTTTCCCCACAAATAGAGCTTTTCTTTGGTGGTATTTGATCACCTCTGCAGTTTTTATTTTTTGCGCTATAAACAAAAATAGAGCAACAATTTTGAAAAAAATGCAATATTTTTTACCTTTTTCTATAATAAATATCCCCAAAAAATATCTATGAAAACATTTTTTTCCCTCAGTTTAGGCTGATACATATTCTTCTACATATTTTTGGTAAAAAAAATCGCAATAAGTGTTTATTGATTGATTTGCGCAAAAGTTATAGCGTTTACAAAATAGGGGATAGTTTTATGGCATTTTTATTAACTCTTTTTTTTTACTAGTAATGGCGGCGATCAGTGATTTTTTTTCGTTACTGCGACATTATGGCGGACACATCGGACACTTTTGACACATTTTTGGGACCATTGTCATTTTCACAGAGATCAGTGCTATAAAAATGCACTGGTTACTGTGAAAATGACACTGGCAGTGAAGGGGTTAACCAGGAGGGGGCGCTGTAGGGGTTAAGTGTGCCCTGATGTGTTTTACTTACTGTGGGGGGCGTGGCTTAGCGTGTGACGTCACTGATTATCGTTCCCTATGACAGGGAACAGACGATCAGTGACAGGCTCACTAGGAAGCACGGGGAGAGGTTTGTTTACACCTACCTCTCCCCGTTCATCCTCTCTGTGACCCTATCACGGGACACCAGCGGCAATCGGGTCCGCTGTTCCCGCGGGGACAGTCACGGAGGAGAGGATCGGGTCGCGAGCGCGCCGCCGGTGGCGCGCTCGCGACCTACGGCTGGGCTCTTACAGGGGACCTACCTGTATGCCCATGTGCCCAGCCGTGCCATTCTGCTGACGTACATCGGCGTGCGGCGGTCCTCAAGTGGTTAAGGGCTGTTCCTTTAATAGGCACAGTGGTGGTCCTGGATGGGTACAAGGCTCTTTAGGGATTCCAAACATATCTGGCCCTTTTTAGGACATACCACATCCCTACCAAGCAAGACAAAAAAAAGGAGGAGGTATTATATGGGACTTGTAAGGTACTCAACGTGATAATCTACAACTAGGTTTCTGCTACATTTGTATCATCTTATTGTAGCGGGTATGTGAATTTAGGGGAGGCATCTGGGTGGTAGTGTAACCCAGATGCATTGATTGTTAGGGAATCTGAGACCCTTTTATGGTTCTTTGAGGACTCTGGTGGTGTGAGGTTCCCTGCGGCCTGCAGGTGAGGCTGTCGCCCTGGCCGGAGCTGAACACTCACCGCAAGACTGCTTCCCTTTTTGTCCTTTCCTGGCGCTGGTACGGCGGGGCGGGGAACCTGCTGTGACGCAAAGGGAGAGGAGATAAAAGGGGCGGACGCCCTGACCTTGGGGTTCAGAGTTTGGAGGACGCGGCCGCAACCCAGGCACCTTCAGCCTGGGTGCTGGCGTTCCGGAGTTCCGGGCCCAGGTGCCCTTGACCTGGCCGGAGCGGGAGATGGAGTCCATCTCAGGCACCTTTAGCCTGGGGTGAGGTACTATGGCGGAAGCCTGGGGCTCAGTACCTTCGACTGAGTTTCGCGAGGGTGGAGGAATCTGAGGGGGCCCTAACTCCTTGGGTGCCCGTGTCTGAGACGAGGAGGCCGGTGAGCGGAACTTCTCTGGAGAGTCCAGCGCAGCATTGCTGGTGACGGGGAGGCCTCCGCTAACTGTCTTGGACGGATGTCTTCCCCCTGATAGGGGCTACGATAGCGAAGGTAATCAATGTTCTGTTCAATATAGTCAGTGGCAGTGACTATTCGCCACTGGTGACACCACAGTGGTTAGCTCTAAAGAATTGTGCCTTGGCCTACTCCCCACAAATACTGAAGTGGTATATGGGTCTCAACCTGTCTGTGCTGTATGACTATTTATTGAGAAGAATAAATACGAGTTGGACCTTTTCAGTGTGTGGAACTCTGGTTACTTGGCGCAAAGGGGAGTCAATCCGAGGAGAGGATTTGACTCTGGAACACATACACAGGCCCGATAGTTCTGGCCTTCACCTCCAGTCTCTCTGGAGGACATGGGCCGTGGTGTATCTCATCCCTCCCCCCAGTACTAACCCCTAGACGAGACCAACAAGCCGTGAATGAGAAGGGGTGAGAGGGGTGAGGTCGCTACATTATCAACACATTTTATTAAAACAAGTTAAAAATGATGTCCATAGAAAATCCAAAAATTATTCACATCTCCACCTCGCTCTATCAACTGTATAATATTAATTTAAACAGCCTGTCAGTATAACAATTACCGTATTTTCCGGCGTATAAGGCGACCTTTTACACTTAAAAAAAAAAAAACAGCCAAAAAGCAGGGGTTGTCTTATACTCCGGGTCGGCCCTTCAGATGCACGCTGGATGTGCGCTAATACATCGCGGGGGGCGTGGTCTGGCCGCAATCGAATATGGCCGCTTAATCCCGGAGCTCCGCTCCTCCACAGAGCTACACAAAGCCATCCAGCATAGCTCCTCTTCCCTAGAACAGGGGATATCGACACCGCTCATCCCCCGGATTATGACCCGCGGCCACTCCCGATCATCAGGAACACGCAGGCTCCTGGATTACTATGCAGCCCCCCGGGGCCGCCATCAGGGGGGTACAGGCAGTACACCTGTAAGGGGCCCGGAGATCCCCAGGGGCCCAGATGGCCCCCCCTCTTTTTTTTTGTAAGGGGCCCAGAGGTCCCCAGGGCCCGGATGGAAACCTCCCTTTTTTTATATATATAAAAAAAAAATGTATAATTTTTTTTTTACTTTTTGTAAGGGGCCCAGAGGCTCCCGGGGCCCCGGATGGCAACCCCCCTTTTTTTTTGTTCTTTTGCTTTTTTTGTGTTCGTTAGCACCCAAACCCCCCGCTTCTCAATTCGTGGCACCCCCCCCGCTTCTCAATTTGTGGCAGCCCCCTCCGCTTCTCAACTCGTGGCGGCAGCACCCCCCCCCCCGGTTCTCCTCTGCTCCAGGGGGCCCATGCCTGAAGCTGTGTAAGGGGCCCCAAAATTCCTGATGGCGGCCCTGCAGCCCCCACAGCTTCTGGCCCAAAATGATGCTGATTGGGACAGAGACATTCTGACAGATGTCACCAGAAGAACATGTGTCCGCACTAGGGTGACCACATTTCCAAACTGCCATTCAGGGACACCCTCCCTTCCCAAAAATCAGCTTGTGCTGTAACGAATCACAGCATAGTGGTTAGACACGAAAGGACGTCAATTTTGTTTGGGAGCCACGTCGCACGACCGCGCAATTGTCAGTTAAAGCGACACAGTGCCAAATTGTGAAAACACCTCTGATCATTATGGTCCGTATTGGTCCGGTCTTTAAGTGGTTAATGTCTGGTCTGGTCTACTGGGGAAGGATAAGACACCAGGATGTGAGAGATGTGCTGGTATATGGGGTTGACCCTTGTCAAGCAAGGATACCCCCAAGGGAACAAACAACCCAGTTGATTAATGAAAAGATTTACCATTTAAACCCTTTGCCCATCATTCTGAACCTTGTTTTTTTTTTGTTTGTTCTTTCACAGCAATTTTTTCTGAGCCAGTTTTACGTTTAAATCAGCCGCATTTAACAGAAGGTGACGTCATAAATGTAAAATGTGAAACAACTCTGGTCCCACCCAATAAAAACACAGAGCTGCGGTTTGTCTTTTACAAAGACGGACGGACTGTGCAGGAATTCGGTGTATCTGATACATACAGAGTGCCGTCATCTCAGATAGAGGATTCTGGGAATTATGCTTGTGAAGTACAAACTGCAAATGGAACTGTGAAAAAGAGGAGTAAAAACGCATTAATCCGGATTAAGGGTCAGTATGAAGCATCAGAACCAGCCTTGAAAAATGTAATTGTGTTGTCTTCATCTGGCCTTATACAGTGAGGGAAATAAGTATTTGATCCCCTGATGATTTTGTACGTTTGCCCCACTGACAAAGAAATGATCAGTCTATAATTTTAATGGTCGGTTTATTTTAACAGTGAGAGACAGAATAGCAACAAAACCCAGAAAAACGCATTTCAAAAAAGTTATAAATTGATCTGCATCTGATCTGCATCTGATCTGCATCTGATCTGACTTATGCCCTGTACACACAATCAGTTTTATCGATGAAAAAAGTCCAATGGACTTTTTTCATCGGAAAAAACGATTGTGTGTGGGCCCCATCTGACTTTTTTTTTCATCGGTGTAAAAAAAAAAATAGAACATGTTTTAAATTTTTCCGATGGTAAAAAAACCGATAAGAAATTCCGATCGTCTGTGTGGAACTCCATCGGAGAAAAATCCACGCACGCTCAGACTAAATTAGAAGACGGGGAGCGCTCGTTCTGGTAAAACTAGCGTTCGTAATGGAGATGGCACATTCGTCACGCTGTAACGGACTGAAAAGCACGGTGAATGAAAAGCGCGAATCGGCTCTCATCAAACTTTTTTTAACACGCGGTAACACGAAATCAGCAAAAGCAGCCCAAAGGGTGGCGCCGTTGGATTTGAACTTCCCCTTTATAGTGCCGTCGTACGTGTTTTACGTCACAGCGTTTTGGACGGTCGGAATTTTGTCTGATGGTGTGTAGGCAAGACTGATGGAAGTCAGCTTCATCGGAATTCCGACGGAAAATTCCATCGGATTTTATTCCGTCGGAAATCCGATCGTGTGTACAGGGCATTAGTACTTGGTGGCAAAACCCTTGTTGGCAATCACAGAGGTCAGACGTTTCTTGTAGTTGGCCACCAGGTTCTCACACATCTCAGGAGGGATTTTGTCCTCTTTGCAGATCCTCTCCAAGTCATTAAAAGAGAAGTATAGCTAAAACTTGTCTGGCTGTACTTCTCCTATGGATCACAGGAGTGCAATTTGTGCAACTGAAGTCCGCTCTCTATTGACGTCACAGAAATCAGTCGTGACAATGAGGGTCGGGATCTGCCAGGTGCCTGGTCTGACACCCTGCTTAGCCTCTCAGCAAGCCGCTGAGAGCCTGAGCTGGCCGCCCCCGTGCCCTCCACAGCTCAGCGCTCCAGTGAGCGGGGAGGAAGCAGAGCAGAGAGCAACTGATTGACAGCCAGCAGCTCTCTGCTCAGGGAGCTGTCCGAACCGAGCGATTGATGGTGTTTGATCGCTCGGTTCTCAGTGTAAAGGCGCATGCAGCATCGGACCGATGCTGCGTCCGCCTAGGTAAGTATAATTGGGGGGGGGGAATCCTTTACTTCTCTTTTAAGGCTTTGAGGCTGAGGTTTGGTAACTCGAACCTTCAGCTCCCTCCACATATTGTATATAGGATTAAGGTCTGAAGACTGGCTAGGCCACTCCATGACCTTAATGTGCTTTTTATTGAGCCACTCCTTTGTTGCCTTGGCCGTGTGTTTTGGGTCATTGCCATGCTGGAAGACCCATCCATGACCCATTTTCAATGCCCTGGCTGAGGGAAGGAGGTTCTCACCCAAGATTTGACGGTACATCGTCCCTTTGATGCGGTGAAGTTGTCCTGTCCCCTTAGCAGAAAAACACCCCCAAAGCATAATGTTTCCCCCTCCATGTATGACGGTGGGGGATGGTGTTCTTGGGGTCATAGGCAGCATTCCTCCTCCTCCAAACACGGCGAGTTGAGTTGATGCCAAAGAGCTCGATTTTGGTCTCATCTGACCACAACACTTTCCCCCAGTTCTCCTCTGAATCATTCAGATGTTCATAACAAGCCTCAGACGGGCTGTACATGTGATTTCCTGAGTAGGGGGACCTTGCGGGGGCTGCAGGATTTCAGTCCTTCCCGGCGTAGTGTGTTACTAACTGTTTTCTTGGAGACGATGGTCCCGGCTGAGATCATTGACAAGATTCTCCCGTGTAGTTCTGGGCGGATTCCTCACCGTTCTCATGATCATTGAAACTCCACGAGGGGATATCTTCCATGGAGCCCCAGACCGAGGAGAGTGACCGTTATTTTGTGTTTCTTCCATTGGCGAATAATCCCCCCAACTGTTGTCACCCTCTCACCAAGCTGCTTGGCGATGGTCTTGTAGCCCATTCCAGCCTTGTGTAGGTCTACAGTCTTCTCCCCGACATCCTTGGACAGCTCTCTGGTCTTGGCCATGGTGGAGAGATTGGAATCTGATTGATTGCTTCTGTGGACAGGTGTCTTTTATACAAGTAACAAGCTGAGATTGGGAGCACTCTCTTAAGAGTGCTCCTAATTTCAGCTTGTTACCTGTAAAGAAGACACCTGGGAGCCAGAAATTGATCTGATTAATAGGGGATCAAATACTTATTTCACTCATTAAAATGCAAATCAATTTATAACTTTTTTGAAATGTGTTTTTCTGGATATTTCTTTTTCGTACATCACGGGACACAGAGCGACTTAGTCATTACTAATGGGTTATATAGTTTACCTTCAGGTGCTGGCACTGGCAACTTCCAAACCGGAAGTACCCTCCCCTATATAAGCCCCTCCCATCCGGGAGCACCTCCGTTTTTTGCCAGTGTCTAAGGTGTTGGCCAAAGAGTAACATGTGTTTTCACTGGGCTTGCGTACAGATTCTTTTACGGGCCTTAGTAAGCTGTTCAGGATCCCACCAAAAAAGCTTCATAGCTAAACGGTCGGTACCCGGGCCTTGCAGCAGAAGAGCAAGGTTTTGCCTGTAATGCCTCTCTTAGGAGGGCTGGACCCTGGGATCCAGAGCTCTGGTCATACCCACGACCAAGATGTTTTCTGTGCAGGGTGCTATACAGGTCCAGGGGAGTGGAATCCTTGGGAACCCGGTCCCTGAAGGTTTAATTACAATGCCTGCCGTGATAGGTGAAGTTTGGGCTTCTGTGGACCAAACAGAGTCCTGCGGCGGGGAACAGGTAAGTGGGGGCCCCCAGGAACTTGGTTCTATTGGGGGACCCCCAAGCCTAATTTGTCTTTCTGTCTGTTACCTAACGGTATTCCCGCTAATATCTGTGTATGCCTGTAACTACTGAAAAATGTAAAATTTTAATAGTAGTCAAGAAAAAAAAAAAGAGGACCGCGGTACCTGTGTTAAACCACTAGAGGCCGCTGTGGTCCATTTTTTCTTGTCATGTGGATCTTTGGTTTTCTCAAGTCAAAAGATCCAGGCAGTTGGTAAGTTCTCTGTGGGAATCCACTTCCTCTGCCCTGTTGCTGCGCTCATCCACCGCACAGGCCCTCCGGCAAAAAGGGCCCTGGCTCCTAGTCCCTGCTTGGTTTTCGAAAAGGGCGCCAATGGCGCATGGGCGCGCGCGCGGGCGCGTGCACGCGCCTCCTATGAAAAAAAAGGGGCGGGGCGGGTGGATGACGCTCGATGCGCGCCGCGGCGCTTCTGCGCATGTGCAGGCATCCCAGCATGTATAAAAGACACAGTACAAGTGTCAGCTGGATGCAAACAGAGCTAGCAACAAACAGTGGCACACAGAGGCGGTTGATGCAGGCATCCCCATAGAAAGGCACTTTAGTGGACACCAGCTGGTATATAGCAGCAACTGTGTTAGACTATTACCAGCAAAATTGGTGTATGACGACGGGAATACCTCAGCTTTGTGCTTAAAGGATATGTCGTCCAGACGCTCCGGAAATAAGTCTTCCAGGAAGCCAAAGGGGTCTCCATCGGGCTCTGAGGATATTGGGCATGCTTGTACTGCACCAATCTCCCCTGAGAATTCAGAGGTCAGTAGCCGTAGGAACCCCGCAGGAGTGCCTGGTGCTGCGGCTGTCCCCAGTCCACCTGCTCCTGCATATATAACAGAGGAGGTTTTATCCTCAACTCTGGGAGGATTGGAAGAGAGATTAACAGCATTGATCGCTGCTTCCCTGTCACAGGGAAAGCGCGTCCGATCTCCGTCTCCTCCTTCAGAGTGCCTGTTAGTGGAGGAACAGCCCCACACAGAGATCGACCTACCTGAAGGGGATCAGGATGAGGTTGATTCAGTTGTGGAGGAATCAACAGTGGAAGAACCTTTCTCAGCATCTCAGGCTGAAAGATTATGGGTTCAGTCTCTGACTAACATGGTCCGATCAGCATTTAAAATGCCTCTGGCGGAACCATCAACCACTACGGTTTCCTCGCTGGGGTCGCTGAAAGCTCCCCAGGCTGTCTGTTCCTTCCCAATCCACCCTTTATTGGAAGGGCTTATTTACCAGGATTGGGAGCATCCTGATAAAATATTTACTCCCCCCAAGAGATTTCCGGTGATCTATCCCATGGAGGATAAGTTCATAAAAAAATGGATGGTCCCTACAGTGGACGCAGCCATCTCTTCTGTGAACAAATCACTGACATGTCCAGTAGATAATGTTCCAATGTTCAAAGACCCAATAGATAAAAAATTGGAGTCTTTACTAAAATCTGCTTTCTCTACAGCAAGCATGGTGACACAACCTGCGGTAGCAGCGATTGGAGTCTGCCAAGCGGTGAAAGATCAGTTGAAACAAGTCTTAAGGGACTTACCAGATCAGCAGGCTCTTGCCCTAGCTGACCTACCTAGAGCCTTGTGTTTTGCGGTGGACGCCATAAAGGATACAATCCAACAGGCCTCCCGCTTTACGCTGTCTGTAGTACATATGCGTAGGCTTCTATGGCTCAAAAACTGGTCTGCTGAAGCTCCCTGTAAGAAATTGCTGGTTAGCTTCCCATTTCATGGAGAACGCTTATTTGGAGAAGATCTGGACAAATATATCCAGAAAATTTCTGCCGGTAAAAGTTCACTCTTACCGGTTAAGAACAAGAGTAGAAGTCCTTCTTTTAAGAGGCCTACTTCTCCAGTCCCTGGCACATCGGCTGTGAAACAGTTCCGACGGCCTCCGCGGTCAAATTCAGGGGGCAGAAATCAGGGACAATCACAGGGTAACAAAAAACCTTGGGTCAAGAGAGGTACAAAACCTCCCCCTAAGTCATGAAGGGTTGCCCCCACTCAATCGGGTGGGGGGAAGACTTCAGTTGTTCACAGAGACCTGGCGGGACACCATCAGAGACAGATGGGTGCTCTCCACAGTAAGTCTGGGATACAAGCTGGAGTTAAAAGACACTCCTCCTGCCCAATTTATGAGGTCAAACGTGCCAAGCGATCCCCAGAAGAGAGGATCCCTCCTTCTGGCACTAGAACAACTATTGCTCCAAGGTGTAATCATGAAGGTTCCCCTGGAAGAAAGTGGGTTCGGGTTTTACTCGAACCTTTTCACAGTCCCCAAACCAAATGGGGACGTGAGGCCTATATTAAATCTAAAAGGGCTAAACAAGTTCCTAAATATCAGGACTTTTCGGATGGAGTCGATCCGATCGGTGGCCACCGCCCTACAAGGGCAGGAATGGTTAGCCTCGATCGACATAAGGGATGCTTATCTGCATATTCCCATCTTTCCGGCCCACCAGAAATTTCTACGCTTTGCAGTAGAAGGGCGCCATTTTCAGTTCAGAGCCTTACCTTTCGGTCTGGCCACAGCACCACGAGTGTTCACAAAAATTCTGGCCCCACTATTGGCCAATCTAAGAACACAAGGTGTAACGATAATGGCATATCTAGACGACCTGCTACTAATAGACCACTCAGTGGAAAAGCTGGAAGTAGCTATTCACAAGACAATCAAGTATCTGGAATATCACGGTTGGATTATCAACCGGGACAAGTCAGCTCTAAGACCAGTCAGAAGTCTGGAATACTTAGGGCTAAGGCTGGATTCAAATCAGAGAAAGATTTTCTTACCTCCAGAAAAGGTGTCGTCTTTAAAAGATTTGACCCACTTAGTGGGTACAAAAAGAAAACCATCCATACGCCTGTGCATGAGGCTGCTGGGAAAAATGGTGGCTTCATTCGAAGCAGTACCCTACGGTCAATTCCATTCAAGGAACTTGCAGAGGGCCATACTGTCAGCCTGGAGCAAAAAAGTTCAGGCTTTAGACTTACCAATGTCCCTGTCCCCTTCCGTTCGCAAGAGCCTCCATTGGTGGTTGGTGCCCCAGAATCTGGAAAAAGGGAAACCCTTCAGTCCGGTTTCTTGGAAGGTGGTCACTACAGATGCCAGCCTCATAGGCTGGGGGGCAGTACTGGAGCAATGGTCTCTCCAGGGCAAGTGGTCAGAAGCAGAGAAGGCCCTGCCCATCAATCTCTTAGAGATACGAGCAGCCCGGTATGCCCTAGTAGCATGGACATCCAAACTCCAAGGGTCCCCTGTCAGAATTCAATCAGACAATGCCACAGCAGTGGCATATATCAATCACCAGGGTGGCACCAGGAGTCGTGCAGCCCAGAGGGAAGCGAATTGCATCCTGGAATGGGCAGAAAGATATTTCCCAGC
This sequence comes from Rana muscosa, assembly GCA_029206835.1. Classification (NCBI taxonomy): domain Eukaryota; kingdom Metazoa; phylum Chordata; class Amphibia; order Anura; family Ranidae; genus Rana; species Rana muscosa. The sequence goes on along the minus strand of CM055126.1, from coordinate 57,787,335 downwards.
CATATCCGCGGTTTTCATCGCAGGAGTGGAAAATTGGAAAGCGGACTTTTTAAGTCGCCAGCAATTATGCCCCGGGGGAATGGTCTCTTCACCCCGAGGTTTTCCAGGCAATATGCCAGCGGTGGGGAACACCGGATGTAGATCTGCTAGCATCCAGATTCAACGCAAAGGTGGACAGATTTGTGTCTCGCACAAGGGATCCCCTAGCTTGCGGCTCGGATGCCCTAGTGTTCCCTTGGGATCAGTTCAAGCTGATATATGCATTCCCACCGCCACAATTGTTACCGCGATTAATCCGCAGAATCAGGGTAGAAAAGAAACCAGTGATTCTGGTGGCTCCAGCGTGGCCCCGAAGGGCATGGTACGCGGAGATTGTAAAAATGTCAGTGAGGAGTCCTTGGACCCTCCCACATCGTCCGGACCTGCTGTCGCAAGGACCGATATACCACCCTTCCTTACCAGCCCTAGGTTTGACGGCCTGGCTATTGAAGCCCACATTCTGAAAAAGAGAGGGCTCTCTAATCCTGTGGTATCTACCATGATCAATGCCAGGAAGCCGGTATCCAGGCAGATCTATTATAGGATCTGGAAGGCGTACATTACATGGTGTGAGGCCAAGAAATGGCATCCACGTAAGTACGTAATAGGTAGGATTTTGGACTTCCTACAGTGGGCTGTAGATAGGAAGCTGGCCTTGAGTACTATCAAGGGTCAGATTTCGGCCTTGTCAAAATTTTTTCAAAGGCCCTTGGCTTCGCATTCACTAGTCAAAGCTTTCATACAAGGAGTGATGCGTATTAGCCCTCCGGTTAGTATTCCCATATGTCCATGGGACTTAAACCTGGTTCTGTCAGTTCTACAGAAACAACCGTTTGAACCATTGCAACACATTTCCTAGGTTCTTCTCACCAGGAAATTGATTTTCTTAGTAGCCATTTGTTCGGCTAAAAGAGTATCGGAATTAGCCGCCTTGTCCTGTAAGGAGCCATATCTGGTTGTCCATAAGGACAGAGTAGTATTACGTCCTCATCCAGCCTTTCTTCCTAAGGTGGTATCGAGGTTTCATTTGAACCAAGATGTGGTTCTTCCTTCTTTTTTCCCCAAACCTAGCTCGGTAGAGGAAAAGTTATTGCATTCTTTGGATGTAGTAAGAGCAGTTAAAGCTTATCTAAAAGCCACTGCTCAGATTCGCAGAACGGATACTTTGTTTATTCTGCCGGAAGGCCCCAGAAAGGGTCAGGCAGCATCAAAATCTACTTTAGCCAAGTGGATTCGACAGGTCATAATACAAGCCTATGGCTTGAGAAAGAGACCGCCTCCATTCAAAGTCAGGGCGCACTCCACAAAAGCAGTTGGAACTTCATGGGCAGTGCATCACCAGGCCTCCCTGGCTCAAGTCTGTAAGGCCGCAACATGGTCTAAAGTACACACGTTTACTAGATTCTACCAGGTAGACGTTAGAAGTCAGGAGGATGTCCCCTTTGGGCGCAGTGTGTTGCAGGCCGCAAAAGATCCTCATGCCTGATGGCGCCCAGCTTATGTATAGTGTATCCCTCCCCTCATTTGGCATTGCTTTGGGACGTCCCATTAGTAATGACTAAGTCGCTCTGTGTCCCGTGATGTACGAAAAAGAAAAAGGGATTTTTATAACAGCTTACCTGTAAAATCCTTTTCTTGGAGTACATCACGGGACACAGAGCTCACACCCCTCTTTTTGGGACACTTATTGCTTTGCTACAAAACTGAGGTGCTCCCGGATGGGAGGGGCTTATATAGGGGAGGGTACTTCCGGTTTGGAAGTTGCCAGTACCAGCACCTGAAGGTAAACTATATAACCCATTAGTAATGACTAAGTCGCTCTGTGTCCCGTGATGTACTCCAAGAAAAGGATTTTACAGGTAAGCTGTTATAAAAATCCCTTTTTTTGTTGCTATTCTGTCTCTCACTGTTAAAATAAACCGACCATTAAAATTATAGACTGATCATTTCTTTGTCAGTGGGGCAAACGTAAAAAATCAGCAGGGATCAAATACTTTTTTCCCTCACTGTATGTAACAAGAAAATAGTTAAAGTGGATGTAAACCCGAATTTTTTTTTTTTTTTTTGCTGTCACAATGTAGGGTAAAAGATTTCCTATTATCTGTGCCCAGTCTTGCCACACAGAGTTAATCCAGCTCTGAGCAATCCTCTTTTATTGTTCAATGGAATAAAACGGACAAACAGAGAAAAACCTTTGTCCGTTCCGCCCCCTTGCTTTGAGTGACAGGTTATTTACATATCTCGTGCACTAGCTTTAGACAGGCATTATTTTTTAATTCCCACCCCCACTCCTTTTCTGAAGTCATGTGATTACTTTTCTGGATTTTAACTGGATGTTAATGATCAGAGCAGAAGGAATACACAGGAGAACATGCATGTTGACAAGTGGAGTGTAGAGGTGGGCGGGGAGTCTACTGACATCTCGACTCCACCCACGGAGCTCCAGACAACAGACCCACCCACAGAATCTGCAGTTTTTCAGTTCTTATAACAGACAGAGGGGGAGACATTTGACAGGTAAGGATTAGGGATGAGCTTCGAGTTCGAGTCAAACTCATGTTCAACTCGAATATTGCCTGTTCGCCCGTTCGCCGAACAGCGAACAAATTGGGGTGTTCGCGGCAAATTCGAAAAATCTATGGGAGAAATCTAAAGTGCTAATTATAAAGGCTTATATGCAAGTTATTGTCCTAAAAAGTGTTTGGGGACCGGGGTCCTGCCCCAGGGGACATGTATCAATGCAAAAAGAAGTTTTAAAAACGTCCGTTTTTTCGGGAGCAGTGATTTTAATAATGCTTAAAATGAAAAAATAAAAGTGAAATATTCCTTTAAATTTCGTACCTGGGGGGTGTGTATGATATGCATGTGAAGTGGCGCATGTTTCCCTTGCTTAGAACTGTCCCTGCAAAAAATGTGAGTTTTGAAAGAAAAAAAGTCATTTAAAACTGACTTGCGGCTATTAATGAATTGTCGGCTCCCGGCAATACATACAAAAGTCATTGATAAAAAAAAAAAGCGTGGGGGTTCCCCAGAATTCAATTACCTGGCCCTTCAGGTCTGGAATGGATATTAAGGGGAACCCCGCCGCAAATTAAAAAAAAAATTTGACGTGGGGTTCCCCCAAATATCCATTCCAGGCCCTTCAGATCTGGCATGGATTTTAAGGGGAACTCCAGACCCCTTATCCGAGCACGCAACCTGGCCGGCCTCAGGGGAAAAGGGGGGGACGAGAGAGCGGCCCCCCCTCCCTCCTGAACCGTACCAAGCCACATGCCCTCAACATGGGGAGGATGTCCCCATGTTGATGGGGACAAGGGCCTCATCCCCACAACCCTTGCCCGGTGGTTGTGGGGGTCTGCGGGCGGGGGGCTTATCGGAATCTGGAAGACCCCTTTAACAAAGGGGACCCCCAGATCCCGGCCCCCCCTATGTGAATTGGTAAGGGGTACATTGTACCCCTACCATTTCACGAAGAAAGCGTAAAAAAATGTTTAAAAAAAACACACAAACACCTTGAAAAAGTCCTTTATTTAAAATAATAAAAAAAATAAAAAACATTCCAGCGGTGAAATCCAGTGTCCCGCGGCGATCCCGATGTCCAGCGCTGTCCTTCATTGGTTGTGCCTGAGCGGACCTGATGGGGAACTCCCTCTCAGTATTTTAAATGTATAGACCCGCCCCTTCTAAAGTTCCCCATCAGGTCCGCCCCCTCGGTATGTCGGACCCGCCTACGTCATTGGCTTGAGCGGGGAACTTCCTTCACTGTGTAATTTAAATTTACATAGTGAAGGAAGTTCCCCGCTCAAGCCAATGACGTAGGCGGGTCCGACATACCGAGGGGGCGGACCTGATGGGGAACTGCTCTCACTTTGGCAATACATGTATAGACCCGCCCCTTCTCATGTTCCGCATCTGGTCCGCTGAGCGGACCTGATGGGGAACTTTAGAAGGGGCGGGTCTATACATTTAAAATACTGAGAGGGAGTTCCCCATCAGGTCCGCTCAGGCACAACCAATAAAGGACAGCGCTGGACATCGGGATCGCCGCGGGGCACTGGATTTCACCGCTGGAATGTTTTTTTTTTTTTTTTAAATAAAGGACTTTTTCAAGGTGTTTGTGTGTTTTTTTTAAACATTTTTTTACACTTTCTTCGTGAAATGGTAGGGGTACAATGTACCCCTTACCAATTCACATAGGGGGGGGCCGGGATCTGGGGGTCCCCTTTGTTAAAGGGGTCTTCCAGATTCCGATAAGCCCCCCGCCCGCAGACCCCCACAACCACCGGGCAAGGGTTGTGGGGATGAGGCCCTTGTCCCCATCAACATGGGGACATCCTCCCCATGTTGAGGGCATGTGGCTTGGTACGGTTCAGGAGGGAGGGGGGGCCGCTGTCTCGTCCCCCCCTTTTCCCCTGCGGCCGGCCAGGTTGCGTGCTTGGATAAGGGGTCTGGTATGGATTTTTAGGGGGACTCCACGCCATTTTTTTTTTAAATTTGGGGTGGAGTTCCCCTTAAAATCCATGCCAGATCTGAACGGCCTGGAATGGATATGTGGGGGAACCCCACGTCAATTTTTTTTTAAATTTGCGACGGGGTTCTCCTTAACATCCATTCCAGACCTGAAGGGCCTGGTAATTGAATTCTGGGGAACCCCCACGCTTTTTTTTTTTTTTTTATCAATGACTTTTGTATGTATTGCCGGGAGCCGACAATTCATTAATAGCCGCGAGTGAGTTTTAAAAGCCTTTTTTTCTTTCAAAAATGACATTTTTTGCAGGGACAGTTCTAAGCACGGGAAACATGCGCCACTTTACATGCATATCATACACACCCCCCAGGTACGAAATTTAAAGGAATATTTCACTTTTATTTTTTCACTTTAAGCATTATTAAAATCACTGCTCCCGAAAAAACAGCCGTTTTTAAAACTTCTTTTTACATTGATACATGTCCCCTGGGGCAGGACCCCGGTCCCCAAACACTTTTTAGGACAATAACTTGCATATAAGCCTTTATAATTAACACTTTAGATTTTGAACGTTCGAGTCCATTGTATTTAATAGGGTTCTAAAGTTTACACGAACATTTTGTCTGTTCGCAGGTTCTGGTGCGAACCGAACAGGGGGGTGTTCGGCTCATCCCTGGTAAGGATACATGCAGGAGGCATCTATATCCTTATAGATCAGCACTATGGCAGTAGTTTAGAAAGGATGAGAGTGGCTTTACATAAACTTTAATTAAACCAAATGTTTTAATGAGTCGATCGATAATTTTCTTCACCGAAAAGGATGGGCCAACACAAATGGAAAATTCTAACGAATTAGCACAAATTAGTCATTTAATTTGTTGTGTTGCAACATTGTTCAATTTTTTAAATTTATAATCAATCACATTTCAATGCTATTTGTATGTTCATCATTCAACACACACCTTGCAATATTCTAAAACTCAAGATTCACAAAGGTCTTGTTGACCCTCCCCTCTAGATTGATGGTTACTTTGCTGTTTCTATTGGTCATTTTTAAAAGTTTAAAAAAGTTTTTTATAGGGCTGTTACTGATTAAAATTTTCGTGTTCGATTAATCGATTTTTTTTTAATCGATTAATCGACTAATTTCGATTAATTATAACGCATCATGCAAGCAGAAAAACAGTCGGTTAGCACGGACCAAAGACTTCCTTCACGTCTCCTTATTACTCAGCAAGGGCACCGGGTCATAAGTATAAAGCAAAGATCTAAGTGCTCACTGTAGAACATTAAAAATGTATTAATGTGTTTAACACAAACTACTCACATAAAAACGATAGAATACAGCATGTATCATATGACCGTATCTCTTCCAAGGACAGCAGCGGGTGACGTCATACGCAGCTCCTCCCCTTACGTGTTACGTACCTTAGAACTTCCTCAGCGGGGTGGAGCTACGGCGTCACCCGACAGACTACTTAGAGAACAGTCGCCATAGCTACGGCTGAAGCCCGACACAGTGAGGCACTCCTGAGACGTCACACGTCAACCTACTGCAGCGCGCCGCTGTCATAGCCACGCCGGACGGCACAAATCCACAGCTTATCAGCCAATAGGACAAAATATACACTGTCCAGGCTGTCCGGTGACGTCACGGACATAGACGTCACCGGACTCCTCCCCCCTTCCCTTCGTTAGCAGATGGAGGCACTTGGGGAAGGGGGGAGGAGTCGGTGACGTTGATGTCTGTGACATCACCTGATCTCCGACGGAACTCCCTGAAGATCCGGAAGCCGGCGGAGAGGTGAGCACCGATCAAAAGAATTGTGATTGATCAAAAAAATTAAAGATTAATCGAGGAATTAATCTTTAATTTCCACAGCCATAGTTTTTTATCATGTTGGTAATACAGACGTAGGTGCAACAACCAATTTTCACATACTATAATGTGATTACTAATTCTACCACTAGGTGGTAGTGTCATATTTAATGGAATGTTCTTCTTTCTGCAACTTAAAGTGGTTGTAAACCCCCCAAAAAAATAAAAAAAATAAAAATAAAAACCTGCAAGACAAAGGCATAATGAGCTAGTATGATTAGCATACTAGCTCATTATGAATTACTTACCTTAGATTGAAGCCCCCGCAGCGGTGCTCGGACACCTCCGCCGCCGCCGCTATCTTGCCTCGATGTCCCTTCCGTGTATCGCCGCTCCGGTGCTGTGATTGGCCCCGGAGCGGTGATGACGTCACACGCATGCGCTAGTGCGCATGCGCGTGACGTCAGCGGCGCCATTTTTAAAAGCAAATATCTCCTTAACCGTGTAGGTTAAGGAGATATTTCATGCACCTACAGGTAAGCCCTAATCTAGGCTTACCTGTAGGTGCATGTTGTGTAAGTGGGTTTACAACCACTTTAATTGTTATGATGTCATTTCCTGTCTCTGTGTACCAATTATGTTCCAATAAAACAAGAAGGACTCTGCTACGTATCAAGCATAGTCATGATTGGCAAGACTCATATCTGCAGCACTGTGGTCCAATCCTTGATTATCCTTTTTTTTTTTTGTGAAAAAACCTCTAGTATTTGGGATTATGGAGGCAACAAAAAAAAAATTAATACAAAAATATATTTATTTAGAAATACCAAAAAAAAAAAGGAAAAGAATTTATATTCATGGCGAATAGTACATAAATTTCGATGACATCCATAAAATCTGTAACCTGATTAGAAAATAGGAATACAATAGCCTAAATTGACCACTCCAGATCTTCCGGAGACGAATCAAAGAAGGCTTCACCCAACGCGTTTCAAACAATTTGTATAAAAGTTCTTCATCAGGGATTTCAGCTTGTATCCTTATCTATAACAGATCACAGAATTTCATTAAGTACAACATAAATTTCCCACTTTCCCACACCCCCAATAGGTGGGTACGAAGAAAAAAGGGAAAAAGAAAACTTACTTCATCATATTCATTAAAATTGTATATGTGCACTTCATATTCCAGTCACATTATTGGGGTGAGCTCCCCTCTATTGCACTCTCCAAGTGCCCTCACACATTGCCTCATGTTCATATAAGGAGTCAGGATAAAGAGATGAACAATCCAATCAAAAAGTGCCTTCAAGAAAAAATATCATATATGGACATAGGTGTGCACAGCCTATAGCATTAGGGTGTGCACCCCAAAGCTCAAACACACTCACGAGCTTCATTCAGAAAAGGGGGAAGGGGCCAGTAAATGACATACTTACTTACCGGCCCCTTCCCCCACTCATTCTAAAACATCCCGACAGCAACAGCTGGCAGGAGAGGAGAGGAGGGAAGCCAGAAGTGCTGTTGGGAGAAGGGGAGGAGCTAGGGAAGTAGGGGGAATTTGTGCTGCACAGAGTGAATAGGGTGTGCCTGTGCACACCTGGCACACCCTGTGCGCACACCTATGTATATGGAGCTCCTAGAACAGGATTTCTCAACCAGGGTTGAACCCTTGGGTTCCTCCAGAGTTTTCTAGGGGTTCCTTGGGCAATGGTCAATTTCTGCCTCTCAGGTAAGTTCCCACTGACACCATTGATCTTTTTAGCTATCTGTAAGGGGGAAATTCTTCCCAATAACCATTAACCACAAGTGTAAGGAGCATTCTTCCCACTGACCATCACACCAATGTACGATGAATTGTAGATTTTTAATTTTTAATTTTTAGCAGGGGTTCCCCGAGACTGGAGAATTATTTCCAGGGTTCCTCAGTGTCGAAAAGGTTGAGAAAGGCTGTCCTAGACTATCCTTGTATGTATAGCTAGCATCAGCATGACCATACACTTAAATATTAAAGAGCCAGAGCCAGATGGATTTTTTTTTTCTAGTGGTTATTATTTCTTAAATTCGTTTTCTTTGTTTTCTTTAAGTGTCGCAATAAAAGATGTGCATTTTAAAAAAAAAAGAAAAAAAAGAAAAAAAAAAAAGCTTTTATTTAATTTGTAAATAAGTTTGTACCAGAATCATCATTTTAGTGGCATTTAAAATAAAACTAATTATAGAATATAATGTATACTTATCCACAGTAAAACATTGATTAATAGGCTTTCAGTTTCATTATTTTATTCTTGTATATGTATATGTACAATATACATATATATATATATATATATATATATATATATATATATACAGGGCCGTTTGAAGGAATTTGGGGGCCCCAAGCAGATTGAGAATTTGGGGCCCCCAAGCGGGGGGGTTGCTACTGATTTGTATCGTGGGAGAAGGGGGCCGCCAATCGCGGGTGGGGGGGCACCAATCGCGGGTGGGGGGGCCGCCAATCGCAGGTGGGGGGGCCGCCAAATCGCGGGAGGAGGGGGCCGCCAATCACGGGTGGGGGGCCCCCAATCGCGGGTGGGGGGCCGCCAATCGTGGGAGGGGGGACCGCCAATCGCGGGAGGGGGGGACCGCCAATCGCGGGTGGGGGGGCCGCCAATCGCGGGAGGGGGGCCGCCAATCGCGGGAGGGGAGGCAAGCCAGCTGGGGGCCGCAAGCAGTTGCTTGGTTTGCCTGTCCTGTTCCGACGGCCCTGTGTATATATATATATATATATATATATATATATATATACACATATAAACTTTTTTTGCATAACAATATCATCAAAAATACAATTTACTAATTCTTTAGAATATCTTACCCTAACCTCTTTTATTCCTTAACTTGACTTGGGGATGTTTACACTAATAGTAATCTTAATATAATTTAAATAATATAATAAATATAATAATCTTAATATAATTAATATTTTATTATTTGTACAATTATCCACTCTTCCCTTTATCTGACCTTATTCCCTTTTATTTATTTTAATATATACTACATGATCACATGAGATATTTAGAATACCTTGTTTAATTTATTTGATTTAGTTCTGTATATTTTATTTTTCAATACATTCTATGTTTTACTTGCTCATAATATATATTTAATACACTTTATATTTATAAATATTATTATGAACATGAAATTTATTTTACTATTTCTAATGCATTTTTTTTATATAATGTTATTTATACCCCTTTTTTTTTATGTTGGAAATTTTTATAAAAACATTGAAACCAACAATATCATCAAAAAAAAAACGTGTTTGTCCTAAAAAATTATTAATTAATATGGCTCATAGCAGACAAGTATAAATTGCTCTGGACCATAGGGGGTGTATAGATGTGTGAGAGTTTACATAATAAAAAAAAAAAAAATGACAAACGCTGACATACGTTTATAGCTAATGCGTCATCTTTTCGCAGCTGCCTTTGGCCAAACACAAATGAAGCTGAATGCTGACGAGGTGGTAGTAGGGGATAATGTCATCCTCTCATGTGAGTCCACAATGAGCACCCTTCCTATATGTTACACTTTCTATCATAATGACACATCCTTCAGTAATATCACCGTTCGCCAGAAGGAGGCAGCAGTGGAAAGAGTAGCCATCATATCTCCATCTATGGCGGGATTATATTTCTGCATTTCTGACAACGGCATTGCAAAGCAAAAACAACTCAGCAACATGGTCATCCTACTCGTAGTTGGTAAGTACTTCATTATTCAGTTTATCATTGGAATTTTTGACTCTATACTTAAATTATATGTATAGACAAATTTTTTTATTTTTTTTTATTTTAGTTTAATGCTGTCTGTGACCCAGTGGCGTCTCCAGCTTTCATATTTAGGGGGGGCACATGGGGGGACAGGGACAAAAGTAGGGGGCCAACTATAAAATGCAAATATATATATATCCTCGGGCCCTTTACTACGGTCCCACAACGGGCCCTTTCACATGTTCTGTAGTGAGCTCCCTTCCTACTATACTGGGGCCCCACCAGGGTGGCAGAAAACAAGAGATATATGTCACCAGCACACCAAGAAAATATAAGGGTCCAAAGCAGTGGGAGAACTATCAGGGTTGCAAAGGTTGTCTTGCCACCAGGCCCTGGTGTTCTGCCACTGTGGGGTTCCCCAGCTGTCCTGTCCCTGTTATTGACAGCGCTGGTCTGGCATCTGTCTCCTTGGCACCGGCGGCAGTCTATTAGGACCTAGTGCTGGTGACATTATGGGTGCATGCAGGGGAAGGCTGGCACTATTGGTTATAGAGAGCCGAGCCGCCAGCTGGTCACCTAGCAGCAGTAATGCTGTATAACCTTCTCTGTTGACATGCTGATCGGGACGTGATCCTGGTGATGCTCCCAGTCAGATCTAATAAACACAGTATTTATTAGCATCAAGAGTACAACCACATATATATATATATATATATATATATAAACTGTATGTTCAGCGGCCATGTGGGCTCTATGCCTGTAAAGTGTGGGCTTTGATCAATAAAATCACTGATATTTAACACTAGGATTTGACTAGGAGCATCACCTGGATTGCATCCCGATCAGCATGTCAGAGAAGGCACCACTGCTGCTAAGCAACCTGCAGAGAGCTCAACTGTCTACAACCAATAGAGATGGGCTCGGGTGTGTTTAAAATCCCACATGCCCAATCCCGCCAGGAAGCCGACACTCCACAGTGCTAATCACAGCCAGTGAGACATTTCCTGATCTGTGGAGCTGCGGAGCGGGAAATGTCTCACTGCCTGTGATTAGCGCTGTGCAGTGTGGGCTTTCTGGCAGGCTCTGGCATGTGGAATTTTGAACATGCCCAGCCCATCTCTAACAACAAATTGAGCTGGCCCTCCTGTACATCAGCCCCATAAAGTAACCAGCACTGGGTTCCAATGTGCTGCCGCCGCTGCCATGGAGACAGAGACCAGCGCTGTGAATAGCCGGGACAGGACAGCAACTCTGGTTGTTCCAACACTGGTCCACACTGGGAACATTCCCCCATCCACCTATAATGTGTAGATGGGGGAATTGGATAATTTTCCTTTTTTTTCATTCAACCTAATAGTTGAATGAAAAAAAGTGATCAATGTATGGGCTGCCTAAGAGCTAAGACCAGCCATAGACAGTTTAAATCTCAGCTGGTTCAGCAGGAACTGGCTGAGATTTGAACCATTAATGAGCAGATTCTCTTATGATTATCACTAGTGGTTGCTATAGCCACTAGTGATAATCACTGTTTGTCTGGAGAATACAATTGCTGGGCAGGAGGGATATTCCCCTGTCAGCACTGTCTGTGTTGATGGGGGAATTATGCAAGTTTCTTTCCTGCAATCTGTGGACACAGGAAAGAAATTTGCACCGTATATTACCTGCCTAACTGAAAGTGAAAGTAAATTGTGAATGTCTTGAAAGAACAGGAGAGGGGGAGGGAGACAGATGGGGGAGAGAAGGGATGGAGATAATGCAGTTCAGTGATTTACAGTGTACTGCAGTCTGCAGTGCACACACTTACCCACGGTCCAGGCTAAAATCTAAGGCATCATTCACACGCAGCCTGGAATGCTGCTGATTTTCATATTTCCCGCCCACACATCCCCTCTCTTCAGATACAGCACGCTGGGACAGTGTGGGCGGGACTGGAAGGAGGAGGAGGAGCTGTATTCCTCCCTGCTCGTATGTGAGGAGAGTGAGGGGGGGTGGCTGGACTCGCTGGGCTGTGAAAGAGTGTCATAGACTGACACTCGGCTCAGCTTGCAGTCACCACTCTCGGAATTTATAGGCTGGTTCTCCTGTCCTAAGGACGGGAGAAATCAGTCTGTTTTTTCAGTAACTGAGATGAAGGCTTGGGCCCCCCTCCCCCCCTCCCACAGTGCTTGTGGAGTCCTTCCTGCAACTCGCTCTTCTCCATGCCAATGAGGATGCAGGGAAAGGAGCAGATTGAGCGGCTGTGGTTGTGTGAGCGCTCGCATTATGCAGTGTCAGCGAGCAGAGGGAGGGGGAGGAATCCCCCACAGGAGCTGACTGGGGACGCTCTCCCTCTCAGGAGAGACTATGTTACCCCACCAGAAGCCCGAGCGAAAAAATTTTTTTTTTTTTTTTTGGGGGGGCACATGGTGGGGCACAGCATAATGTTGGGGGGGCCAGGGCCCCCTCTGGTCCCCCCCTAGGGACGCCATTGCTGTGACCACACTAGGGAGATTCCCAAATCTGTTTGTCCTTGTGACCATTGTCACAGAAAGGAATGGAAAATCCAAAAATATTATGGTTGTGATCAGAACAGGAACACAGAAGAAATCACCCAGTGGGGACACAACATGTTCTTCTGGTGACATCTGTCAAAACTGAGAATTCTCCTCACTTTGGAGAGCTTTCCCCTTTACTTCCTGTTGTATCCCTGGAACAGGAAATGAATAGAAACATCCCCAAGAGGACACAAGGGGTTTAACACTTTCCTACTCTACCCCAAAACAATTTTTTTTTCTTGGCTATTTATCCAATTTTTAACCACTTAACGACCGCTCACTGTATATATACGTCGGCAGAATGGCACCGACAGGCAAAGTCACGTACCTGTACGTGACTGCCTTTGTATAGTTGGGGGGTCCCATCGGACCCCCCTTCTATACAGTGAGCGGTCGTTAGTTGTTCGGGTCAGTGGGATCAAAACAGAATGGCTGCATTACTACATAAAGTGGGGCCAGGACAGGGTGGCTACATTCCTACATACAGTGTAACCAAGACAGAGTGGCTATGTTCCTACATAAAGTGGAACCAAGACTGGGTGGCTATGTTCCTACATAAAGTGGAACCAAGACAGGGTGGCTATGTTCCTACATACAGTGGAACCAAGACAGGTGGGCTACATTCCTACATACAGTGGAACCAAGACAGGTGGGCTACATTCCTACATACAGTGGAACCAAGACAGGGTGGCTATGTTCCTGCATAAAGTGGAACCAAGACAGGGTGGCTATGTTCCTACATAAAGTGGAACCAAGACAGGGTGGCTATGTTCCTACATAAAGTGGAACCAAGACAGGTGGGCTACATTCCTACATACAGTGGAACCAAGACAGGGTGGCTATGTTCCTACATAAAGTGAAACCAAGACAGGGTGGCTATGTTCCTACATAAAGTGAAACCAAGACAGGGTGGCTACATTCCTACATACAGTGGAACCAAGACAGGGTGGCTACGTTCCTACATACAGTGGAACCAAGACAGGGTGGCTATGTTCCTACATAAAGTGGAACCAAGACAGGGTGGCTATGTTCCTACATAAAGTGGAACCAAGACAGGTGGGCTACATTCCTACATAAAGTGGAACCAAGACAGGGTGGCTATGTTCCTACATAAAGTGGAACCAAGACAGGGTGACTATGTTCCTACATAAAGTGGAACCAAGACAGGTGGGCTACATTCCTACATAAAGTGGAACCAAGACAGGGTGGCTATGTTCCTACATAAAGTGGAACCAAGACAGGGTGGCTATGTTCCTACATAAAGTGGAACCAAGACAGGGTGGCTACGTTCCTACATACAGTGGAACCAAGACAGGTTGGCTATGTTCCTACATAAAGTGGAACCAAGACAGGTGGGCTACATTCCTACATAAAGTGGAACCAAGACAGGGTGGCTACGTTCCTACATACAGTGGAACCAAGACAGGGTGGCTATGTTCCTACATAAAGTGGAACCAAGGCAGGGTGGCTATGTTCCTACATAAAGTGGAACCAAGACAGGTGGGCTACATTCCTACATACAGTGGAACCAAGACAGGGTGGCTATGTTCCTACATAAAGTGGAACCAAGACAGGGTGGCTATGTTCCTACATAAAGTGGAACCAAGACAGGTGGGCTACATTCCTACATAAAGTGGAACCAAGACAGGGTGGCTATGTTCCTAGATAAAGTGGAACCAAGACAGGTGGGCTACATTCCTACATACAGTGGAACCAAGACAGGTGGGCTACATTCCTACATAAAGTGGAACCAAGACAGGGTGGCTATGTTCCTACATAAAGTGGAACCAAGACAGGTTGGCTATGTTCCTACATAAAGTGGAACCAAGACAGGTGAGCTACATTCCTACATAAAGTGGAACCAAGACAGGGTGGCTACGTTCCTACATACAGTGGAACCAAGACAGGGTGGCTATGTTCCTACATAAAGTGGAACCAAGACAGGGTGGCTATGTTCCTACATAAAGTGGAACCAAGACAGGTGGGCTACATTCCTACATACAGTGGAACCAAGACAGGGTGGCTATGTTCCTACATAAAGTGGAACCAAGACAGGGTGGCTATGTTCCTACATAAAGTGGAACCAAGACAGGTGGGCTACATTCCTACATAAAGTGGAACCAAGACAGGGTGGCTATGTTCCTACATAAAGTGGAACCAAGACAGGTGGGCTACATTCCTACATACAGTGGAACCAAGACAGGGTGGCTATGTTCCTACATAAAGTGGAACCAAGACAGGGTGGCTATGTTCCTACATAAAGTGGAACCAAGACAGGTGGGCTACATTCCTACATAAAGTGGAACCAAGACAGGGTGGCTATGTTCCTACATAAAGTGGAACCAAGACAGGGTGGCTATGTTCCTACATAAAGTGGAACCAAGACAGGTTGGCTATGTTCCTACATAAAGTGGAACCAAGACAGGTGGGCTACATTCCTACATAAAGTGGAACCAAGACAGGGTGGCTACGTTCCTACATACAGTGGAACCAAGACAGGGTGGCTATGTTCCTACATAAAGTGGAACCAAGACAGGGTGGCTATGTTCCTACATAAAGTGGAACCAAGACAGGTGGGCTACATTCCTACATACAGTGGAACCAAGACAGGGTGGCTATGTTCCTACATAAAGTGGAACCAAGACAGGGTGGCTATGTTCCTACATAAAGTGGAACCAAGACAGGTGGGCTACATTCCTACATAAAGTGGAACCAAGACAGGGTGGCTATGTTCCTACATAAAGTGGAACCAAGACAGGTGGGCTACATTCCTACATACAGTGGAACCAAGACAGGTGGGCTACATTCCTACATAAAGTGGAACCAAGACAGGGTGGCTATGTTCCTACATAAAGTGGAACCAAGACAGGTGGGCTACATTCCTACATAAAGTGGAACCAAGACAGGTGGGCTACATTCCTACATAAAGTGGAACCAAGACAGGGTGGCTATGTTCCTACATAAAGTGGAACCAAGACAGGTGGGCTACATTCCTACATAAAGTGGAACCAAGACAGGTGGGCTACATTCCTACATACAGTGGAACCAAGACAGGGTGGCTATGTTCCTACATAAAGTGGAACCAAGACAGGGTGGCTATGTTCCTACATACAGTGGAACCAAGACAGGTGGGCTACATTCCTACATACAGTGGAACCAAGACAGGGTGGCTATGTTCCTACATAAAGTGGAACCAAGACAGGGTGGCTATGTTCCTACATACAGTGGAACCAAGACAGGGTGGCTATGTTCCTACATAAAGTGGAACCAAGACAGGGTGGCTATGTTCCTACATAAAGTGGAACCAAGACAGGTGGGCTACATTCCTACATACAGTGGAACCAAGACAGGGTGGCTATGTTCCTACATAAAGTGGAACCAAGACAGGGTGGCTATGTTCCTACATAAAGTGGAACCAAGACAGGTGGGCTACATTCCTACATAAAGTAGAACCAAGACAGGGTGGCTATGTTCCTACATAAAGTGGAACCAAGACAGGTGGGCTACATTCCTACATAAAGTGGAACCAAGACAGGTGGGCTACATTCCTACATACAGTGGAACCAAGACAGGGTGGCTATGTTCCTACATAAAGTGGAACCAAGACAGGGTGGCTATGTTCCTACATAAAGTGGAACCAAGACAGGTGGGCTACATTCCTACATAAAGTGGAACCAAGACAGGGTGGCTATGTTCCTACATAAAGTGGAACCAAGACAGGGTGGCTATGTTCCTACATAAAGTGGAACCAAGACAGGGTGGCTACGTTCCTACATACAGTGGAACCAAGACAGGTTGGCTATGTTCCTACATAAAGTGGAACCAAGACAGGTGGGCTACATTCCTACATAAAGTGGAACCAAGACAGGGTGGCTACGTTCCTACATACAGTGGAACCAAGACAGGGTGGCTATGTTCCTACATAAAGTGCAACCAAGACAGGGTGGCTATGTTCCTACATAAAGTGGAACCAAGACAGGTGGGCTACATTCCTACATACAGTGGAACCAAGACAGGGTGGCTATGTTCCTACATAAAGTGGAACCAAGACAGGGTGGTTATGTTCCTACATAAAGTGGAACCAAGACAGGTGGGCTACATTCCTACATAAAGTGGAACCAAGACAGGGTGGCTATGTTCCTACATAAAGTGGAACCAAGACAGGTGGGCTACATTACTACATAAAGTGGAACCAAGACAGGTGGGCTACATTCCTACATAAAGTGGAACCAAGACAGGGTGGCTATGTTCCTACATAAAGTGGAACCAAGACAGGTGGGCTACATTCCTACATAAAGTGGAACCAAGACAGGTGGGCTACATTCCTACATACAGTGGAACCAAGACAGGGTGGCTATGTTCCTACATAAAGTGGAACCAAAACAGGGTGGCTATGTTCCTACATAAAGTGGAACCAAGACAGGTGGGCTACATTCCTACATACAGTGGAACCAAGACAGGGTGGCTATGTTCCTACATAAAGTGGAACCAAGACAGGGTGGCTACGTTCCTACATACAGTGGAACCAAGACAGGGTGGCTACGTTCCTACATAAAGTGGAACCAAGACAGGGTGGCTATGTTCCTACATAAAGTGGAACCAAGACAGGTGGGCTACATTCCTACATACAGTGGAACCAAGACAGGGTGGCTATGTTCCTACATAAAGTGGAACCAAGACAGGGTGGCTATGTTCCTACATAAAGTGGAACCAAGACAGGTTGGCTATGTTCCTACATAAAGTGGAACCAAGACAGGTGGGCTACATTCCTACATAAAGTGGAACCAAGACAGGGTGGCTACGTTCCTACATACAGTGGAACCAAGACAGGGTGGCTATGTTCCTACATAAAGTGGAACCAAGACAGGGTGGCTATGTTCCTACATAAAGTGGAACCAAGACAGGTGGGCTACATTCCTACATACAGTGGAACCAAGACAGGGTGGCTATGTTCCTACATAAAGTGGAACCAAGACAGGGTGGCTATGTTCCTACATAAAGTGGAACCAAGACAGGTGGGCTACATTCCTACATAAAGTGGAACCAAGACAGGGTGGCTATGTTCCTACATAAAGTGGAACCAAGACAGGTGGGCTACATTCCTACATACAGTGGAACCAAGACAGGTGGGCTACATTCCTACATAAAGTGGAACCAAGACAGGGTGGCTATGTTCCTACATAAAGTGGAACCAAGACAGGTGGGCTACATTCCTACATAAAGTGGAACCAAGACAGGTGGGCTACATTCCTACATAAAGTGGAACCAAGACAGGGTGGCTATGTTCCTACATAAAGTGGAACCAAGACAGGTGGGCTACATTCCTACATAAAGTGGAACCAAGACAGGTGGGCTACATTCCTACATACAGTGGAACCAAGACAGGGTGGCTATGTTCCTACATAAAGTGGAACCAAGACAGGGTGGCTATGTTCCTACATACAGTGGAACCAAGACAGGTGGGCTACATTCCTACATACAGTGGAACCAAGACAGGGTGGCTATGTTCCTACATAAAGTGGAACCAAGACAGGGTGGCTACGTTCCTACATACAGTGGAACCAAGACAGGGTGGCTATGTTCCTACATAAAGTGGAACCAAGACAGGGTGGCTATGTTCCTACATAAAGTGGAACCAAGACAGGTGGGTTACATTCCTACATACAGTGGAACCAAGACAGGGTGGCTATGTTCCTACATAAAGTGGAACCAAGACAGGGTGGCTATGTTCCTACATAAAGTGGAACCAAGACAGGTGGGCTACATTCCTACATAAAGTGGAACCAAGACAGGGTGGCTATGTTCCTACATAAAGTGGAACCAAGACAGGTGGGCTACATTCCTACATAAAGTGGAACCAAGACAGGTGGGCTACATTCCTACATACAGTGGAACCAAGACAGGGTGGCTATGTTCCTACATAAAGTGGAACCAAGACAGGGTGGCTATGTTCCTACATAAAGTGGAACCAAGACAGGTGGGCTACATTCCTACATAAAGTGGAACCAAGACAGGGTGGCTATGTTCCTACATAAAGTGGAACCAAGACAGGGTGGCTATGTTCCTACATAAAGTGGAACCATGACAGGGTGGCTACGTTCCTACATACAGTGGAACCAAGACAGGTTGGCTATGTTCCTACATAAAGTGGAACCAAGACAGGTGGGCTACATTCCTACATAAAGTGGAACCAAGACAGGGTGGCTACGTTCCTACATACAGTGGAACCAAGACAGGGTGGTTATGTTCCTACATAAAGTGGAACCAAGACAGGGTGGCTATGTTCCTACATAAAGTGGAACCAAGACAGGTGGGCTACATTCCTACATACAGTGGAACCAAGACAGGGTGGCTATGTTCCTACATAAAGTGGAACCAAGACAGGGTGGTTATGTTCCTACATAAAGTGGAACCAAGACAGGTGGGCTACATTCCTACATAAAGTGGAACCAAGACAGGGTGGCTATGTTCCTACATAAAGTGGAACCAAGACAGGTGGGCTACATTACTACATAAAGTGGAACCAAGACAGGTGGGCTACATTCCTACATAAAGTGGAACCAAGACAGGGTGGCTATGTTCCTACATAAAGTGGAACCAAGACAGGTGGGCTACATTCCTACATAAAGTGGAACCAAGACAGGTGGGCTACATTCCTACATACAGTGGAACCAAGACAGGGTGGCTATGTTCCTACATAAAGTGGAACCAAAACAGGGTGGCTATGTTCCTACATAAAGTGGAACCAAGACAGGTGGGCTACATTCCTACATACAGTGGAACCAAGACAGGGTGGCTATGTTCCTACATAAAGTGGAACCAAGACAGGGTGGCTACGTTCCTACATACAGTGGAACCAAGACAGGGTGGCTACGTTCCTACATAAAGTGGAACCAAGACAGGGTGGCTATGTTCCTACATAAAGTGGAACCAAGACAGGTGGGCTACATTCCTACATACAGTGGAACCAAGACAGGGTGGCTATGTTCCTACATAAAGTGGAACCAAGACAGGGTGGCTATGTTCCTACATAAAGTGGAACCAAGACAGGTGGGCTACATTCCTACATAAAGTGGAACCAAGACAGGGTGGCTATGTTCCTACATAAAGTGGAACCAAGACAGGGTGGCTATGTTCCTACATAAAGTGGAACCAAGACAGGTGGGCTACATTCCTACATACAGTGGAACCAAGACAGGGTGGCTATGTTCCTACATAAAGTGGAACCAAGACAGGGTGGCTATGTTCCTACATAAAGTGGAACCAAGACAGGTGGGCTACATTCCTACATAAAGTGGAACCAAGACAGGGTGGCTATGTTCCTACATATAGTGGAACCAAGACAGGGTGGCTACGTTCCTACATATAGTGGAACCAAGACAGGGTGGCTATGTTCCTACATAAAGTGGAACCAAGACAGGGTGGCTATGTTCCTACATACAGTGGAACCAAGACAGGTGGGCTACATTCCTACATACAGTGGAACCAAGACAGGTGGGCTACATTCCTACATACAGTGGAACCAAGACAGGGTGGCTATGTTCCTGCATAAAGTGGAACCAAGACAGGGTGGCTATGTTCCTACATAAAGTGGAACCAAGACAGGGTGGCTATGTTCCTACATAAAGTGGAACCAAGACAGGTGGGCTACATTCCTACATACAGTGGAACCAAGACAGGGTGGCTATGTTCCTACATAAAGTGGAACCAAGACAGGGTGGCTACGTTCCTACATACAGTGGAACCAAGACAGGTGGGCTACATTCCTACATACAGTGGAACCAAGACAGGTGGGCTACATTCCTACATAAAGTGGAACCAAGACAGGGTGGCTACGTTCCTACATAAAGTGGAACCAAGACAGGGTGGCTATGTTCCTACATAAAGTGGAACCAAGACAGGGTGGCTATGTTCCTGCATAAAGTGGAACCAAGACAGGTGGGCTACATTCCTACATACAGTGTAACCAAGACAGGGTGGCTATGTTCCTACATAAAGTGGAACCAAGACAGGGTGGCTATGTTCCTACATAAAGTGGAACCAAGACAGGTGGGCTACATTCCTACATAAAGTGGAACCAAGACAGGGTGGCTATGTTCCTACATAAAGTGGAACCAAGACAGGGTGACTATGTTCCTACATAAAGTGGAACCAAGACAGGTGGGCTACATTCCTACATACAGTGGAACCAAGACAGGGTGGCTATGTTCCTACATAAAGTGGAACCAAGATAGGGTGGCTACGTTCCTACATACAGTGGAACCAAGACAGGGTGGCTATGTTCCTCCATAAAGTGGAACCAAGACAGGGTGGCTATGTTCCTACATAAAGTGGAACCAAGACAGGTGGGCTACATTCCTACATAAAGTGGAACCAAGACAGGGTGGCTATGTTCCTACATAAAGTGGAACCAAGACAGGGTGGCTATGTTCCTACATAAAGTGGAACCAAGACAGGTGGGCTACATTCCTACATACAGTGGAACCAAGACAGGGTGGCTATGTTCCTACATAAAGTGGAACCAAGACAGGGTGGCTATGTTCCTACATAAAGTGGAACCAAGACAGGTGGGCTACATTCCTACATAAAGTGGAACCAAGACAGGGTGGCTATGTTCCTACATAAAGTGGAACCAAGACAGGGTGGCTATGTTCCTACATAAAGTGGAACCAAGACAGGGTGGCTACGTTCCTACATACAGTGGAACCAAGACAGGTTGGCTATGTTCCTACATAAAGTGGAACCAAGACAGGTGGGCTACATTCCTACATAAAGTGGAACCAAGACAGGGTGGCTATGTTCCTACATACAGTGGAACCAAGACAGGGTGGCTATGTTCCTACATAAAGTGGAACCAAGGCAGGGTGGCTATGTTCCTACATAAAGTGGAACCAAGACAGGTGGGCTACATTCCTACATACAGTGGAACCAAGACAGGGTGGCTATGTTCCTACATAAAGTGGAACCAAGACAGGGTGGCTATGTTCCTACATAAAGTGGAACCAAGACAGGTGGGCTACATTCCTACATAAAGTGGAACCAAGACAGGGTGGCTATGTTCCTAGATAAAGTGGAACCAAGACAGGTGGGCTACATTCCTACATACAGTGGAACCAAGACAGGTGGGCTACATTCCTACATAAAGTGGAACCAAGACAGGGTGGCTATGTTCCTACATAAAGTGGAACCAAGACAGGTGGGCTACATTCCTACATAAAGTGGAACCAAGCCAGGTGGGCTACATTCCTACATAAAGTGGAACCAAGACAGGGTGGCTATGTTCCTACATAAAGTGGAACCAAGACAGGTGGGCTACATTCCTACATAAAGTGGAACCAAGACAGGTGGGCTACATTCCTACATACAGTGGAACCAAGACAGGGTGGCTATGTTCCTACATAAAGTGGAACCAAGACAGGGTGGCTATGTTCCTACATAAAGTGGAACCAAGACAGGTGGGCTACATTCCTACATACAGTGGAACCAAGACAGGGTGGCTATGTTCCTACATAAAGTGGAACCAAGACAGGGTGGCTACGTTCCTACATACAGTGGAACCAAGACAGGGTGGCTATGTTCCTACATAAAGTGGAACCAAGACAGGGTGGCTATGTTCCTACATAAAGTGGAACCAAGACAGGTGGGCTACATTCCTACATACAGTGGAACCAAGACAGGGTGGCTATGTTCCTACATAAAGTGGAACCAAGACAGGGTGGCTATGTTCCTACATAAAGTGGAACCAAGACAGGTGGTTACATTCCTACATAAAGTGGAACCAAGACAGGGTGGCTATGTTCCTACATAAAGTGGAACCAAGACAGGGTGGCTATGTTCCTACATAAAGTGGAACCAAGACAGGTGGGCTACATTCCTACATACAGTGGAACCAAGACAGGTGGGCTACATTCCTACATACAGTGGAACCAAGACAGGGTGGCTATGTTCCTACATAAAGTGGAACCAAGACAGGGTGGCTATGTTCCTACATAAAGTGGAACCAAGACAGGTGGGCTACATTCCTACATACAGTGGAACCAAGACAGGGTGGCTATGTTCCTACATAAAGTGGAACCAAGACAGGGTGGCTATGTTCCTACATAAAGTGGAACCAAGACAGGTGGGCTACATTCCTACATAAACTGGAACCAAGACAGGGTGGCTATGTTCCTACATAAAGTGGAACCAAGACAGGGTGGCTATGTTCCTACATAAAGTGGAACCAAGACAGGTTGGCTATGTTCCTACATAAAGTGGAACCAAGACAGGTGAGCTACATTCCTACATAAAGTGGAACCAAGACAGGGTGGCTACGTTCCTACATACAGTGGAACCAAGACAGGGTGGCTATGTTCCTACATAAAGTGGAACCAAGACAGGGTGGCTATGTTCCTACATAAAGTGGAACCAAGACAGGTGGGCTACATTCCTACATACAGTGGAACCAAGACAGGGTGGCTATGTTCCTACATAAAGTGGAACCAAGACAGGTGGGCTACATTCCTACATAAAGTGGAACCAAGACAGGTGGGCTACATTCCTACATAAAGTGGAACCAAGACAGGGTGGCTATGTTCCTACATAAAGTGGAACCAAGACAGGTGGGCTACATTCCTACATACAGTGGAACCAAGACAGGGTGGCTATGTTCCTACATAAAGTGGAACCAAGACAGGGTGGCTATGTTCCTACATAAAGTGGAACCAAGACAGGTGGGCTACATTCCTACATAAAGTGGAACCAAGACAGGGTGGCTATGTTCCTACATAAAGTGGAACCAAGACAGGGTGGCTATGTTCCTACATAAAGTGGAACCAAGACAGGTTGGCTATGTTCCTACATAAAGTGGAACCAAGACAGGTGGGCTACATTCCTACATAAAGTGGAACCAAGACAGGGTGGCTACGTTCCTACATACAGTGGAACCAAGACAGGGTGGCTATGTTCCTACATAAAGTGGAACCAAGACAGGGTGGCTATGTTCCTACATAAAGTGGAACCAAGACAGGTGGGCTACATTCCTACATACAGTGGAACCAAGACAGGGTGGCTATGTTCCTACATAAAGTGGAACCAAGACAGGGTGGCTATGTTCCTACATAAAGTGGAACCAAGACAGGTGGGCTACATTCCTACATAAAGTGGAACCAAGACAGGGTGGCTATGTTCCTACATAAAGTGGAACCAAGACAGGTGGGCTACATTCCTACATACAGTGGAACCAAGACAGGTGGGCTACATTCCTACATAAAGTGGAACCAAGACAGGGTGGCTATGTTCCTACATAAAGTGGAACCAAGACAGGTGGGCTACATTCCTACATAAAGTGGAACCAAGACAGGTGGGCTACATTCCTACATAAAGTGGAACCAAGACAGGGTGGCTATGTTCCTACATAAAGTGGAACCAAGACAGGTGGGCTACATTCCTACATAAAGTGGAACCAAGACAGGTGGGCTACATTCCTACATACAGTGGAACCAAGACAGGGTGGCTATGTTCCTACATAAAGTGGAACCAAGACAGGGTGGCTATGTTCCTACATACAGTGGAACCAAGACAGGTGGGCTACATTCCTACATACAGTGGAACCAAGACAGGGTGGCTATGTTCCTACATAAAGTGGAACCAAGACAGGGTGGCTACGTTCCTACATACAGTGGAACCAAGACAGGGTGGCTATGTTCCTACATAAAGTGGAACCAAGACAGGGTGGCTATGTTCCTACATAAAGTGGAACCAAGACAGGTGGGCTACATTCCTACATACAGTGGAACCAAGACAGGGTGGCTATGTTCCTACATAAAGTGGAACCAAGACAGGGTGGCTATGTTCCTACATAAAGTGGAACCAAGACAGGGTGGCTATGTTCCTACATAAAGTGGAACCAAGACAGGGTGGCTATGTTCCTACATAAAGTGGAACCAAGACAGGTGGGCTACATTCCTACATACAGTGGAACCAAGACAGGGTGGCTATGTTCCTACATAAAGTGGAACCAAGACAGGGTGGCTATGTTCCTACATAAAGTGGAACCAAGACAGGTGGGCTACATTCCTACATAAAGTGGAACCAAGACAGGGTGGCTATGTTCCTACATAAAGTGGAACCAAGACAGGGTGGCTATGTTCCTACATAAAGTGGAACCAAGACAGGGTGGCTACGTTCCTACATACAGTGGAACCAAGACAGGTTGGCTATGTTCCTACATAAAGTGGAACCAAGACAGGTGGGCTACATTCCTACATAAAGTGGAACCAAGACAGGGTGGCTACGTTCCTACATACAGTGGAACCAAGACAGGGTGGCTATGTTCCTACATAAAGTGGAACCAAGACAGGGTGGCTATGTTCCTACATAAAGTGGAACCAAGACAGGTGGGCTACATTCCTACATACAGTGGAACCAAGACAGGGTGGCTATGTTCCTACATAAAGTGGAACCAAGACAGGGTGGCTATGTTCCTACATAAAGTGGAACCAAGACAGGTGGGCTACATTCCTACATAAAGTGGAACCAAGACAGGGTGGCTATGTTCCTACATAAAGTGGAACCAAGACAGGTGGGCTACATTACTACATAAAGTGGAACCAAGACAGGTGGGCTACATTACTACATAAAGTGGAACCAAGACAGGGTGGCTATGTTCCTACATAAAGTGGAACCAAGACAGGTGGGCTACATTCCTACATAAAGTGGAACCAAGACAGGTGGGCTACATTCCTACATACAGTGGAACCAAGACAGGGTGGCTATGTTCCTACATAAAGTGGAACCAAAACAGGGTGGCTATGTTCCTACATAAAGTGGAACCAAGACAGGTGGGCTACATTCCTACATACAGTGGAACCAAGACAGGGTGGCTATGTTCCTACATAAAGTGGAACCAAGACAGGGTGGCTACGTTCCTACATACAGTGGAACCAAGACAGGGTGGCTACGTTCCTACATAAAGTGGAACCAAGACAGGGTGGCTATGTTCCTACATAAAGTGGAACCAAGACAGGTGGGCTACATTCCTACATACAGTGGAACCAAGACAGGGTGGCTATGTTCCTACATAAAGTGGAACCAAGACAGGGTGGCTATGTTCCTACATAAAGTGGAACCAAGACAGGTGGGCTACATTCCTACATAAAGTGGAACCAAGACAGGGTGGCTATGTTCCTACATAAAGTGGAACCAAGACAGGGTGGCTATGTTCCTACATAAAGTGGAACCAAGACAGGTGGGCTACATTCCTACATACAGTGGAACCAAGACAGGGTGGCTATGTTCCTACATAAAGTGGAACCAAGACAGGGTGGTTATGTTCCTACATAAAGTGGAACCAAGACAGGTGGGCTACATTCCTACATAAAGTGGAACCAAGACAGGGTGGCTATGTTCCTACATAAAGTGGAACCAAGACAGGGTGGCTATGTTCCTACATATAGTGGAACCAAGACAGGGTGGCTACGTTCCTACATATAGTGGAACCAAGACAGGGTGGCTATGTTCCTACATAAAGTGGAACCAAGACAGGTGGGCTACATTCCTACATACAGTGGAACCAAGACAGGGTGGCTATGTTCCTACATAAAGTGGAACCAAGACAGGGTGGCTATGTTCCTACATAAAGTGGAACCAAGACAGGGTGGCTACGTTCCTACATACAATGGGGCCAGGACAGGGTGGTTACATTCCTACATACAGTGGGACCATGGAGAACAAACATAACCACCCTCAAACAGGCAGTCAAAAGGGAATTTGGAAATTTGGAGGAGGCTGAGGATATCTGAATAACTATAGCTTTCATAAATGAAAGGTGCTCTATGAATGGAGGAGGTGGGCTTTCATCACCTGCCCGTCTTCCACTCATAGATTATGCTTTATTGATGGAAGGTATAATACAGCTTCTACGAACTCTTGACAAGTGCCTATGACAGGTCCAGTGCTGCTATTAACCCCTGCACTACTGGAAGGGTGGCTGTGGAGCAACGGGGGTTGGATTTCAACTAGGAAAGCCGGCACCAGCATGGACACTTTGCAATAAATGTGATTGCCATCCCTTATGCTGATTTAATAAAACATTTCCTAAACTTAAGCTTTTAAACAATTGGAGCATACCGATTAAAATCCTCATATGCCCTTAATAAATATGTAAAGATGTTTCACAAATTATTTATAGAGTTACTGTCAATTCAACTGTCAGGTTCACATCTGGTCTGGGTATTTATGTATTAACCACCTCTGGTCATTAAAGAGTTAAACAAGATACACTGTATCACACTGTAATGTTACTCTGAGTGTTCTGTATTAATTTTCTTAACAGATCCGGTATCAGGAGTAAACATCGTCTTGGATAAAGCCGGTGAGGATTTTGAATTTGGAGACTCGTTGACATTGAAGTGTTCAGTAGAGCGGGGATCTTCTCCGACTTTCCTCTGGATGCACAATGGGAAGGCGGTGAAGAAGAATTCCGGGGTCTATCAGCTCAGAGACGATGGAAAGGTGTTATACATCTATTCCCTCCGCTATCACCATTCAGGATCTTACCAGTGTTCTGTCAGCAACAAAGTATCCAACAGAACCTTCTCTGTGATCAGCAACATCCAGACAATAAATGTTCTTCAACAGAGTCCGGTCAAGGAGAGCACTTTCACAGTGGATGATGATGACCCACCAGAGCGTAAGTGTTTTCATTCCTACAATAGGCAAAATGTTATTTAATCTAAATCTCAACAATTTTTTATTTATTTTTTGGCATAATAATTAATTTAAAGATACATTTTCAGGATAATTAGATTGTTCTTGGCATGGCAACCCTACCATATAGCTAAAGCAGGACTCGACAAACCCCGGTCGCCAGGTCGCAATTGCAATTGCGCAATTGCGACTAGAATTAGTGACCTGGTGCCTGGGGCGGCACAGCTGGGGTACCCTGTCTCCGTGCACGATCGCGTCGGGCCGCGCCGGCCGGTAATTGAGGCCGCGGCTTTGCGGCCTTCTGAAGTCCTATGGTTCCTTCTGGAATCTGGCGCCCTCTTGTGGTATGTGTAAAAATGAATGGAAGGAAAGAAAAAAGCCCTCTTGTGGTGGCAGTTGGTATGACAAGACAATCAGCAATGCTAATGGAGCTCCCCCTGTCTGTTTCCATCTCTTTCCTTTTACTTAGGCCCCTTTCACACTGAGGCGTATTTCAGGCGTTTTAGCGCTAAAAGTAGCGCATAAATAATGCCTGAAATACTCCTGCCCCAGCATTCTCAATGAGAAAGCCTGAGGGCTTTCACACTGAGGTGATGCGCTGGCAGGAGAAATTTTTTTTTCCTGCAAGCCGCATCTTTGGAACGGTGTGTATACCGCTCCATTACCACTCCTTCCCATTGAAATCAAGGGGACACCGCGGTAATACCGCCCGCAAACCGTGGCTGTAGCCGAGGTTTGCGGGCGGTATTATCCCTTTTTCGGGTGAATATCGCGGTAAATACAACGGTATAGCGGAGCTGAAAATCGCGCCGCTGCACCGCCACCGCACATGCCCGCCCCAGTGTGAAAGGGGCCTTAGAAGTTAGAACCCCCAAACATTATATATATTTTTTATTTTGACACCCTAGAGAATAAAATGGCGGTCGTTGCAATACTTTCTGTCACACCGTATTTGCGCAGCGGTCTTACAAGCGCACTTTTTGGGGAAAAAATACACTTTTTTAAATTAAAAAATACCAGTAAAGTGAGCCCAATTTATTTTATATTGTGAAAGATAAAGTTACGCCGAGTAAATTGATACCCAACATGTCACGCTTCAAAATTGCGTCCGCTCGTGGAATGGCGACAAACTTTTACCCTTTAAAATCTCCATAGGCGACGTTTAAAAAATTCTACAGGTTGCATGTTTTGAGTTACAGAGGAGGTCTAGGGCTAGAATTATTGCTCTCGCTCTACCAATCGCGGCGATACCTCACATGTGTGGTTTGAACACCGCTTTCATGTATGCGTTCGCTTCTGGACACGAGCTTGCGCGTTCCTGGCTCCTAACTTTTTTAGCTGGCTCCTAGATTCCAAGCAAATTTGTCAAGCCCTGAGCTAAAGAATGTACCCTGCTCGGGTTCTTTAAGGTCATTGCCAAATCCAGAGCCCTCATTTCCATATCTTAGCTATTGGGTGAACCCAGTAATTTAGTCCAACCATAAAAGCTGAAGTTTAGCTAGAAAAACATATTTTTTTTTTTTTTACAGCTTTACTTCCCTCACTTACCTGTAATGATGTATGTGCCATGATGTGCAGACGGCAGGATCCTGTAGAAATCTTCACTACAGGGATGCCTTGTCCTCTTCCTGATGCTGCACTGTAAATGATCCGGTGGGGACACACCTATTCCTGCCTGCTCCTCCATTGAGGGAAGTTTTTCACTCATCATACTGCCTGTAAATGGGGAAAACAATTCTGTGACTGACCAGACTCTCCCCCAATCACAGATCGTGTTACAGGTTGTGTAATCGGCAAAAGAACGTTTCCCAATGAACGAGAGGGCAGGAGGATACATGTCCCCATTAGACCACTTGTACTGCTGTTCTGCCTTAAAGTGGAGGTCCGCCCAAAAAATAATAATAATAATAATAAAAGTCAGCAGCTACAAATACTGCAGCTGCTGACTTTTAATAAATGGACACTTACCTGTCCTGGGCGCCCGCGATGTCGGCACCCGAAGCCGATCTGTCGCTCGGCTCTCGCGGGGAGATGCCGCCATCTTCGGTAAGGGATATAGGAAGTGAAGCCTTGCGGCTTCACTTCCTGGTTCCCTACTGCGCATTTTCGACTTGCGCTGCGCATTCCCACTGGCCCCTGCTGTCTTCTGGGACCCATGTGTCTCCCAGAAGACAGTGCAGGGGGGGCGGAGAAGGCGCCGGACGTGGCGTAGGTCACCGCAACCTCCGCGGTGATCTATGCCCAGAAGTGGGAGCAAATACCTGTATTACACAGGTATCTGTTCCCTCCTACCCCCTGAGAAAGGTGCCAAATGTGACACCGGAGGGGGAACTCCCCTTTAGGACCTAAAGCTGTTGAACCATTGCAGTGCCAGAGGTTCAGAGACATGAAGAGAACAGGCATCTCTACAGTGAAGATTTCTCCAGGATTCAGCTGCCTGCACAACTTGGGACATTCTTCATTACAGGTGTGTCCCCACAATATCATCTCTAGTGTAGTGGAGCCCGGAGACCTGAAGATGTTAACCCTCACAGCGCTGGAAGTTCAGCAGCAGGAAGAGGACAGGGCAGTCCTGCGGTAAAGATTTCTCCAGGATCCAGCTGCCTGCGCAACATGGGACATCCTTCATTATAGGTGTGTCCCTGCAATACCATCTATAATGTAGTCAAGCTCAGAGACCTGAAGCTGTTAACCTGATGGAAGTTCAGCAGCAGGAAGAGGACAGGGCAGCCCCACAGTGAAGTTTTCTACAGAATCCATCAGTCTGAACATCGAGGGACATATTTATTTTCAGGTGAGTGATGGAACTAAAGCTGTAGAGAAAAATGTTTTTTTAGCTAAACTTCAGCTTTATTGGTTGGACTAAATTACTGGGATCAGCCAAAGCTTTGGTTAACAGCTTCAGGTCTTCAGGCAGAACAGCAGTACAAATAATCCAACTGGGACACGCCCCCTTCTTCCCGCTGTTCCTTCATTCATTGATTACACTGCCTGTAACATAGGGTGACCACATTTTTAAACTACTATTTAGGGACACCCCCCCTTCCCAAAAATCAGCTTGTGCTGTAACGAATCACAGCACAGTGATTGGACACAAGAGGTGGGATTTATGATTTCTCCAATCACAAGCAGGGGGTGAGGCAGGCATTCCTGGCCAGGACAAGTACTGTCATTGAGTAAAGAGGTGATGTGGCAGCCTTTTTTGGGGGCATCAGATTGGCCCGGGGGGGGGGTGGCTGTATCAGTTTCATTCCGGGACACTGTATTGTCCTGAAATGAAGGTGCCCGGGACAGACCTTCAAAATGCCCGGGACACGTGGTCACCCTACTGTAACATGATCTGTAAATTAAGTTGATAATACTATGAGCCATCCAACTGTTAACCAGGATAACGGTGGAAATTCTGAGACATGAAAAGGATGGGGCATCCTTGCATTGAAGATTTCTTCAGGCTTCACATGCCTGCACATTGTGGAATTTCCTTCATAACAGTTTTAGGCTGGGTTCACACTGGTACAACACGACAGTCATACTACTTTGGATCCGACTTTACCCTGCGACTTGAAGTCTAACATCCATCCGACTTCAATGAACAGGGATCAGACTTTGATCCCCGACAATACCAGGCACTGTGTCTAGTATGAATCTTGAGGGGGAACTCCGCGCCAAATTTAAAAAAAACATACCAGGCTTATGATATTACCGCCCGGGGCATGATGGGACGGTGACGTCATAAGGGGCGGGGGTCACCGGATGGCATCATCCGGTGACCCCGCCCCATGCCAACATAAGTCGTTGCGCACCGCGCACACGGCATTACAGTGGGAAAGAGCGTCACGTCAACATCGGAAGAAGAGCAGAGGGCAAAAGACGACGGAGAAGACCTGGCAAGATCTAGCAAAAGAGCAGAAGATAGCGGAGGAGACCCGGCAGAAGACACCGGACAGCGGGAGAAGAACCGAAGCACGCGGAGAAGAGGCCGCAGAGAGCGGAGAAGTCGGAAGAGACCCCCGAAGTCGGAAGAGACCCCCGGAGCTGCCTACCCCCTTTCCTGACTGGCCGGGCTGCATGCTTGGATAAGGATCTGGTATAGACTTTGGTTGGGACCCCCACGCCGTTTTTTCGACGTAGGGGGTTCCCCTTTAAAATTCATACCAGACCGAAGGGCCTGGTATGCTCTTAGAGGGGGAACCCATGCCGGTTTTTTATTTAAAATTTGCCGTGGAGTTCCTCTTCAAGATCATCAGAGCACATGTCGCATGCCAAAGTCGGATCATGCCAGACAGCGATCCGACTTTGATCCGACTTCAGTGATATATAATGGGCTGAAGTAGGATCAAAGTTGGACCAAAGTAGTGCAGGGAGCATTTTCAAAGTTGGACCGACTTGTGTCGGACCAGTTAAGACGGCTCCCATGGGGAAACATTGATTTTCACACGTCATGCGACATGAGCTCCCAATGTCGGAGCGTTTGTCATACCAGTGTAAACCCGGCCTCAGTGTGACTAAAGCTGTAGTTTTTTTTTTAAGAGTTCAAGGAAGGCCTTCATGGTGTCCAAAGCCAACCTACATACAGTATTTTCTTGAAGGTTTACCATTGGTGTTGTGTTTTTTCTTATATCACAAATGTTCTTGTTGGTTTTCCACAATCAATGTCTTCCCGATGTATTTTATCAAAGATTATATTGTAAATTGTTTCATCCAACAGAGATGATTATTCTGTGGCCCCTCCTTGGAGTCCTGGTGTTGGTGGTTGCCCTCTCTGTTGTTCTGGTTGTCTACAGACACAAAGTTTATTCAATAGTTCCATGGTTCCGACAACAAACCAACCCAGGTAATTACCCCCTTTGGGTTTTTGAGTTGTCTTTATTGTATGATTTCATCAACGTATTCAGTAAAGAGGAGGGATAGACACAAACTGGGCAAAAGCAGAAATGTTCAGCTTCTCTGGGTCATGTTAATGCCTAGTGAAGGGGTAATAGAGGACAAACCTTAATCCATGGACATATCTTGGGGTAATATTACCTATTATTATGTTTTTATTATTTTTTATATTATTGTTATTATTATCATTATTATTATAATCACTATTATCATTTTCCTTCATTTAGGTCCAACTTTTGCTAAAGCGAGACCCAGGTAAGTAGACAGATAAATGTTTTAGATATTGTGTAATAATCATAATGGGCACAGCAGGTGGAGGAGGATCTCCTCATGATGGGCACAGAAGATGTACAGACCCGGGAACTCAGCACAGGGTTGATGGGAACCCCTCATAATGGGCAAAGCAGGTGTACAGACCTGGGAACTCAGCACAGGGATGGTGGGAACCCCTCATAATGGGCGCAACAGGTGTACAGACCCGGGAACTCAGCACAGGGTTGATGGGAACCCCTCATAATGGGCAAAGCAGGTGTACAGACCTGGGAACTCAGCACAGGGATGGTGGGAACCCCTCATAATGGGCACAGCAGGTGTACAGACCCGGGAACTCAGCACAGGGATGGTGGGAACCCCTCATAATGGGCACAGCAGGTGTACAGACCTGGGAACTCAGCACAGGGATGGTGGGAACTCCTCATGATGAGCACAGCAGGTGTACAGACCCGGAAACTCAGCACAGGGATGGTGGGAACCCCTCATAATGGGCACAGCGGGTGTACAGACCCGGGAACTCAGCACAGGGATGGTGGGAACTCCTCATGATGGGCACAGCAGTTGTACAGACCCGGGAACTCAGCACAGGGATGGTGGGAACTCCTCATGATGGGCACAGCAGATGTACAGACCCGGGAACTCAGCACAGGGATGGTGGGAACTCCTCATGATGGGCACAGCAGGTGTACAGACCCGGGAACTCAGTACAGAGATGATGGGAACCCCTCATAATGGGCACAGCAGGTGTACAGACCCGTAAACTTAGCACAGGGATGGTGGGAACCCCTCATAATGGGCACAGCAGGTGTACAGACCCAGGAACTCAGTATAGGGATGGTGGGAACAGGAATCCATCTTGAGTTAATTCTTTGAATCCCATGCAGAGTTGGACATAATAAAACACAGGACGTTGTTCCCGGACCAGATTCTATAAATAATCTCCAAGAAGATTACAGTAACGGTAATTAAAAAAATTTTTTTTTCCTTTTTGAAATTTTTCTTCATTTTATTTAGTTACTCATTTCAAATTTCTCATCATATCAACCTCAGACTCCAAGTCATGGAGCATGGAGAGGATTGGCTATTTCTATACATGACCTCATTATTTATTTTTTTCCTTTTGTTTAGTACCAAACGTGGCGCAGATTGTGGATGGTGACGTTTACTATTCTCACATTCAGATTAATCAGGTGCAAGGTGTGTATGCTTCATATTCAAATCAATCTTTTGAAAAACTTTTCAATTATTATTATTACTGTATTTTTTTTTTTTTTTTTGTTAATGTCTGTCAAGAACAAGTGTTTTATTTTTTTATTTTTTTTTTGGAGGTTGGGTAAAGTGAAGTTCCTTTTTAAAGTGATTGTAAAGTTTTTTTTTTTTGTTAAAAATAAGAAACATGTTATACTTACGTGCTCTGTGCCGTGGATTTGCACAGAGCAGCCCGGATCCTCCTCTTCTCAGGTCCCTTGCCGGTTCTCCTGGCCCCTGTCCATTTAGACCCAGAGCTGCAGCCCAGCCCCACCCCCTATCTCTCCCGATTGGCTGGCTGACTTTGATTGACAGCAACGGGAGCCAATGGTGCCGCACTGCTCTTCCAGCCAATGAGGAGGGGAGTCCCAGGCAGTCGAGATAATCCTACAACATCGCTGGATCACGAGATGGAGCTCAGGAGAGTGGGGGGGGGGTCTTTTTATCTTAATGCATAGAATATTAATGTGTAGAGAAAAAAAACTTATGCCTTTACAATCACTTTTAATTTTTAGGATTAAAAGCCCTCAGCTTTCCCCATCCCATTGTGCAGGGTCACTCTTTTTCCTTTACAATGTATTTCATATATTGTTTTTTTTTTTTTCGTTTAGGTCTTGCAGATAACAATAGAGGAGGGCAGGTAAGTTCTCGGTGTCGGGAGATCAGAACTAATAGATTTCTGTGTGGGACTGTTATGCCGCGTACACACGATCGGAAATTCCGACAAGAAAAGTCCGATGCAAGCTTTTGGTCGGAAATTCCGACCGTGTGTAGGTTCCATCGGAATTTTTCTGTAGGAATTTCCGCCAAGAAAAATTTGAGAGCTGGTTCTCAAATTTTCCGACGGGAAAAGTTCCCATCGGAAATTCCGATCGTCCGTATGCAATTCCGACGCGCAAAAAAAAACCTGCTTGGTTGCAGAAGACCTGAACTGCCTATTGAACTTCATTGATCTCGGCTCGTCGTACGTCTTGTACGTCACCGCCTTCTTGACGGTCGGAATTTCCGACAGGATTTGTGTGACCGTGTGTGTGCAACACAAGTTTGAGCGTGTATACGGCATTACATTTCAGCACCACTACCACAGAGTAAGTAGTCCTGGTGGGTGTTTCCCTATTGAAAGGAAAAAGTTTAAAGGCAGTAGGAAGTCATCTACTAAATACTAAAAACAATATTGTTTTTTTTTTAAATTCTTTATTTAAAGCGGAGGTCCACACAAAAAGTGAACCTCCGCTTTTTGGAACCCTCTCCCCCCTCCGGTGTCACATTTGGCACCTTTCAGGGGGAAGGGGGGTGCAGATACCTGTATGATACAGGTATTTGCACCCACTTCTGGGAATAGACTCCCACGGGAGTCACTCCACTTCCCGCCCCCCCCCCCCCGCTGTCTTCTGGGAAACACACTGGTCTCAGGAGACAGCGGGACCACTGAAAACGCGCCGCGCTACTCGCGCATGCACAGTAGGGAATCGGGCAGTGAAGCTGCAATGCTTCACTTCCTGATTCCCTCACCGAGGATGGCGGCGGGGGCAGCCGTGAGACGAGCGATTGCTCGGCTTCGGCTGCCGACATTGCGGGCACCCTGGACAGGTACGTGTCCATTTATTAAAGGTCAGCAGCTGGAGTATTTATAGCTGCTGGCTTTTAATATTTTTTTTTTGGGGTGGACCTCCGCTTTAAGGTATGCAATAGGACATAACAGTATGACATGACCAGTCACGTTCTATGAAATCCAAGTATAAACAGTTGTAGCGGGTATTTGAATTTAGGGGAGGCATCTGGGTGGTAGTGTAACCCAGATGCATTGATTGTCAGGGAATCTGAGACCCTTTTATGGTTCTTAGAGGACTCTGGTGGTGTGAGGTTCCCTGCGGCCTGCAGGTGGCGCTGTCGCCCTGGGCCGGAGCTGAACACTCACCGCAAGTCTGCATCTTTTTTGTCCTTTCCTGGCGTTGGTACAGCGGGGCGGGGAACCTGCTGTGACGCAAAGGGAGAGGAGATAAAAGGGGCGGACGCCCTGACCTTGGGGTTCAGAGTCGGAGGACGCGGCCGTGCCCAGGCACCTTCAGCCTGGGTGCTGGCGTTCCGGAGTTCCGGGCCCAGGTGCCCTTGACCTGGCTGGAGCGGAGATGGAGTCCATCCCAGGCACCTTTAGCCTGGGGTGAGGTACTAATGGGGAAGCCTGGGACTCAGTACCTTCGACTGAGTTCCGCGAGGGTGGAGGAATCCGATGGGGCCCTAACGCCTTGGGTGCCCGTGTCTGAGACGAGGAGGTCGGTGAGCAGAACTTCTCCGGAAAGTCTGGCGCAGCATTTGCTGGTGACGGAGAGGCCTCCGGTAACTCTCTTGGACGGATGTCTTCCCTCTGACAGGGGCTGTGATAGCGAAGGTAATTCATGCTCTTGTTCTATATAGTCGGTGGCAGTGACTATACATCATAACCATTGGTGACACCACAGTGGTTGGCTCTACTTAAAGGATTGTGCCTTGACCTACTCCCCACAAATACTGAAGTGTTCTCTGGGTCTCAACCTGTCTGTGCTGTATGACTATTTATTGCTGGAAAGGAAAAAATACAAGTTGGACCTTTTTTTCGTGTGTGGAACTCTGGTTACTGGGAGCAAAGGGAGTCATTTCGGAGAAAGGATTTGACTCTGAGACATATACACAAAACCCGATAGTTCTGGCTTTCACCTCTACACCCTCTGGAGGACATGGGCTGTGGTGTATCGCATCCCTCCCCCCAGTACTAACCCCCCTAGACAAGACCAACAAGCCGAGAATGAGAAGGGGTGAGAGGGGTGAGGTCACTACACAGTAATATAACCACAACAGGAATAAATGGATATCCGAGAAATAACAGACAAGGTTCCACCATTACAATGTAAAATATCTGTAAACTGTGGGCAGTAGCCTCTACAACCAATACATCCTGTATCCGGTCTTGTCGTGTGGCGGAAAACAAATATTGAAACTCAATAGTCATGAACATACCAAAACAATAATGTACAGATTACATATACAGTATATAATTGGAATTTAGACCATGTATTGATATATTGTAACAGACGCACTAATATCTTCTACATGTTTCGCCAAAATGGCTTCTTCAGGAAGTATTTAAGAGTGAATAACATAACTAAATAAAGAAATGATCACAATTAGAAAAAAATACATACCATATTTATCGGCGTATAACACGCACTTTTTTCCCCTTAAAATCAGGGGAAAATCGTGGGTGCGTGTTATACGCCGATACTCCGCCGATTCCCCTGCTGAAACGAGCGAGAGGAGCGAGCGGAGCCGAAGCCGAAGTACACTCAGTTTTACTCAGCTCCTCTCGCAGTCCCGCCCATCTCTGACTGCGCCGCTGAAAGCCGAGTGTACTTTGGCTAGTCTTGGCTCCTCTCGCAGTCCTGCCCCTGACTGTGAGCAGAGCCGAGTCTAGCCGAAGTACACTCAGCTTTCTCTGTCAGCGGCGCAGTCAGGGGAGATGGGCGGGACTGCGAGAGGAGCCGAGTCTAGCCGAAGTACACTCGGCCCCGCTCGCTCCTCTCCACAGAAATCGGCGCCAAATTTAAAAAACGCAGAGACTGACAAGGCTGCAAAGGCACTGGGCAAGGCTGCAGATGGACAGATGGACACTGGGCAAGGCTGCAGATGGACAGATGGACACTGGGCAAGGCTGCAGATGGACACTGGGCAAGGCTGCAGATGGACAGATGGACACTGGGCAAGGCTGCAGATGGACAGATGGACACTGGGCAAGGCTGCAGATGGACAGATGGACACTGGGCAAGGCTGCAGATGGACACTGGGCAAGGCTGCAGATGGACACTGGGCAAGGCTGCAATGATGGACAAGGCTGCATTTAAATGTAAGTTTTTTTTCCTTGAATTTCCCTCCTAAAAGTTTTTTTCCTTAAAATTCCCTCCTAAACTTGGGGTGCGTGTTATACGCCGATAAATACGGTAAATAAAAACTTAAATTATAACTAATGTGTCGAACAATCAAAATAAAATACATATTAACTAGAAAGTGTAAAAGTGCTATGGTGCCTATAGCCTCATACACACGATCGGACTTTAAACAAACTTTTCTGTGGATTTTTGTCCGAAGGGAGTTGGCCAGGAACACCCATAGCATACACAGGGCAGGACTTTTCTGCAAACTTTCCCAAAGCTTTACCAACATCACGTGGTTTTTCTACTCTTTTCTGCCACCCTTTGGTCAACTTCTGCTATTGTTGGTTGATTTTAACATTGGTTCTGGGCATGCGTGTTTGTACTTCGGACAAAAGTCAGATGGATTTCTGTACACACGATAGGGCTTTGCACCGTAGGACTTTTGTTGCCGAAAAGTTTGTCCGTTTGCAGAGCGAACTTTTGTCCGATGAAAACCAAAAAAGTTTGTCCGATGGAGCGTACACACGCTTGGATTTTTTTGAAAACTTGCTCATTTTGAAGTTTGTTGTCAAAAAGTGCTACCGTGTGTACGGGGCTTATCAATAATTTAGTTTTACATATGATGTTGACTTGATATTAGTAAAGCTGCTTGAGCTTTGGATTATAAATCATTTTTTGCAGATGTGCAGATTTTTTTGTTATATATATTTGGGGTGAACTTCTAACTGAAAAGAACCTTCATGGATCACTGGATTGATGAATCTCTGCCAGTGGCGGTGCGTCCATAGAGGGCGCCGGAGCGCCGCCCCCTCTCGCTCCTGCACCGCTACTGAAAGACAATACACAGATTCATGCATTGCATGAATCTGTGTATTGTCACCGCTGCCGCTGCTGCCCACTGTTCATATGGCCGGCCTCCTGGTGAGCGCCGGCCATATGAATTAGAGCGGCGGCCGGCGGTGGGTGTAACTTGGAAGTGCCTATCAGAGCCAGCGGCTCTGATTGTATTCGGCTTTCAAAAACTCCTCCTAGGTACGCACGGGCGTGCGTTCCTTGGAGAAGACTGTGGGGGTTTCAGCCAATCAGGTTCACCGGATCTGGTTACCGGTAACCTGATTGGCTGAAGCGACATAGAGGGCGGGAGAAGACATCGAGGACGGCGCGGACCGAGGAAGGTAAGTGCAGGGCTGGGGGGAACAGGCTGCATTTGGGGGACAAACTGGCTATATATGGGGACACACTGGCTATATATGAGGACACACTGGCTGCATTTGGGGGACACACTGGCTGTATATGGGGACACACTGGCTGCATTTGGGGGACAAACTGGCTGTATATGGGGACACACTGGCTGCATTTGGGGGACACACTGGCTGTATATGGGGGCACACTGGCTGTATATGGGGGCACACTGGCTGTATATGGGGACACACTGGCTGTATATGGGGACACACTGGCTATATATGGGGACACACTGGCTATATATGGGGACACACTGGCTGTATATGGGGACACACTGGCTGCATTTGGGGGACACACTGGCTGCATTTGGGGGACACACTGGCTGTATATGGGGACACACTGGCTATATATGGGGACACACTGGCTATATATGGGGACACACTGGCCATATATGGGGACACACTGGCTATATATGGGGACACACTGGCTGTATATGGGGGACACACTGACTGCATTTGGGGGACATACTGGCTGCATTTGGGGGACACACTGGCTATATATGGGGACACACTGGCTGCATTTGGGGGACACACTGGCTGTATATGGGGACACACTGGCTGCATTTGGGGGACACACTGGCTATATATGGGGACACACTGGCTATATATGGGGACACACTGGCTGCATTTGGGGGACACACTGGCTGTATAAGGGGACACACTGGCTGCATTTGGGGGACACACTGGCTATATATGGGGACACACTGGCTGTATATGAGGACACACTGGCTGTATATGGGGGACACACTGGCTGTATATGGGGACAAACTGCCTGTATATGGGGACACACTGGCTGTATATGGGGACACACTGGCTGTATATGGGAACAAACTGGCTGTATATGGGAACAAACTGGCTGTATATGGGAACAAACTGGCTGTATATGGGAACAAACTGGCTGTATATGGGAACAAACTGGCTGTATATGGGAACAAACTGGCTGTATATGGGAACAAACTGGCTGTATATGGGAACAAACTGGCTGTATATGGGGACAAACTGGCTGCATTTGGGGACAAACTGGCTGCATTTGAGGGGACAAACTGGTGGCGTTTGGGCACAGTGGCTGCGTTTAATGGGCACAGTGGTGGCAATTGATGTTGTTTTTTTTTCAGTTTGTTTGCGCCCCCCCAAAAATTTGGAGCACCAGCCGCCACTGATCTCTGCTAATATTCTCTAAAACCTTTTGCTAGTAAATTAGAAAATCAACTAATGATTTCCTTTTATGGTTTCTGTTGTATAGGAAGACTATTCAGTGACATATTCCGCTGTGAAATGCTCTGGATCAAACATGGATGGAATACAGACTTTGGGCCATGCTGAGCTCTATGAGAACTTCAGTTCCAAGAAAAGCTAGAACCGGTCTAAAATAAACCTGCCAAGCTGTAAAAATGGCATCAGGAGTTAAAAACACGAACTTACATTGGCCTCCATCTACTATTAAAAAGGTTTGAAAATAGATGGAACACAGACTATGGGCCACACTTAACTCTGCGAAAACTTCAGTTCCAAGGACAGCTAGTACCGGTCTAAAATAAACCTACCAGGTCCAAAAAATGATGAAAGTGGCATCAAGAGGTGAAATCAGGCACTCATTGGGGCCTCTATGTATTATTTCTGTTTCCTTGGGTACCCCATAATCTCTATTTTAGGGCAGAAAGGTGGAATTCACCTGCTCAATGATGGTCCCTTTTTGCACATCCTCTTTAACCAATAATGAGATGTGAAGAGCTCAACTTTCCCGCTGAACTCAAGCTTTGAACACACATAATCTTTGTTTTACAAATAAACATGTAGCGCTACCCCCAATTAAGAGAGCCGCTGGATTTGTTTGCGGGCCCTGAATACAGCACCGCCAATCCCCGGCAATCTACTCGACCCACCCTGGCACAGTTAGTCTAGGGATTGTCTTGTATCACAATTTATCTGTATTATAAGAGTAACCTCTTTGCGCAATGATAACACACTGATAGCAAGTGATGAAGTATAACGGGTTTTTCACACTGGGTAAAAGGGCACAAGGTTAATACATAACACATATATGTCTGCAGAGCCCTACAGCAGAAAATATAGTACACCCTGATAATGCAGGCTATTTCCCTTCTATGCGCCCTTATGGTGCAGCAACAAAAAAAAAGTTCTAACTCCTGGTCAGGCCTGACTCAGATTTAACTCAGTCTCTAGCAGAACGATTTCTTCGCATGCAACTTGACTGGTGGTGCACAGCAGGAACAGTATTTGTAATCCAAAGGGGTAGACAATAAAGAACACTTCACCGGAGACTAACTTAACTCAGTTCCGCCACTAGTCTCCAGTGAAACAGTAAATAAAAGCCGGTGGGCCAAGGCAGTCTCTAGGCCTAACAACAGTACAGCCTATAGGATTGAGCAGGTGCTCACTCACCACTCCGGACGCGATCCCAGTCCGGGACTTCCACCTGCTGTGTCTACACACACAGCGTCTGCAACGGCCGGGTCTCCGATCCAACTGATGTAAGTAGTCAGCGAAGTCAGGTGTCACCCAAGTTCCGCAGTGGGGTGGAAGGCTCTCTGGAAGTTGTGCAAGGCCCTGGCTTCAGGCCCTGCACTGCAGCAGATCTGCACAGGAAGACCTGTTGATTGTAGCGCGGTGTCCAAAGAGGCCGAGCTCAGCCTCGCCCTCCTCTTATATAGCCCCTCCCATCAGTCTTTGCGGTGGCTGAATGCACCCTGGGTACCGAACGGGGTTCTGGGTAACGTAGTCCCGGGGCCTTAAAGAAGACAAAAGGATTTACACCGTGTGTTATCTAAAGAGAAAGCACAGCAGTAGCTTTATCCTTTCAGATACTCTGTCTCTAATTGAAACCTCCAGAGGAGTCATACAGGGACAGCAGGAGCGAGGAAGAAGAAGAAGTCATCGTCTTGATTCATTCACTGGTTTGTGTATATTTTAACTTGAGCTGCTGATCTCTGTAAACCGCACAGAGTTTTTAAAACATTATATATTACAATGTAACAATAAATGTAATGCCTTGCTAACACCCTCTAGGTCTCTAGAATTGTAACAATATATCTTGTTACAAAGGCGTATGTATTTCCTATGCTCTTCAGCTCCATCTAGTGGCCATAATGCAGAAATGTTATGCACATAAAAAAAAAACATTAATTTAGAAGAGAGATTGCCTAAAGCACATTCGTTTTTGCCTAGATAACAAAGATCTGTTACCCCACCCCATCCTCTGTACCTCTGTACCATGCCCCTGCCCCCCCCCCCCAACAGGCCAGTTACTACAATCAAATAATCCTCAAAACATCATGGGAAAGTGCATCAGGAACACTGACATTGGACAACATCTTTTCAAAGACATTAATGAAGCTAAAAAGACATGAAAGATGGAGGACAAACATCACCGTTTCTATATGTACAATAAATCTATGTATATACAGTATATTCATACTGTGCAAAGGTTTTAGGCAGGTGTAAAAAATTTTGTAAATGAAGAATGCTTTCAGAAATAGAAGTGTTAATAGTTTATTTTTTATCAATTAACAAAATGAAAAGTAAATGAATAGAAAATAAATTTGAATCAAATCAATATTTGGTGTGACCATCCTTTGCCATCTTGGTGTGCAAACACAGTTTTTGAAGGAACTCAGCAGGTAGGTTGTTCCAAACATCTTGAA
Organism: Rana muscosa; assembly: GCA_029206835.1. Classification (NCBI taxonomy): domain Eukaryota; kingdom Metazoa; phylum Chordata; class Amphibia; order Anura; family Ranidae; genus Rana; species Rana muscosa. The sequence goes on along the minus strand of CM055126.1, from coordinate 57,744,817 downwards.
GAACAAACCACACATCTTCTGTGGATGTCGGTTGGTTCAAATCCTTCTGTCTATTTATGTAATCCCAGGCAGACTCCATGATGGTGGGATCAGGGCTCTTTAGGGGCCAAACCATCACTTCCAGGACTCCTTGTACTTCTTTACACTGAAGATAGTTCTTAACCACTTCCATACCGCACGCCATCATATGACGTCCTGGACTTTCAGCGGGGATATCTGAATGATGGGTTCAGCTACAGGCATCATTCAGATATCATTATTTTCTGCCGGCGATTCTGTGCACAGCAAGAATGATTATATCGACAGTTCCGCGGCTTGATCGTTCTTACAGGCGACGGAAGGGAACGTCCCCCTCCCGCCGCTATCCGGTGCTTCTCCGGGCTCTCCCGTGCCATCAGGGACCCGAAGAAAGAATCGGCCGGCGCCGGATGACTATAGAGATTTCCAGTGACCAGATGGTGACCAGTCATCTCTATGACCGTCGGAGGCCCGGGGGCGACGTTATGACTTCACGCCCGGGCCCCCGGATGTAAACAAGGCTGTCAGCATGAGATTGGTGAATTTTTTTCTTGATCTCATGCTTTCCAGCCTGGAGGAGAGATGTGGGGTCTTTGCCCGGGCCCCCGGATGTAAACAGATATTAAACATTTTGACTCATCAGTCCAGAGGACCTGCAGCCCTTTTTCTGCACCCCAGTTCCTATGTTTTCAAGCATTGGACATGGAAACAATTCTAAGCGATTCAACAATGCAGGAAAACAAAGGAACTGGGGTGCCGAAAAATGGCAGCAGGTACTCTGGACTAATGAGTATTCTGGACTCTGGACTGATCGATATACCATAATAATAGCTATCACTTATGTTATTTTAAACAAAACTGAATCAACGGATACAGACAAATTCAGTTTCCTTTTATTTGAAAAATATTGATCAATAGTTCAATCATATCAGAGCATCTGAACAAAATGAGGAAGTGTTGGATGTTCTTCATTCTAAAGCAGGGCAGAAATTATAATCATGTACTCAGTGAACAGTCACCGTATCCCTCTCAGCTTTGGTTATCCTCATTTGTAAGTAGACAACTTTCTCTTTCTCAGAGACATCACTAGGGCTGGTTTCACCTGGTGCGGTGAAGCCAGGTGTGTTGGTCCCCACCTCCCCCCCATGCTAGCCTGCCACAGTGTGGTCTGCACCCCCATAGCGATGCCACTGAGCGAATTTCGTCCGAGTCCTGATGAACCAGCCAACATTTAGTCTGTAGGCAGCTGTCAGGTCACCTGAGGACAGGTGACAGATGCACACCGTTGGGGTCAGGAGTGCACCGCTATGATAGTGGACCCTACGGCTGACTGCTGCGGATGAAACTCTGGGTGGTACAGGAAGGCAGGTCCACTGGGGCACCAACACGGATCCCATAGGGAGCTAGAACATAAGATTCCCCAGGGCGCGGAGTCTAAGAGCCAGCAGGTAGTCACCAGAGCCTCTAGTGGTGAGGATGGACTACGCTGCAGCTGACTCCAGGTCGCGGCCCCCAGGGTCTCCCAGCTCACGCTCACGGTAGACTATAGGAGGAAGCTACAGGTCAGGGCAACTAGCAGACAAGGATAAATGGAGAGCAAGCCAAAGGTCAAGGGTCACAAGCAAGCAGAGATGGTCGAGAGACGCGTCAAAGTTCAGGGTCACAAGCAGGCGGGGATGGTCGAGAGACGCGTCAAAGGTCAGGGTCACAAGCAGGCGGGGATGGTCGGGAACATGCCAAGATCGATAACAGAGACAAACGTAGAGCACACGGCAAGCAGGAAACAGGAAACCAAACACACAATATTGCACGGCAAGGCAGGCTTGGAGAACACAGTGTTAAATAGTGGTTCCTGTTGAGGCTAGGGTGGAGCCACACTGAGGGGAGATTACTTAACCATGCAGGTGTGAGAGAGCAAGCCCTAAGGCTGATACACAGACCAGGTAAGAGACAGACAGGTCATGAAAGTATTACTGCAAGGTCATGACAGTAGCCCTGTCAACCCCTCCACCGACCCAACATCCTTCATTTAAAAAACTAAAGGGGCCAGGTGAAAAGTTGTTGGCCGGACAGCGCCTGGATCCAATTGGATGCTGATGGTGCCGGCTTTCATTTTTCGGTAGCCTCAGCGAGAGATCTGCGCAGCTTAGCATGGTGGGAGGAACCTGTTTGATTTAGTGTATGGCCAGCTTTAGAACAACTTTTTTTCCTCCTTTGATCTAGACTGTATAAATATAGCATATTCTACATACATAAAGAGAAATATAAGGAATCATTGCAAACATGTCAGCTTTAACCCCTTAGCTTCCACCGCCCTGGGAGAAGAGTTGCTGGTCACAGTGGTCAGCTATGTGGAATAAATGTACCGGTAATAAGTGAATTAACTTGTGGATGCTCTCAGTTAAGGTTTGCAGGTTGACCATGGTGCAGTTGCTCTTCCTCTGCAAAGGCTCCTCGCTGCAGATTGGGGCTCCAGCTGCGGTGGTGGCCGGCACTTCATCGTCCTCTGATGGCTGGCTCAGCATTGAGAAGGGACATTTCCTCGACAATTTCAGCTTCATCACCTTGGTGCAGAACATGTTGTTGGAGTGCCGCTGTCAGCTCATGTGCCATTCTGCGATCTCTGATGTTTAACAGGTCCCGGACTTCACGGTGAGCGCTGGAAGTGTTCAGAGGAATGCTGTGTACAGAGGGCAGAGAGGGAAGGAAAAGGAGGGCGCACACTGCATGAAGACTGGAGACCAGTCACCCCTCTGGCATATAAACTGCTCTTTCTTTTCCAAACTTTCTAATCAAGGGGCCATTTTACTGTCCTTCAGACTTAAGGGGGGCTGGACTGTGGCCAGTGGGTAAGGGGGCCGAACTGTGGCCAGTGGGAGTAAAAAATTTCAAATCTTTAGTGAGAGGAATAGTGCTCCATAATTGGTGTCAGTGGAAGGAATAGTGCCTCATCATTGGTGTCAGTGGGAGGAATAGTGCCCCATCATTGGTATGAGTGGAAGGAATAGTGCCCCATTATTGGTGTCAGTGGGAGGAATAGTGTCCCATTGTTGGTGTCAGTGGAAGGAATAGTGCCCCATCGTTGGTAACAATGGCAGGGATAGTACCCCCTTTTCGGTGTCAGTGGGAAGAATAGTGCTCTATTATTGGTATTAGTGGGAGTAATAGCACCCCATTGTTGGTGTCAGTGGCAGGAAAAGTGCCTGATTATTGGTATCAATGGGAGGAATAGTGCCCGATCATTGGTATCAGTGAGAGGCATAGTTCCCCCTTATTGGATCAGTGAGAGGAATAGTGCCCCATTGTTGGTGTCAGTGGGAAGAATAGTTCCCCATCATTGGTATCAGTGGGAGGGATAGGAAACCATTATTGGTGTCAGCGGCAAGAATTATGCCTTCTTGTTGGTGTCAGTAGTGGGAATAGACCCTCAAGGGCCAGATAAAGGCAAGAAAACACTACGTCCAGCCCCTAGGCCACACTATGGAGCACACTGGCCTAGATCATTAGATGCAACCATAAAACAAAACAGAGGGCACACACCAGCCTAGTGCATTATCCTCAAAGCATAACGTTTATTGTTAAAAAGTGGTAAGTAATATACTCACAAATAGGGATGAGCTTCGTGTTCGAGTCGAACATACGTTCGACTCGAACATCGGCTGTTCGATCGTTCGACGAAGATCGAACGATTTGGGCCGTTCGCGCCAAATTCGAGTGACGCGAACGGCCCACAATGCACTACGCCATCGCAGTGTCATCCAGGCGCTGTGATTGGCCAAGCATGCACTGTGACCCCGCATGCTTGGCCAATCACAGCGCCGGCAGCGAGGAGAGCAATGATTGGCCACAGGCAGGATGCCTGTGGCCAATTATTGCTGAGGGTGTTTAGTACACGCCCCACACTATAAAAGGCCGCCAGCACGGCGGCCTAGTGTAGTGTGTTCCGGAGCAGGGAAAGAGCAGCATAGGCAGGGACAGTGACTTTTATTTCTTTCTTGCTTAACCTGGATTCCTTTAGTTTAGGGAAAGAGAAGGATAGGTAGGGAGAGTGTCAGTGTGTTTTGTGCTTGTGCTATAGTGTGCTTAAAAAAAACATTTTTTCTAGGGACAGAAAACTGTAGGTAGGGAGAGTGTCAGTTTCTTTCACTGTGCAAGTCCTTGTTTCTAGGGACTGGGAAGGACAGTGAGTGAATTCTCCTTGTGCTATAGTGTGCTTAAAAAAAACATTTTTTCTAGGGACAGAAAACTGTAGGTAGGGAGAGTGTCAGTTTCTTTCACTGTGCAAGTCCTTGTTTCTAGGGACTGGGAAGGACAGTGAGTGAATTCTCCTTGTGCTATAGTGTGCTTAAAAAAAACATTTTTTCTAGGGACAGAAAACTGTAGGTAGGGAGAGTGTCAGTTTCTTTCACTGTGCAAGTCCTTGTTTCTAGGGACTGGGAAGGACAGTGAGTGAATTCTCCTTGTGCTATAGTGTGCTTAAAAAAAACATTTTTTCTAGGGACAGAAAACTGTAGGTAGGGAGAGTGTCAGTTTCTTTCACTGTGCAAGTCCTTGTTTCTAGGGACTGGGAAGGACAGTGAGTGAATTCTCCTTGTGCTATAGTGTGCTTAAAAAAAACATTTTTTCTAGGGACAGAAAACTCTAGGTAGGGAGAGTGTCAGTTTCTTTCACTGTGCAAGTCCTTGTTTCTAGGGACTGGGAAGGACAGTGAGTGAATTCTCCTTGTGCTATAGTGTGCTTAAAAAAAACATTTTTTCTAGGGACAGAAAACTCTAGGTAGGGAGAGTGTCAGTTTCTTTCACTGTGCAAGTCCTTGTTTCTAGGGACTGGGAAGGACAGTGAGTGAATTCTCCTTGTGCTATAGTGTGCTTAAAAAAAACATTTTTTCTAGGGACAGAAAACTGTAGGTAGGGAGAGTGTCAGTTTCTTTCACTGTGCAAGTCCTTGTTTCTAGGAACTGGGAAGGACAGTGAGTGAATTCTCCTTGTGCTATAGTGTGCTTAAAAAAAACATTTTTTCTAGGGACAGAAAACTGTAGGTAGGGAGAGTGTCAGTTTCTTTCACTGTGCAAGTCCTTGTTTCTAGGGACTGGGAAGGACAGTGAGTGAATTCTCCTTGTGCTATAGTGTGCTTAAAAAAAACATTTTTTCTAGGGACAGAAAACTCTAGGTAGGGAGAGTGTCAGTTTCTTTCACTGTGCAAGTCCTTGTTTCTAGGGACTGGGAAGGACAGTGAGTGAATTCTCCTTGTGCTATAGTGTGCTTAAAAAAAACATTTTTTCTAGGGACAGAAAACTGTAGGTAGGGAGAGTGTCAGTTTCTTTCACTGTGCAAGTCCTTGTTTCTAGGGACTGGGAAGGACAGTGAGTGAATTCTCCTTGTGCTATAGTGTGCTTAAAAAAAACATTTTTTCTAGGGACAGAAAACTCTAGGTAGGGAGAGTGTCAGTTTCTTTCACTGTGCAAGTCCTTGTTTCTAGGGACTGGGAAGGACAGTGAGTGAATTCTCCTTGTGCTATAGTGTGCTTAAAAAAAACATTTTTTCTAGGGACAGAAAACTCTAGGTAGGGAGAGTGTCAGTTTCTTTCACTGTGCAAGTCCTTGTTTCTAGGGACTGGGAAGGACAGTGAGTGAATTCTCCTTGTGCTATAGTGTGCTTAAAAAAAACATTTTTTCTAGGGACAGAAAACTCTAGGTAGGGAGAGTGTCAGTTTCTTTCACTGTGCAAGTCCTTGTTTCTAGGGACTGGGAAGGACAGTGAGTGAATTCTCCTTGTGCTATAGTGTGCTTAAAAAAAACATTTTTTCTAGGGACAGAAAACTGTAGGTAGGGAGAGTGTCAGTTTCTTTCACTGTGCAAGTCCTTGTTTCTAGGGACTGGGAAGGACAGTGAGTGAATTCTCCTTGTGCTATAGTGTGCTTAAAAAAAACATTTTTTCTAGGGACAGAAAACTGTAGGTAGGGAGAGTGTCAGTTTCTTTCACTGTGCAAGTCCTTGTTTCTAGGGACTGGGAAGGACAGTGAGTGAATTCTCCTTGTGCTATAGTGTGCTTAAAAAAAACATTTTTTCTAGGGACAGAAAACTGTAGGTAGGGAGAGTGTCAGTTTCTTTCACTGTGCAAGTCCTTGTTTCTAGGGACTGGGAAGGACAGTGAGTGAATTCTCCTTGTGCTATAGTGTGCTTAAAAAAAACATTTTTTCTAGGGACAGAAAACTGTAGGTAGGGAGAGTGTCAGTTTCTTTCACTGTGCAAGTCCTTGTTTCTAGGGACTGGGAAGGACAGTGAGTGAATTCTCCTTGTGCTATAGTGTGCTTAAAAAAAACATTTTTTCTAGGGACAGAAAACTGTAGGTAGGGAGAGTGTCAGTTTCTTTCACTGTGCAAGTCCTTGTTTCTAGGGACTGGGAAGGACAGTGAGTGAATTCTCCTTGTGCTATAGTGTGCTTAAAAAAAACATTTTTTCTAGGGACAGAAAACTGTAGGTAGGGAGAGTGTCAGTTTCTTTCACTGTGCAAGTCCTTGTTTCTAGGGACTGGGAAGGACAGTGAGTGAATTCTCCTTGTGCTATAGTGTGCTTAAAAAAAACATATTTTCTAGGGACAGAAAACTCTAGGTAGGGAGAGTGTCAGTTTCTTTCACTGTGCAAGTCCTTGTTTCTAGGGACTGGGAAGGACAGTGAGTGAATTCTCCTTGTGCTATAGTGTGCTTAAAAAAAACATTTTTTCTAGGGACAGAAAACTCTAGGTAGGGAGAGTGTCAGTTTCTTTCACTGTGCAAGTCCTTGTTTCTAGGGACTGGGAAGGACAGTGAGTGAATTCTCCTTGTGCTATAGTGTGCTTAAAAAAAACATTTTTTCTAGGGACAGAAAACTCTAGGTAGGGAGAGTGTCAGTTTCTTTCACTGTGCAAGTCCTTGTTTCTAGGGACTGGGAAGGACAGTGAGTGAATTCTCCTTGTGCTATAGTGTGCTTAAAAAAAACATTTTTTCTAGGGACAGAAAACTCTAGGTAGGGAGAGTGTCAGTTTCTTTCACTGTGCAAGTCCTTGTTTCTAGGGACTGGGAAGGACAGTGAGTGAATTCTCCTTGTGCTATAGTGTGCTTAAAAAAAACATTTTTTCTAGGGACAGAAAACTGTAGGTAGGGAGAGTGTCAGTTTCTTTCACTGTGTAAGTCCTTGTTTCTAGGGACTGGGAAGGACAGTGAGTGAATTCTCCTTGTGCTATAGTGTGCTTAAAAAAAACATTTTTTCTAGGGACAGAAAACTGTAGGTAGGGAGAGTGTCAGTTTCTTTCACTGTGCAAGTCCTTGTTTCTAGGGACTGGGAAGGACAGTGAGTGAATTCTCCTTGTGCTATAGTGTGCTTAAAAAAAACATTTTTTCTAGGGACAGAAAACTGTAGGTAGGGAGAGTGTCAGTTTCTTTCACTGTGCAAGTCCTTGTTTCTAGGGACTGGGAAGGACAGTGAGTGAATTCTCCTTGTGCTATAGTGTGCTTAAAAAAAACATTTTTTCTAGGGACAGAAAACTGTAGGTAGGGAGAGTGTCAGTTTCTTTCACTGTGCAAGTCCTTGTTTCTAGGGACTGGGAAGGACAGTGAGTGAATTCTCCTTGTGCTATAGTGTGCTTAAAAAAAACATTTTTTCTAGGGACAGAAAACTGTAGGTAGGGAGAGTGTCAGTTTCTTTCACTGTGCAAGTCCTTGTTTCTAGGGACTGGGAAGGACAGTGAGTGAATTCTCCTTGTGCTATAGTGTGCTTAAAAAAAACATTTTTTCTAGGGACAGAAAACTGTAGGTAGGGAGAGTGTCAGTTTCTTTCACTGTGCAAGTCCTTGTTTCTAGGGACTGGGAAGGACAGTGAGTGAATTCTCCTTGTGCTATAGTGTGCTTAAAAAAAACATTTTTTCTAGGGACAGAAAACTGTAGGTAGGGAGAGTGTCAGTTTCTTTCACTGTGCAAGTCCTTGTTTCTAGGGACTGGGAAGGACAGTGAGTGAATTCTCCTTGTGCTATAGTGTGCTTAAAAAAAACATTTTTTCTAGGGACAGAAAACTGTAGGTAGGGAGAGTGTCAGTTTCTTTCACTGTGCATGTCCTTGTTTCTAGGGACTGGGAAGGACAGTGAGTGAATTCTCCTTGTGCTATAGTGTGCTTAAAAAAAACATTTTTTCTAGGGACAGAAAACTGTAGGTAGGGAGAGTGTCAGTTTCTTTCACTGTGCAAGTCCTTGTTTCTAGGGACTGGGAAGGACAGTGAGTGAATTCTCCTTGTGCTATAGTGTGCTTAAAAAAAACATTTTTTCTAGGGACAGAAAACTGTAGGTAGGGAGAGTGTCAGTTTCTTTCACTGTGCAAGTCCTTGTTTCTAGGGACTGGGAAGGACAGTGAGTGAATTCTCCTTGTGCTATAGTGTGCTTAAAAAAAACATTTTTTCTAGGGACAGAAAACTGTAGGTAGGGAGAGTGTCAGTTTCTTTCACTGTGCAAGTCCTTGTTTCTAGGGACTGGGAAGGACAGTGAGTGAATTCTCCTTGTGCTATAGTGTGCTTAAAAAAAACATTTTTTCTAGGGACAGAAAACTGTAGGTAGGGAGAGTGTCAGTTTCTTTCACTGTGCAAGTCCTTGTTTCTAGGGACTGGGAAGGACAGTGAGTGAATTCTCCTTGTGCTATAGTGTGCTTAAAAAAAACATTTTTTCTAGGGACAGAAAACTGTAGGTAGGGAGAGTGTCAGTTTCTTTCACTGTGCAAGTCCTTGTTTCTAGGGACTGGGAAGGACAGTGAGTGAATTCTCCTTGTGCTATAGTGTGCTTAAAAAAAACATTTTTTCTAGGGACAGAAAACTCTAGGTAGGGAGAGTGTCAGTTTCTTTCACTGTGCAAGTCCTTGTTTCTAGGGACTGGGAAGGACAGTGAGTGAATTCTCCTTGTGCTATAGTGTGCTTAAAAAAAACATTTTTTCTAGGGACAGAAAACTGTAGGTAGGGAGAGTGTCAGTTTCTTTCACTGTGCAAGTCCTTGTTTCTAGGGACTGGGAAGGACAGTGAGTGAATTCTCCTTGTGCTATAGTGTGCTTAAAAAAAACATTTTTTCTAGGGACAGAAAACTCTAGGTAGGGAGAGTGTCAGTTTCTTTCACTGTGCAAGTCCTTGTTTCTAGGGACTGGGAAGGACAGTGAGTGAATTCTCCTTGTGCTATAGTGTGCTTAAAAAAAAAATTTTTCTAGGGACAGAAAACTGTAGGTAGGGAGAGTGTCAGTTTCTTTCACTGTGCAAGTCCTTGTTTCTAGGGACTGGGAAGGACAGTGAGTGAATTCTCCTTGTGCTATAGTGTGCTTAAAAAAAACATTTTTTCTAGGGACAGAAAACTGTAGGTAGGGAGAGTGTCAGTTTCTTTCACTGTGCAAGTCCTTGTTTCTAGGGACTGGGAAGGACAGTGAGTGAATTCTCCTTGTGCTATAGTGTGCTTAAAAAAAACATTTTTTCTAGGGACAGAAAACTCTAGGTAGGGAGAGTGTCAGTTTCTTTCACTGTGCAAGTCCTTGTTTCTAGGGACTGGGAAGGACAGTGAGTGAATTCTCCTTGTGCTATAGTGTGCTTAAAAAAAACATTTTTTCTAGGGACAGAAAACTCTAGGTAGGGAGAGTGTCAGTTTCTTTCACTGTGCAAGTCCTTGTTTCTAGGGACTGGGAAGGACAGTGAGTGAATTCTCCTTGTGCTATAGTGTGCTTAAAAAAAAACATTTTTTCTAGGGACAGAAAACTCTAGGTAGGGAGAGTGTCAGTTTCTTTCACTGTGCAAGTCCTTGTTTCTAGGGACTGGGAAGGACAGTGAGTGAATTCTCCTTGTGCTATAGTGTGCTAAAGCATTCCTCATCAACCATCTTTGAAATCCTTGTTTTTTGGACAGTCAGGGAAATTGTCGTTGTGCTATTCTGTGCAAAAGCAATCATCCTGAACCATATTTAGAAATCCTTAAGTAAAGGGACAGAGAAGGACACCTGAAGGTAGCCCTTATTGCTTTTTTCCCATCTCCCTGCAGGCCATCTATTAGAATGTCTGGAAGGCAAACAAGAAGAGGCAGACAGTCAGGAGGCAATAAAAGAGGGCAAGCAGGCTCTGTGTCTGGGGGCAACAGTGCTGGTCGTGGACGCGGTGCATTGTCATCAGCACATGGCCATGGGACACGCTTGTCCTTCTTTTCGGCAGCTGGACATGTTGAGCCACATCATGCCGAAGACTTGGTAGAGTGGATGACCAAGCCCTCCTCCTCCTCCTCATCCTCTCTCACCCAGGCTCAGGGTACTGGCAAAGCAGCTGCCAAAGCGTCCTCTTCCCTGGTATCAATGTCAGACTCATCATCAGTCACTCCTTCCCTAGACCCACCATGTCCTCCTCCTGAGGAGTCCCCCGAACTGTTTGAGCACAGTGTTGGGTACATGCTCCAGGAGGATGCCCAGCGTTTCGAAGGGTCTGATGATGAAACCCAGCTACAGGAAGGCAGTAGGGTGAGAGCAGACAGAGGGGATGCTCAAGAAGGACACCAATCTGGCAGTCATGTTCCAGCAGCTGCAGCATACTGCCAGATTGGCTCCAGTGATGAGGAGGGAGGGGATGATGAGGTCACTGACTCCACATGGGTGCCTAATAGGAGAGAGGAGGAGGAGGAGGATGAGGAGGAGGCACATCTCCAACGAGGCAGGATGCCCTTTGGTGGCCAGCATAAGGGCAGTACACCGACGGAATCACACCGCAGAGCTCCGCCTGTGCAGGGCGCTGCCTCTGCCCGTCATTCAAAAAGTTCCTTGGTGTGGGCCTTTTTTGAGGCTAGTGCATCAGATCGCACAGCTGCTGTTTGCAACATATGTCTCAAGCGTATATCGCGTGGCCAAAACATCAGCCGCTTGGGTACCACATGCCTGACCAGACATATGTTGACCTGCCATGCAGCTCGTTGGCAAGCCTACCTCAAAGACCCACACCAAAGAACAAAGCGGACCTCTCCTTGCACCGCATCAGCTGGGATCTCCAACCCCACTATAACTTCAGTCCTCTCTGAAACATGCACTGAGAGGAATGAAGGTGTAGAATTAGGTGTGTCACAGCCAAGTACTTGCGGCCACTCTGCTAGCAGTACACCGACGTCCGATTCTAGCAGGCAAATTTCCCTGCCCCAGCTGCTGGACCGTCGAAAGAAGTTCACTCCCAGCCATCCACATGCCCAGCGGTTGAATGCTAGCTTGGCTAAATTGCTAGCGCTTCAACTGCTGCCTTTTCAGTTGGTAGACTCGGCCCCCTTCCGTGAGTTTGTGCAATGTGCGGTTCCTCAGTGGCAGGTTCCCAAACGCCACTTTTTCTCACGGAAGGCTATTCCGGCTCTCTATCGGCATGTGGAAGGCAATGTCTTGGCCTCGCTGGACAGGGCGGTCAGCGGTAAGGTGCATATTACCGCTGACTCATGGTCCAGCAGGCATGGACAGGGACGTTACCTTTCTTTCACGGCCCATTGGGTCACTCTTTTGGCAGCTGGGAAGGATGCAGGACAAGGTGCAGTAGTGTTGGAGGTTGTCCCACCGCCACGCCTCCAAAATGCTACTACTGGTTGTGACACACCTCTCTCCTCCACCCCCTCCTCTTCTTCTTCCTCCATGGCCTCTTCCTGTGGTTTGTCCTATGAACCAGCGGTGCTCCGTAGCCGTTCACGGGGCTACGCAAGTACGCAGGCAAAAAGATGCCATGCCGTGCTTGCGCTGGTGTGTTTGGGGGACAGAAGCCACACTGGGGCAGAGGTCCTGTCTGCTCTGCAGGGCCAGGCCGAGAGGTGGTTGACGCCACGCCAGCTTAAGCCAGGAATGGTGGTTTGCGACAATGGCACCAACCTCCTCTCCGCCCTTCGACAGGGACAACTGACCCATGTGCCCTGTGTGGCTCACGTCCTTAACCTGGTGGTGCAGCGTTTCTTGGGCAGGTACCCGGGCTTACAGGATGTCCTGAGGCAGGCCAGGAAAGTCTGTGTGCATTTCCGCAGATCTTATAATGCCAGTGCTCGCCTGGCTGAGCTGCAAAAGGAGTTGAACCTGCCCAAGAACCGCCTTATATGTGACATGCCCACCAGGTGGAACTCAACGTTGGCCATGCTGCAGCGGCTGCACACGCAGCAGAGGGCCATCAATGAGTACCTGTGCGACTACGGCACCAGGACAGGGTCAGAGCTTGGTTTTTTTTCTCCACGCCAGTGGGGCATGATCAGGGATGCATGCACTGTCCTGGCACCATTTGAGGAGGCCACGAGGATGGTGAGCAGTGACAGTGCATGCATCAGTGACACTGTACCTCTTGTCCACCTGTTGGAGCACACGCTGCGTGGAATAATGGACAGGGCACTTGAGGCAGAACAGAGGCAGGAAGAGGAGGACTTCCTTGCCTCTCAAGGCCCCCTTTACCCAGACAGTGTTCCTTCTGTCCCACCCATCGCACAGGAAGAGGAGGAGGAGGAGGAGGAGGAGGAGGATTGTGTCAGCATGGAGGTGGAGGCTGGCACTCAGCATCATCAGCAGCAGTCTTTTAGGGATGATTTACAGTCCCAAGAAACCAGTGGACTTGTACGTGGCTGGGAGGAGGTGACTGCGGATCATGTCGTCCTTAGTGACCCAGAGGACTCCGGAGCGAATGCCTCAGCAAACCTACGCTGCATGGCCTCCCTGATCCTGCAAAGTCTGCGGAAGGATCCTCGTATTCTTCGGATCAAGGAGAGGGACCATTACTGGCTGGCCACTCTCCTTGATCCACGGTACAAGGGTAAGGTTGCGGACCTTATGTTACCGTCGCAGAGGGAGCAGAGGATGAGACAACTCCGGGAGGCCTTGCAGAAAGGTCTGTGCAACGCGTTCCCAGAGACTGGGAGGTTACAAACTCCTGGTCCTGGACAACGAGTTGCTGAGGCTTCGGCCAGTCAAAGAAGGAGCAGTGGGGAAGGTGGCCGTCTGACCGATGCGTTCAGACAATTCTTTAGTCCGCAGCCCCAAAGTATGATCGGTTCCAGCAACCATCGCCAGCGTCTGATAAACATGGTGCAGGAATATCTAGGGGCAAGGTCAGACTTGGACACCTTCCCCACCGAAAATCCTCTGGCTTACTGGGTCTTGAGGATGGATCACTGGCCAGAGCTTGCACAGTATGCAATTGAGCTACTGGCCTGTCCTGCATCCAGCGTTCTTTCGGAACGCACATTCAGTGCTGCTGGAGGATTTGTCACGGATCACAGGGTGCGCCTGTCCACCGACTCGGTTGATCGACTGACTTTCATCAAGATGAACCAGTCTTGGATCACCACCAGCTACCACACACCTGATGCTGATATAACAGACTAATTGATTTTAACATGTCACATCCCTTCAAGACTGATGCTGATGCTGAGTGCCTGTGCTGTTATGTTGACTGGCTATCCTCCTCCTCCGAGTCCTCAATGATACGATTGATGATGATAGCTTGGAAGATCATTTTTGTTTATGGGTGCCGCCACCAGTGGCTAAGGCCCAATTTTTCAGCCCCTGTTTAACAGGGGCGTGTAATTACAATTTTTGAAGCAATACTTTGCAACAGGGCTCATTGCTGTGCTCCAAGTACAGTATGTGTGAGGGGTTGGAGTGTTGTGCCACCAGTGCCTAAGGCCCAATTTTTCAGCCCCTGTTTAACAGGGGCGTGTCATTACAATTTTTGAAGCAATACTTTGCAACAGGGCTCATTGCTGTGCTCCAAGTACAGTATCTGTGAGGGGTTGCAGTGTTGTGCCACCAGTGCCTAAGGCCCAATTTTTCAGCCCCTGTTCAACAGGGGCATGTAATTACAATTATTGATCTAATAATTCACAGCAGGGCCCATTCCTGCACCCACCAAGCAAGAGTAACTCTGAGGGCTTACAGTGTTGTGGCAACACCACCACCACCACCACCACCACGAAAGGCCCAATTTTTCAGCCCCTGTTCAACAGGGGCATGCAATTACAATTCTTGATCTAATAATTCACAGCAGGGCCCATTGCTGCACCCACCAAGAGTAACTGTCAGGGCTTACAGTGTTGTGGCACCAGCACCACCATCAAAGGCCCAATTTTTACTACCACTGTTCAACAATTATATGTAATTACAATTCCTGATATAATAGTTGACAGCAGGGCGTTCCAGCACCAACCAAGAGTAACTGTGAGTGCTTACAGTGTTGTGCCAACACCAACTAAGGGGCCTATTTCTGCAGATTATATACGGCAGGTCCCTACTTTCAAACATCCAACTTACAAACGACTCCTACTTGCAAACGCAAGAAGACAACAGGAAGTGAGAGGAAATCTACCACTAGGAAGGAAAATTCTCTCCTGTAAGAATTAATATGGGAGAAAGGTGTCTCCTCTGTACTGATGCTTTATCAGCAATCCTTGTTTCAAGAAAAACACCACATTTCAAAAACAGTTGTCATTGGGACGGAAAGTGAGGTGAAATGTTCTGAACAGGGGCACAGACAGCAAAACAAATGTTACAGGGGTGATAACCCTTACCTATGTTTTCCAAAAAGTTTAAAAATAGATTTTTGGGCTGGAGCTACACTTAAACAATGTACCTGTTCAAAATTACAAACACATTCTACATAAGAACAAACATACAGTCCCTGTCTTGTATGCACCGCCTGTATACGGCTGTTCAGAGTATATAGGGCCTTTTTTATTTTATGTGCGGGGTTCCCCTTAATATCCATACAAGACCCAAAGGGGCTGGTAATGGGCTGGGGTAGGGGGGGGGTCATGGGGTAGCTATGCCATTTTTCTTAAAGATTTTCATCCATATTACCGGGACCAGACATTACATTAAAGCCGCAAGCAGTTTTAAATGGCTTTTTTTTCCTTTAGAAGTGTCATTTTGTGCAGGGACAGTTCTAAACACGGGAAACACGTGGCACTTCACAGGCATACTTTAGACACCCCCCAGGTACGATATTTAAAGGAATATTTGACTTTTTTTTTTTTCACTTTATGCATCATTAAAATGACTGCTCCCGAAAAACGACCGTTTTTAAAACTTCTTTTTGCATTGATACATGTCCCCTGGTGCAGAACCCGGGTTCCCAAACCCTTTTTAGGACAATAACATGCATAATAGTTGTTATAATTAGCACTTTAGAATTCGAACGTTCGCATCCATTGTATTTAATAGGGTTCTAATGTTCGTACGAACTTTCGGTCCGTTCGCGGGTTCTGGTGCGAACTGAACCCGGGGGTGTTCGGCTCATCACTACTCACAAACCAACAGGTACTTTAAAGCTTCAAGTCCTCAATACATCACATCTCAATGAAAATCCAACAGGCTAACGTGTTTCGAGGGACTTGCCTTCTTCCTCAGAGCCAAAGCATCTATGCCTTGCACCAACACTTACTACTGTCAAGCAGTGGCACCTCCCACTCACATTGTGGGCAGGAGTTAAGCCCTTCATTCACAGACAATATAATACACATCCATCATATTGCAAAAGATACATGTACATATGGACCCACATGCATTACTGAATATCTTATGGTGCATGATATCAGCAGTTATACAGATCACACGATATGATAATGACCTTCAAATAAATCTTATTTATCAAGAAATTCATGTGAATGGGCCACACATGTGTGTATGTATATAAGTACGATCTGTACTGGAGCAAGGCTTTAAAAGGGCCCTGAAGAAGGGGGATCATTGCAATCACCAGAACTTGTTGGCTTTCCCTTTGCTATTGCAAATAAAATCTTATTCTGGACTTTTATAAATTAAGTGGTGCTTCTATGTTTTTCCTGTTTTCATGTTTCATTGCTGTCTTTGATCATGCTGGGGATAGATGACTGATGTGTTGATTCCACGGAGAATGATGATCACTGAGGGGCTAAGGCTTATACACTGGAAACCAGTCACTGAGGGGTTAAAGCTTATACATTTGTGACTTGTCACTGAGGAGTTTAGGCTTATACACCTAAAAATCGGTAATCTAGGGGCTACGGCTTAAACGTTGAGAAGCAGTCACTGAGAGGCTAAGCCTTATACACTAGAGACCTGTCACTGAGAGAGCAAGCCTTATAGACTGGAGACCTGTCACTGATGAGTTATACACATGCATTACAGACTAGTTGCATACAATGAAGGTGTAACCTGGTTAGTGATATATGTGTGTATTGTAGGGGTCATGTCTCTGCTGGCACTGGTCCTGTAAACCATTGTACTGATATAGCACCCTCTAGTGTGTGCTACAAGTTAGTGTTGGCAAACTATACTCTGACTCACATTTAAGCTAATGGGTCTTAATTGGGTCAGGGTTTATTAGAGTTCAGGGCTGGGTGACTCATCCTGGCAGCTCTCTTGTGCCTCCCCCTGGTCTAGAAGGTTGGAGAATCTTCTAGAACTAGAGGGTGGGGGTTAGGAGGAGCTGCCTTGCATATATATGAGGCCTCAACCAATTTACAGTAGTGGGCTGACAGGGGGCAAAGCTTTGCTCATAAATAGATATGGGCCATGCCAGCAAGGGCAGTCGGGTGTAAGATAGAGATACAGTGTTGAGGAGGCTGTTAATGGCCCTGAGGGGTGCCCCTAGTCTGGGGGGGGGGTGTCCTGCCTTGGGCCGGGGCTCGGGTGCTGGAAGGATCCTGCCAAAGACACAAGGATGGAATATTTTCTGGAGGCATGGGAGCAAGTGAGGACAGAGTGAGTAGTGCAATACTGTTGGGGACTAACGAAGGGGAGAGACTGCCACATGTAGTCAGTCTGCCTTGAAGACAGCGGTATGGCTAAGTCTTCGGCCCTTTCCCTGAGAGATCTCCTGAGAGTCAGCTGGGTGGTCTGAGGAAGAGTCAGGCGGGCAGACTGGTATAGAGAGGCAGCTAAGAGGGCTAGTAGTGAGAGGGGAAGATGCAGCGAGGAGGGCTGACATTGCCTGAAGAAGTGGTGCTGGGATCAGTGGCCACAAAGGGAAGCTGTTTCACTCTAATTGTGCTATTTTATGGGACTTCGCGTTCCTGCCTGTAATGGGCTGCTATTGAGCAGACAAGGGGACTGTCAGTTCCACCAAGAGTAAACCATTAGGAGCTATGCAGAGGAAGAAAGGAACAAAGTGTGTGCAGGAGGAAAGTGAAGGAGACTGTATATAGAATGTATATCGGAAGTTGTCCCTGAAGATGTTGCTGTAGTCAAGTGGGCATCCATAGGCGTGCACACAGGGTGTGCCAGATGTGCCCAGGCACACCCTAATCATCCTGTGCAGCACAGATTCCCCCTACTGCCCTGGCTCCCATCTTTCCCCCCCCCCCCGCAGCACTGCCAGCTTCCCTCCTCTCCTATCGGCTGTTGCTTTTGGAATGTTTTAGGAGTGGGGAAGGGGCCAGTAAATATGT
Source organism: Rana muscosa (assembly GCA_029206835.1). NCBI lineage: Eukaryota > Metazoa > Chordata > Amphibia > Anura > Ranidae > Rana > Rana muscosa. The sequence continues at coordinate 57,727,404 of CM055126.1, read as the reverse complement.
AATTTACCGGCCCCTTCCCTTTCTGAATGAACACCGTGAGCGATCGGTAGTGTGTGTTTGGACTTTAGGGTGCACACCCTAATGCAATAGGCTGCGCACACCTATGTGGGCATCCCATAACCTCCAATCGCTATCCAAGTTATTAATCCTCTAATAAATAACAAAAACAACGTTACAGACTGTTCTCTGACTCTGTGTGACTGTGAAGTCTCGGTGTGCCTGGCTGTGCAGAAGTAGGGGACCCCTTTCATCTGTAGCTCCTACCTGGGGTGTGCTACACTGATTTTCTGGCTTCAATCATTTAAGTAACTAAAGCCAACCATCAAGACGGATCAAAATTTGGCCATAGCCTCCAGCAGTGATCATTGTATTCTGATAGTGGGAAAATCTCAAACTGGCTGTGTTGATGGGGAAACCAAACCATTTTCTTTCTTTCAAACTAAGATTGAAGGAAAGAAAATTGCATCATCTATGGCCAGCCTAACTCAGAACAAGGATGAAAATATGGACTTTGCTTTCCTCGATCAGTATACTTGTCCTGCATCAGTGATTTAGAAAGTATTGAAGCCAGGAACCAACATGGCAGCTGATGGGTTTTCAGAATGGGGGTCAGTGATAGAAGCTTCCATATATTTCTCTATAAAGATTATCTGAAATAAATACAGTTATCATATATTAAAATTTTGCTCTAGCATCAATGAATTTACTGGTAGCAGTACATCAATTTCCTCTTTTGTCTTAAAAAGTGTGAACAGAATTTCCACCTCCAGCTAAAAAGAGGAAGTTGTCATTATTCATAATCTCAGCATAGAGAAGAGAATATGATTATGTTCATACTGAGCGGCCACCATGTCCCGTCTGACTCCGATCATCTTCTTCTGTAAGTGGACGACTTTCATTTTTTTTTTTCCTGGTCGTTAGATGCGATGGGAAAGATTTAGTAAATTTTCATCATAGTCTGTGACGTTCTCTTCAATAATAAGGCAGGATACAGACAGGATGGAAGGGGGGAGGGAAGTGGGTGCTTAACGGGAATAGCAAGAGAAGGGTTGTTGCTGTTTCCCACCAATAGGTCACTACGTCATTATAGTTTCCCTGCAGAGCTGTGGACCGAGGGATGGAAGTTCTGAAATTTTAACACCGGGAGAAAAAAAATGAAACCTCTCTCTCTCTCTCTCTCTCCCTGTTTACATAGTTGTAGCGGCCTCACCCCCTCTTCTTGGGGTATGTTGTACTTGAGGGTGAGATGCGCTACGGCCCATGTCCTCCCCATTGCAGCAGGTGAGGTGAAGGCCAGTACCAGTTATTCTTCTCGGGCCTGTGTGTTTCTATTAAAAACCAAGTCTTTCTGTGCTGACACTCCCCTTCACTCCCATTAACCAGAGTTCCACACACCGATAAGGATCCAACACTTGTTTTATTGTAGCACACAATAAACAGTTCTTAGTCAGCCAACTGGTTGAGATCCATAAACAGTTCAATACGGTGGGGTGAGCAGGTCGAGGCACTGTCCTAATGATAAAACTAAACCACTGTGGTTTCACCAGCGGTTGCTATAGCCATTGGCTAGAGAGAGGAACTTGAAACTTGTGAGTCTCTACCAGCGACTCTGAAGAACATGAATTGGAGTACCTTTGCTGCGTTGTGGCCCCTATCAGGGGGAAGATGTCCCTCCAAGGGAGTTAACAGAGGCCCCTCCGTCACCGGGTTGATGCTGCTCTGGACTCTTCAGACAGGTAACCTTTCCGGCCTCCTCACCTCAGACATCGGCCCCATCTACCTCAGGATCCCTCTGACTCATCTGCCCTTGCGGAGCCCAGTCGAAGTCACTGGGCCCCAGGCCTCCGGTGTAGTACCTCACCCCAGGCTTAAGGTGCATGGGATAAACGCCAACTCCGCTCCGACCAGGCCTAGGGCGCCTGGGCCGGAACTCCGGATCGCCCGCACCCAGGCCCAAGGTGCCTGGGCGCGCGCTCGAGAAGAAGACCTCGTGGCGAGGGCGTTTCTCCCCTTTATCTCCTCCCGTGATGCCACAGCAGGTTCTCCGCCCCCGCTGTACCGCCGCCGGAACGGGACAAAAAGGACAGCACTGCGGCAGTGATTCTACCTCGCATAGGATGCATTAAGGTGAAAAAACACAAACCTTTACAACCCCTTTAATTGTGAATTATGGCCCTAGAATTATTGCTCTCACTCCAACATACTTGACAATACCTCACATGTGTGGTGTAATTGATGTTTACATACATGCTTGCCCTACGCTGAGCTTTTTATATAGGGTGTGTCAGGGGGGCTATAAACATATATACTTTTTTTTATTTTATATGAGGGTTCTTCAAAAAAAAATTCTATTCAGAATTTCAAAAACAAATTACATCACTTCTCTACTAGAGATGGGCCAAACGTCCCCCTGTCCGGTTTGCAGCAAACCCCCCAGAACAGTGTTCTAACCCAAACGGTGAACCCCAATGAAGTCTATGTGAGCCAAACAGGAAAAATCAAAAGTGCCCATTTAGAAGGCTTACATGCAAGTAATTGATCATAAAAGGGGTGTGGGGGGCTAGGGACTGCCCTGGGGGACATGTATCACTGCAAAACATTTTTTTTTAAAACAATTGTTTTTTCACGAGCAGTGATCTTAATGATGCTTAAAGCGCAACAATTAAAATAAAAAAAAATCCTTTAAATATAGTGCCTGGGGGGTCCCCTTAGTCTGCCTGTAAAATGGTTCATCTATAGCATGTATAGAACATGCTGCAGAAAAAAAAAAAAATTCTAAAGAAAAAAATTTAAATTGACTCACGGTTGCAATTGCCAGCACCCAGCTATTTAAAATAAAGAAAATGCTGGGTGCATGCTGGGTCAGTGATGTCACAAGGGGGATGGTGCCACAAAGTGATGTCGCCAGGTGGCCTCGTCCTTACCTATATAAGAAATGACAAACGGCGAAGGAGGCATTCGGCGGACAGCCATCAATGAAGGCGGAGCGGTTTTTGTTTTGTCTTGTGCAGCTTGCGGCGTAATTGACGATGGATTTAAATCGGGGGACACTGTTTTTTTTATTTTTTTAACCACTTAACGACCGCCCACTGTAAATATACGTCGGCAGAATGGCACCGACAGGCAGAATCACGTATATGTACGTGATTGCCTTTGTATAGTTGGGGGTCCGATCGGACCCCCCTTCTTTACAGTGAGCGGTCGTTTTACCTTCGGGAACGATCCGGCATGAGGGGACGGCCGTTCGATTCCGCCCCCCCCTCTCGATCGCTCCCGGCGAATGAGAGCTTCCCCTGCCTGTGTACTGTTTACACAGGCTGGAGGAAGTGATGTCATCTCTCCTGCGGCGCTCACATATACCGAGCGCCGTACAGGAGAAGATGCAGGTTAGTGCACACAACACTACACTGACACAAGGACACATAGGCACATAAATCGCCCCCCCAGGCCCCCCCAGACACCCCCAGATCACCCCCCAGATCACCCCCCAGCCCCCAGTCACAGTGTCACTGATTGCAGTGACCATTTATTTAGTGATCACTGCAATCAGTGACATTTGTGACTGTAAAAGTGCCACTACATTTAGTTTTAGGTCCAGTGTAGCCCCCTAACCCCCCCCTAATAAAGGTTTAACCCCCTGATCACCCCCCAGATAACCCTTTCACCCCCTAGCACCGCCGTCGCTAAGCGATCATTTTTCTGATCGATGTCTTAGCGTCGGTGATGCTGATCGGTAGCCAGTAATTTTTTTAGGTTCGCCGCAGGATTTTATAGCGTCGGGTACCCCCATATATTACCTAATGAAGGTTTAACCCCCTTGATCGCCCCCCAGGTAACCCTTTCACCCCCTATCACCACGGTCACTAAGCGATAATTTTTCTGATCGATGTTTTAGCGTCGGCGATGCTGATCGGTAGCCAGTAATTTTTTTTAGGTTTGCCGCAGGTTTTTATAGCGTTGGGTACCCCCATATATTACCTAATAAAGGTTTAACCCCCTTGATCACCCCCAGGTAACCCTTTCACCCCCTAGCACCGCCGTCACTAAGCGATCATTTTTCTGATCGATGTCTTAGCGTCAGTGATGCTGATCGGTAGCCAGTAATTTTTTTTAGGTTCGCCGCAGGTTTTTATAGCGTCGGGTACCCCCATATATTACCTAATAAAGGTTTAACCCCCTTGATTGCCCCCCAGGTAACCCTTTCACCCCCTATCACCACTGTCACTAAGCGATAATTTTTCTGATCACTGTCTTAGCGTCGGTGATGCAGATCGGTAGCCAGTAATTTTTTTTAGGTTCGCCGCAGGTTTTTATAGCGTCAGGTACCCCCATATATTATCTAATAAAGGTTTAACCCCCTGATTGCCCCCCAGGTAACCCTTTCACCCCCTATCACCACTGTCGCTAAGCGATCGTTTTTATGATCGTTGTCTTAGTGTCGGTGATGCAGATCGGTAGCCAGTAATTTTTTTTTAGGCAACCCGTCAGGTTTTTATATAGCGTCAGGTACCCCCATATATTACTTAATAAAGGTTTTAACCCCCTAATTGCCCCTAGTTAACCCTTTCACCAGTGATCATCATATAAGTGTTACGGGTGACGCTGGTTAGTTAGTTTGCTTTTTATAGTGTCAGGGCACCTGCCGTATATAACCCAATAAAGGTTTAACACCCTGATCGCCCGGCGGGTGATATCAATTAGGTTTTAGCGTCAGAGAGGGTCTGCGTCACACCCCAGGCAGCGTCAGGTTAGTGGCAGTAACGCTAACACCCACGCGTGAAGCATACACCCCCCTTAGTGGTGTAGTATCTGAACAGATCAATATCTGATCTGATCAGATCTATACTAGCGTCCCCAGCAGTTTAGGGTTCCCAAAAACGCAGTGTTAGCGGGATCAGCCCAGATACCTGCTAGCACCTGCGTTTTGCCCCTCCGTCCAGCCCAGGCCACCCAAGTGCAGTATCGATCGATCACTGTCACTTACAAAACAAAAACACACATAACTGCAGCGTTCGCAGAGACAGGCCTGATCCCTGCGACTCCAGTGCTGTAGGAGGTGATTTCGCCACCACAGTTAAAAAAAAAAAGCATATATGCCGAAGCATTGGGGCAGCAGGGGCGGAGGAGCGATTTTGCTCCTAATGCCGCGTACATACAGTCGAAATTCCGACGGAGGCTTGCCCGTGGAAAAGTCTGACCATGTGTACGCGGCATAACTTTTGCGGGAAGATGCCCCCATGCTTCGGCATATATAAATGGTGCATGTTTGCCCATCATTAGAAGTGGGTGGATGAAGGGCGGTATTCTAATGGTGGGCATACCCACCGATCAATTTTTTTCTTTTTCGTTCAGCCAACAGGCTGCATGAAAAAAAAGATTACAATACATGTCCAACAAGGACCAGCAACGTACTGGTATGTTGCTGGACTTTGAATGTTTATACCAGAATGATGCCTGCGGGTTTAGGTATCATCTTGGTATCATTCTTTTCAGCCAGCGGCCGGCTTTCATGTAAAAGCAATCCTAGTGGCTAATTAGCCTCTGGACTGCTTTTACAAGCAGTGGGAGGGAATGCCCCCCCCCCCCGGATATAAAAAGCGCCATTGGGAAATTGGGAAAGCATTTTATCACACCGATCTTGGTGTGGTCAGATGCTTTGAGGGCAGAGGAAAGATCTAGGGTCCAATAGACCCCAGTTTTTTCAAAAAAAAGTACCTGTCATTACCTATAGCTATCATAGGGGATATTTACATTCCCTGAGATAACAATAAAAATGATAAAAAAAAAAATATGGAAGCAACAGTTTAAAAATAAAATAAAAAAGCAAAATTAATAATAAAAAAAAAAAAAAAAAAAAAAAAGCACCCCTGTCCTGCCCTGCTCTTGCCCAATGGCGAACACAAGCGTCGGTCTGGCGTCATATGTAAACAGCAATTGCACCATGCATGTGAGGTATCACCGCGAAGGTCAGATCGAGGGCAGTAATTTTAGCAGTAGACCTCCTCTGTAAATCTAACGGGGTAACCTGTAAGGGCTTTTAAAGGCTTTTAAAAATGTATGTAGTTTGTCGCCAATGCGCGTTTGTGCGAAATTTTAAAGCATGTCGTGTTTGGTATCTATGTACTCGGCCTAAGATCATCTTTTTTATTTCATCAAACATTTGGGCAATATAGTGTGTTTTAGTGCATTAAAATTAAAAAAAGTGTATTTTTTCCCCAAAAAATGCGTTTGAAAAATCGCTGCGCAAATACTGTGTAGAAAAAAAAAATGCAACACCCACCATTTTATTCTATAGGGCCTTTGCTTTAAAAATATATATAATGTTTGGGGGTTCAACATAATTTTCTTGCAAAAAAAAATATGTTTTCATGTAAACAAAAAATGTCAAAAAGGGCTTTGTCTTCAAGTGGTTAGAAGAGTGGATGTAAGCTTCCTAATGTTGTGTATAAAATGCCAGAACAGTTCAAAACCCCCCCCAAATGACCCCATTTTGGAAAGTAGACACCCCAAGCTATATACTGAGAGGCATGTCGAGTCCATGGAATATTTTATATGTTGACACAAGTTGCGGAAAAAAGACAATTTTTTTTTTTTTTTGCACAAAGTTGTCACTAAATGATATATTGCTCAAACATGCCATGGGCATATGTGGAATTACACCCCAAAATACATTCTGTTGCTTCTCCTGAGTACGGGGATACCACATGTGTGAGACTTTTTGGGAGCCTAGCCACGTACGGGACCCCAAAAACCAATCACCGCCTTCAGGCTTTCTAAGGGTGTCAATTTTTGATTTCACTTCTCACTGCCTATCACAGTTTCGGAGGCCATGGAATGCCCAGATGGCACAAACCCCCCCAAATGACCCCATTTTGGAAAGTAGACACCCCAAGCTATTTGCTGAGAGGTATTGTGAGTATTTTGCAGATCTCGCTTTTTGTCACAAAGTTTTGAAAATTGAAAAAAAAAAAGAAAAAAAAAATGTTCTTTCTTAATTTTCAAAAACAAATGAGAGCTGTAAAATACTCACTATGCCTCTCAACAAACAGCTTGGGGTGTCTAATTTCCAAAATGGGGTCATTTGGGGGGGTTTTGTGCTATTTTGGCATTTTATGGCCTTCGAAACTGTGATAGGTAGTGAGGAGTCAAATCAAAAATTTGTGCCTAGAAATCCTGAAGGCGGTGATTGGTTTTCGGGGTCCCGTACGCGGCTAGGCTCCTAAAAAGTCCCACACATGTGGTATCCCCGTACTCAGGAGAAGCAGCAAAATTTATTTTGGGGTGCAATTCCACATATAACCATGGCATGTGTGAGCAATATATCATTTAGTGACAACTTTTTGTAATTTTTTTTTTTTTTTTGTCATTATTCAATCACTTGGGACAAAAAAAAAAAAATATTCAATGGGCTCAACAGGCCTCTCAGCAATTTCCTTGGGGTGTCTACTTTCTAAAATGGGGTCATTTGGGGGGGGGTTTTGTGCTATTTTGGCATTTTATGGCCTTCAAAACTGTGATAGGTAGTGAGGAGTGAAATCAAAAATTTACACCCTTAGAAATCCTGAAGGCGGTGCTTGGTTTCCGGGGTCCCGTACGTGGCTAGGCTCCTAAAAAGTCCCACACATGTGGTATCCCCGTACTCAGGAGAAGCAGCAGAATGTATTTTGGGGTGCAATTCCACATATAACCATGGCATGTGTGAGCAATATATCATTTAGTGACAACTTTTTGTAATTTTTTATTTTTTTTGTCATTATTCAATCACTTGGGACAAAAAAAAAAATATTCAATGGGCTCAACATGCCTCTCAGCAATTTCCTTGGGGTGTCTACTTTCTAAAATGGGGTCATTTGGGGGGGTTTTGTACTGCCCTGTCATTTTAGCACCTCAAGAAATGAGATAGGCAGTCATAAATTTAAAGCTGTGTAAATTCCAGAAAATGTACCCTAGTTTGTAAATGCTATAACTTTTGCGCAAACCAATAAATATACGCTTATTGACATTTTTTTTACTAAAGACATGTGGCTGAATAAATGTTGGCCTAAATGTATGACTAAAATTGAGTTTATTCGATTTTTCTTATAACAAAAAGTAGAAAATATCATTTGTTTTCAAAATTTTCGGTCTTTTTCCGTTTATATCGCAAAAAATAAAAATCGCAGAGGCAATCAAATACCATTAAAAGAAAGCTCTATTTGTGGGAAGAAAAGGACGCAAATTTCGTTTGGGTACAACATTGCATGTCCGCACAATTTACAGTTAAAGCAGCACAGTGCAAAATTCTGAATTCACCTCTGGTCCTTTAGCTACCAAATGGTCCGGGGCTTAAGTGGTTAATAAAGGAATTGTCAAAAACTGTCTCTGTGTTTTTATTAATTTTTGACACTTTTTTGGTGAATGGGTAGGGGTACTATGTACCCGATACACGATACTCATTCACATGGGGGCGGGGGGGAGATCTGGATGCTCCCTTCTTACAGGGGGCATCCAGAATCCAATAATCCCCCAGACCCCCACAACCACAGCCCATGGTTGTGAGGAAGAGGCCCTTGTCCACATCAACATGGGGACAAGTTGCTTTGGGTCGGGGGGCAGAGCACCCCCCCGCCCCAAATAACCCACCCTCCCCATGTTGAGGGCATGTGGTCTGGTATGGTTCATGGGGGGATGCTTGCTTATCCCCCCTTTCCTGACCGGCCAGGCTGCATGGTCAGATAAGGGTCTGGTATGGATTTTGGGAAGACCCCACGCTTTTTTTTTAATTTTGGTGTGGGGTTCCCCTTAAAATCCATACCAGACCCAAAGGGACCAGTATGGACTGGGAGGGGACCTGACACCATTTTTTTTTTACTATTTATTTACTGGCAAATGTTTTCCTTTTTTTATTCAGCTGTCAGTGGGGAAGCCCGTTGACTACTCATCGGTTGTTAAAGATGCTGCAGCCGGCTTCCCAGCTCCGCTCTTAACAACCAGCTTTTACTGCGCCCTGATTGGGCAAAGCCCAACTCTATTCTCTACATCAGCCTTTCTCAACCTTTTCAACACAGAGGAACCCTTGAAATAGTTCTCCGGTCTCGGGGAACCCCTGCTAAAATTGAGAAATCTACAACTCATGATACATTAGTGTGACGGTCAGTTGGAAGAATGGTCCTTACACTTGTGGCAATTGGGAAGAATTACCTCCTTACAGATAGCTAAAAAGATCAATGGGGTCAGTGTGAACTTATCTGAGAGGCAGAAATTGCCCAATGCTGAAGGAACCCCTAGCAACCTCTGGAGGAACCCTGGGGTTCCACGGAACCCTGGTTGAGAATCACTGCTCTACATCATAGTCATCTTACTCTGCGATGCAACTTTTTAATGCCATCAACAAAACTCCTCCCGCCCTCACTATTTCCATAAAAGTGCAGAAACATTTTGAAGACCCCTTGTATATATATTTTTGAAACTTTAAAGCTATCACAAGGGTTGTGAGGGGTGTGGCTGCTTCCAGCTGTGTCTGGGGTTATTGAGGTCCCATGTTGACATTTTATGGTTTTCCCAGTCCCTCCCGCTCGGCTTGTGCAGACTTCTTTGTGGGAGGTCAGGATATGAATTATTAGCCTCCTTTTCCTTGCTTGCGACGGTGACCAGCATTGTACACCTGGGCCTGCCCTCCTAACCTAGAGCAAAGTACCCCTTCAAGCTGTCTCTCACATTTGGTGTGGTGCACTTTGCATGCCGCTGTTATCCCCACCCCCTGTTCTGACCCTGTCAGACCCCTAATAGATGTGTCGATGGTCAGTAGGGTGTCCATGGATTTCATTTTGAAAATCTGCTCACCTTACTGTAGTAGCCCTTTCTACATATAGTAGGCGCTGGTCTCTTCTGGGTGCTGCTTGAGCTCCTGCCATCTCTTTACATAGCACAGGGAGTCAATCGCTCAGCAAGATGGAATTTCTTATCTATTGGCCTCATATATCTGGGTGTTCAATATATTCTGTCACCAATCTTTGCATCCGGGGACTCACTATAACAGTATCATTACCAGATACTGTTGGCTGTATTATATCTTTATTTTATTTATTTATTTATTTATTTATTTTTTGAGATGAGGAAACTAAAGTAAGAACCACTCCCAATCAGCTAAGGTCCACAGTCACAGATCATCAGCTCGTGCAAAATATAAATTGTCATGTTCTGTCTGTTGATGCGTAACAAGGTTTTTTTCCCAGGGTAGCAATGTTGGTATGCTTGAGCTCAGACACAGCAGATAGTTTTATATAAATAGTTTATCTTTTTTCAGTGTAACTCATGTATGTTAAATAGAAGTTTAATGTGGAATAGAAAAGATTTCAACCTAATTCCACTGTGTAGTGTAATGCCCTGTACACACGACCGGAATTTCCGATGAAAAAAGTCAGACTTTTTTCCATCGGTGTAAAAAAATGAACATGTTTTAAATTTTTCCGATGGGAAAAAAAAACGATAGGAAATTCCGATCGTCTGTGTGGAACTCCATCGGAGAAAAATCCACGCATGCTCAGACTAAATTAGGAGAAGGGAGCGCTCGTTTTGGTAAAACTAGCGTTCGTAATGGAGATAGCACATTCGTCATGCTGCAAATTATTGCATCGTTAAATGTAGCGCATTCTTTTCTTCTTTCTAATGCTAGAACAAATTTTATTTTTCGCTGCGGATATTCACACCGAGTTCTGACAAACTTATTTCTTTGTTTCTTGTGATCTCATGAATCTTCGTATTTTATTTTAAAGCCAGGTCTCCAAAATATCTTAAAATATATTTTAAGCGCGAATCGGCTAACACCAAACTTTTACTAACACGCGATAACAAGAAATCAGCAAAAGCAGCCCAAAGGGTAGCGCCGTTGGATTTGAACTTCCCCTTTATAGTGCTGTCGTACGTGTTGTACGTCACCGCGTTTTGGACAGTCGGAATTTGGTCTGATGGTGTGTATGCAAGACAGCTTTGAACGGAATTACGACGAAAAATTCCATCGGATTTTAGCCCATCGGAATTCCGATCGTGTGTACGCAGCATAAGAAAGGGCTGTTGGGTTTTCTCCTTTGTGGGCACCATTGGGAAGATTCCCTTTAACTCCCAATCCCATGTGCAGAATCCTTAGGACCAGAACAAGGGGGAGGGGATAACACCCCAAAGGGGATATCCTAGAAGTAACAAGTGTATGGCCATATTAAAGTAGAATTCCAGGTTTCTTTGCACTTTAAATTGTTTGTTTGGGCCAAGCTGGCCAAAATGATTTATATCTATTACATAAAGATGGGGCTGCTGTGTGCATTGCATTAGCTACATATAGTAAGTTACACTGTTCTGGCAGCAGTACAAACAACTTCCTGTCTGTTGCTGGCATTGGAGAGTGAGACAATCTTGTATTTTTATAGGTGAACACAAGGCTTCCTCTCATTGGCCAAGGTAGAAACCGCTATGTCATCCGTCCATATTTCCATCATCCCCTGCTGCAGTCTCTCACATAGTGACTTGCTACAAAGCTACAATCTACAGTACCGTGTTTCCCCCAAGATAAGCCCGGGTCTTACCGTATTTACTCGAGTATACGCTGAGTTTTTCATCGCTTTTTTTAGGGCTGAAAATACATCCCTCGGCTTATACTCGAGTCTGTGTACCTGAAAATCTTCTAAAGCCTCGTACATACGGTCGGACTTCCATCGGACTTTTCCGTGTTTTTTTGTCCGAACGGAGTTGGTTGGGAACACCCATAGCATACACACGCTCGGACTTTTCTGCAAACTTTCTTAAAACTTCTTACAACATCACGTGTTTTTTCTGCTCTTTTCTGATCTTTACTGCCACCCTCTGGTCAACTTCTGCTATTGTTGGTTGATTTTACCATTAGTTGTTTTGTCCATCGGACTAAAGTCCGATGGTTATCTGTACACACGGTCGGACTTTGCTCCATCTGACTTTTGTTGGGCAAAAGTTTGTCCGTTTGCAGACCCAACTTTTGTCCGATGAAATCCAAAACCAAACGAAAAAAGTTTGTCCGATGGAGCGTACACACGGTCAGATTGTTGGTCCATCTGGCTTAAAACTAAGTTTGTTGGGCAAAAGTCCGACAGTGTGTACTGCGGGCGGCTTCCATTGTTTAAATATCGCGGCTTCCTCTTGGTCCCTTCCGTGATAGGCGTTTCCAGCAAACACTGTGTTGAGTGTTCCGCCTATCATGGAGGTCCTCTCATTCTCGGACTCCGTTTCCCAGCAGACACTGTGTTCAGTGTTCTGCCTATCATGGACGTTGTCTTGTCCGAGGATGAAAAGATGTCTGTGATTGGCGGAACACTGAACACAGTGCCTGCTGGGAAACGGAGTCTGAGAATGAAAGGACCTCTATGATAGGTGGAACACTCAACACAGTGTTTGCTGGAAACGCCTATCACGGAACAAGACCAAGAGGAAGCCGTGATATTTAAACAATGGACGCCCCTCGCAGTCTAAGAAGATTTTTAGGTACACTGACTCGGGCACAGGGAGGCTGCAATGGACACAGTGAGGTTGGGCACAGTAAGCTGGCAATGGGCACAGTAAGGTTGGGCACAGTAAGCTGGCAATGGGCACAGTAAGGTTGGGCACAGTGAGGTGGCGTTGGGCACAGTGAGGTGGCAATGGGCACAGTAAGCTGGCAATGGGCACAGTGAGGTGGCAATGGGCACAGTAAGCTGGCAATGGGCACAGTGAGGTTGCAATGGGCACGGTGAGGCATGCAAATGGGCATTGTTGACACTCTTTTGCGCTTACAGTAGCTGCTGCATTCCCCCCCCGCCCCCTTAGGCTTATACTCGTGTCAATAAGTTTTCCCAGTTTATTGGGGTAATATTATGTACCACGGCTTATATTCGGGTCGGCTTATACTCGAGTATATACAGTATATTAATTTTGACAACAAAAGACACAGTAGGGCTTATTTTTGGGGTAGGACTTATATTAGGACCATGTAATGTGCTGTCTTCTCTCTCCCTCTCCCCCCCTGCCTGACAGGAATCCCCAGTGTGAACTGAGTTAAAATGCTTGTAAAATTCTATAATCCACTATATTACAGTAGTATATAATGTACAATGTGTGTGTTTCTATAATATAATTGTGCCAAATACCTTTGTTATAGCGCCGATCTGCCCTTCTGTGACCTGCCGGAGCTCTCTTCCCTGCAATTATATTACAGAAACACACACATTATATACTACTGTAATTGAGTGGGTTATAGGATTTTACAATCATTCTAAACTATGGCTTTTTTTCAGGGTAGGTCTTATTTTTGGGGAAACACGGTATGAGTGATCCACTAGCTGGAGGTTCTTGATAGCTTTCTGGAACAAAAAAGCTAACAACATGTCCAATCTGGCCAACAGTGACCAACAATTAGAATCACTAAAAATGAAAACGCTATTTATCTGTGTGCTTAGCTACCCAATAACCTTTCACAAGATCTGAGCCCAACCCTGAACCTCAAACTGAACCCTAAACCTGGCCTTAACCTAAACTCAACTTAAAGTAAATCTGGCCTTACACTAGTACAGTTTCCTTAAAAAAAATATGTTTTTGGAATGTTCGTTTTATTTTCTAATTGTTGGTGGGGTCAAATCGAGGATCTTTTTTGACTGGAGGAACTTTAAAGGAACAGAATAGAAAAATGTTCATGAAAGTAAAAAACTTCCTGCAGTGAATATGTTTTTTTTTAATGAAATTCCATTCATTCCAAAATGAAAAGGTAAATACAATTTCGAAGTACCGTATATACTCCAGTATAAGCCAATCCGAATATAAGCCGAGGCACCTAATTTTACCACAAAAAAAATGGGAAAAATTATTGACTCGAGTATAAGTCTAGGGTGTCCATCTGCATGCCTCACTGTGCCCCACTTTTCCTCACTGTGTCCATGTGCATGCCTCACTGTGCCCATACCTCACTGTGCCCATGCCTCACTGTGCCCATGCCTCACTGTGCCCATGCCTCACTGTGTCCATGACTAGACTGATGTTTAACATGGGAGTCTATGGAAGGGGTGCCCGGCTTTGAAAAATCGGTGCTCCCCGCCTGTAGGTCCCCCAGACAATAAGCTTTGCACGCTTGTAGAGGAGAAATAGGGCTACATGTGTGCCAAGTTTCGGGTTCAGGGGATCTACGACCGGCCAGTAACAGGTCCTCAAAATCACCAAAGAAATGACCGTTTAACATGGGAGTCTATAGAAGGGGTGCCCGGATTTAAAAAATCGGTGCTCCCCGCCTGTAGGTTCTCCAGACAACAAGCGTTGCACACTTGTAGAGGAGAAATAGGGCTACATGTGTGCCAAGTTTCGGGTCCAGGAGACCTATGACCGGCCGGTAACGGGTCTCCAAAATTACCAAAGAAATGACTGTTTAACACGGGAGTCTATGGAAGGGGTGCCCGGCTTTGAAAAATCGGTGCTCCCCGCCCTTAGGTCCCCCGGACAAGAAACTTTGCACAATTGTAGAGAAAGAGTGGGGCTACATGTGTGCCTGGTACCGGATCCCCAAAGTCCGGGAGATCAGGCGCAAGAAGGTGACTCGTGTATAAGCCGAGGGGGGCATTTTCAGCACAAAAAAATGTGCTGAAAAACTCGGCTTATACTCGAGTATATACGGTACTTTCGAGTGACAATCGTCAAGTCTCCAATGGCATGCTAATGACATTTTTTTAATGGAAAAATCTACAAATGTCTAGACAGCTTGAACCCGTATAGACAGCTTAAACCATAAAGGTAAAAGCAAAAGGTTTATGGCAATGCCTTTTTCAAAGCATGTATTTACCTTGAATATCACTATTTATCAAAACCAAAATTGCCAACCTGGACGAGGCATAAAAATTGTACACAAAAACATTTGGACTCAAATGGGAGAAGCTCAGTGGTGGTTGTAGAAGGGATAAATAGGCATGTTCTACTTTTTGCTAAAATAAAAAAAAAAAAAAAAAAACTATGGCCAGTTCATTTTGAGTAACAACAATTTTGTTTCTTACATTTCGTTTTTTTGGCTTGTGAGGTTTTTTTTTTGTTTTGTATTGGGGGGGTTTCTGTTGAGTGCCATTTCCTTCCTGCTTTGTTTCAGTAGGTTGACTATGTTATCACTTTCACACAAATGAATTTGGCACGTATGTGGTCAGCTAGCTGTTCTCAGTGCACACCCTTGTGGAGCTATGAGCTAGCTCTTGTGGCTTAGTGTATGACAAAGGTTTTTTTGTTCTAAAGTAAACCAGCAAAGTCAAACCTGATAAGATCAAAATGATAACAGGGAATGGAAATCTTAAGTCATGAACAACCATCATCTCTTGTCTTTACATCTCTCATCTGTGAGATAAGGTTGTCATCATCTTGCTTAACCACTTCAGCCCCGGACCATTTGGCTGCCAAATGACCGGGCCACTTTTTGCGATTCGGCACTGCGCCGCTTTAACTGACAATTGCGACGTGGCTCCCAAACAAAATTTATGTCTTTTTTTTCCCCCACAAATAGAGCTTTCTTTTGCTGGTATTTGATCACCTATTTTTATTTTTTGCGCTATAAACAAATATAGAGTGACAATTTAGAAAAAAAGCTATATTTTGTCTTTTTTGCTATAATAAATATCCCCAATTTAAAAAAAAAAAAAAAAGGTATTTTTTTTCAGTTTAGGCCGATACGTATTCTTCTACATATTTTTGGTAAAAGAATCGCAATAAGCCTATATTGATTGGTTTGTGCAAAAGTTATAGCGTCTACAAAATAGGGGGTCAGACATGGCGTAAATCACTGCGGATTTTGCAGCGATCTATCACCGGAAGTGGGAGCAAATACCTGTATTAGAAGGGTTTCTGCTCCCCCCTCCCCCCTGAAAGGTGCCAAATGTGGCACCGGAGAAGGGGGAGGAACCGTATAAGCAGAAGCTCCATTTTAGTGTGGAACTCAGCTTTAACTATTTATTTATTTTTTATGTTGGCGTTGGTAAGGCACCCATGGCAGTGCCCAGCTTCCCATGACAATAGCAAGCCTATAAACCCTACAAATGTCCAAAATTGAATAACAAGATTTGCCACTTTAATTGGGTCTATCACAAAGTTCACACAGTTCAAATTTGAGTAAGATTCACAAAATTGCTTACACACTGAACCCAGGCAGATTCGCACATCCCTACTAGGAATAAACAAATAGTTTGGTCCAAGCCTAGGTTCAGGGTAAACTTTGGGTCTTTAGGCGATTGGAAGAACGCCCAAAATGTTGTCAATTCAAACCTCTGTTCTGTGGGAGCCAAGCATCATGTATAGAAGTGGCATTTCTACTGCTTCTATATATGACAGCTTCCTGCCATCAATGGTTCCTAAAGAAGCAGAGGGTGCTGGCTTCAGCTGCATCCCTAGTAACTGCTGTTATCATTGCCACATTGCCTTACAGGGCAAGGATAGAAGTGGTATCACTGCCAAAAAGAGATAACTGGCCATATTTGGGCAATGACATTGACTTCTTCGTCAAATAGAAGTCAGCAAGGAAATGTAATTTGCTGTTAATTTCAAATTTTGCCCAACCCTGATTGAATCAGACCAAAAGAAATTCAGCTCATACCTTATTCCTACTACTGAACTGAAATAAAGTGGACCCTTTAAAAACCTTTTAAGGACTGAACTAGCAAAGGAAGTTAAAACCTAACCATATTGAAACTTTATAGAAAATACACTATATTAACAAAACTATTGGGACGCCTGCCTTTACACACACATAAACTTTAATGGCATTCCAGCCTTAGTCCGTAGGGTTCCATATTGAGTTGGCCTATAGACATGTGCAATTTGTTTCGTTCTGAATTCGATTTTTAACGAATTTGGACAAATTCGTTAATTCGGAAACATCCGAATTAACGAAAACCCGTTTAACGAATTTTTCAGAATATTTGTAAATTTGAATATTTAAAAATTTGTAAATTCGTAAATTCGAAAGTTCGTAAATTCGAAAATTCATACATTCGAAAATTCGTAAATTGTAAATTCGAAAATCCAAAAACCCATAAATTAATTATTATTAAATATTTGTATTCGTTACGCTTATCCCTTATCCCTATAGAACACCTTTGGGATGAATTAGAGCGGAGACTGTGAGCCAGGCCTTCACATCCAACATCAATGCCTGACCTCACAAATGCACTTCTGGAAGAATGGTCAAACATTCCCATAGACACCCTCCTAAACCTTGTGGACGGCCTTCCCAGAAGAGTTGAAGCTGTTATAGCTGCAAAGGGTGGGCCAACTCAATATTGAACACTACAGACTAAGACTGGAATGGCATTAAAGTTCATGTGTGTGTAAAGGCAGGTGTCCCAATACTTTTGGTAATATAGTGTATATGCAAAAACAGTAAAGTGATAGCTTTGGTTTTAAAAAATAAAATAATGCATGACGACAACAAGAAGCGAATATTAAAAAATTTAAAGTAGTAAATTAATTATGTAAGTGTTTTTGTCTTTTGTTATATGTATGTTATGTCTCTTCTTTTCTCTTCCAGTGCTGGCATTGAAGAACACAGGTCAGTAAATAAGAAGGATCTACTAATGGATTATTTCTTGTATTAAAACCTGAAAGGGCTGTCTGTTTTTGTGTTAATGAATAGAATTTTTTTTTTTTATTACTACTTGTTCCTCATTGTAACCCTTAATGCCTTCAAAATAATAATCTGGTCGTGATTAGTTGACTGTAATAGATAGTTGTCCTGTGTATTATAAGGCTGGGTATGTATCTATGCAAATGTTTAGGCACTATATGTTCAGTCATAGTCTAGTAAAATATCGGGTTCATGTCAATAGGCATTGTGGTCAAACGCTTCAAAAATCACAGGAAAGGTCATTATTGACCTCATTTGCCTGCAGTTCAAAAGCAACTTTATAGGACAGTGGTCTCCAAACTGCGGCCCGGGGGCCAGATGTGGCCCTTTGCTTGACTTTTCTGGCCCTTGGGTCATTTCTCTCACTGATACACTATTCTATCAACTTACATCAACAATGGGGCACCATTTTTCCCATTGTCACCAACAAAGGGGCACTATTCCTCCCAATGACACCAACAATGGGGCACTCTTCCTCGCAATGATACCATTGATGGGGCACGCTAACACCCAATGATACCAACGATGGGGCACTCTTCCTCCCAATGATACCAACGATAGGGCACTCTTCCTCCCAATGATACCAATGATGGGGCGCTATTCAACCCAATGATACCAATGATGGGGCGCTATTCAACCCAATGATACCAATGATGGGGCACTCTTCCTCCCAATGATACCAACGATGGGGCACTCTTCCTCCCAATGATACCAATGATGGGGCGCTATTCAACCCAATGATACCAATGATGGGGCGCTATTCCTCCCAATGATACCAACGATGGGGCGCTATTCTTCCCAATGATACCAAACATGGGGCGCTATTCCTCCCAATGATACCAACGACGGGGCGCTATTCCTTCCAACGATAGCAAATGATGTGATGTTTACTCCCACTGATGCCAGGAAAATTTCCACTCCCGCTGGCCATAGTTTGGCCCTCCTAAAGTCTGAATGACTATAAACTGGCCCTTTGTTTAGAAAGTTTGGAGACCCCTGTTATAGGACATGCTACGTCCAAAGAAACTCGACGTGTTGCAGGTCAGGCACAGGCACAGCCATTAAACTGCCGTGTTTACCACACATTTAAAGTCACAAGGATTTTTCTCACCTGCATCTAACCTGCGTCCCTTTCAACATGGGCCCTTAAAAAACACCCTTAAAAAATGCCAGTTATGTATTTAATATCTAACACCTAATTGGATGATATGTAGTTGGCTCTGTGCACTGTATATAATAATCTATTGACATTTTTTATGATAGATTACTTTTCCTTTTTTTGTATCCTCTGTTCCATCTCAGTGCTGCTGATCAGCCACTTCCGCTCTACATGCACTCATTCCAGTGTTAGCCAAACATCATTGCTCTGGATTGACTTTTTTAATTGATCATTAAATATATTTTTAATACAGTGTATGTGAACCTAATTTACAAAGTTGGGGATTCATTTCCGTTGTCCCAAACTATGCACTTATTGAGTCTTTTTTTTAAGTGTTAAACAACTAGTGTTGGGTGAACTGTTCGACCCGGAACATCACAAACACCCAAATTTTTTGTGTGATCGGCGGGAGGTTCGCCCGCCAAACACACAGTCAATATGTTGTTAGGAGCAGGGTCGGGAAGCCGGCCCCCACATCCTTAAAGCGGAGGTCCGCCTAAAAAAAATAATATTAAAAGCCAGCAGTTACAAATACTGCCGCTGCTAAATTTTAATTTTAGGACACTTACCTGTCCAGGGTGCCCGCGATGTCAGCAGCCGAAGCCGATCTGCCGCTCGGCTCTCGGCTGCTGCCGCCGCAATCCTCGGTAAGGGAATCAGGAAGTGAAGCCTTGCGGCTTCACTTCCTGGAGCCCTACTGCGCATGCGCGAGTCGCGCTGCGCGTCCTCACTGGTCCCTGCTGTCTTCTGGGACTGGTGTGTCTCCCAGAAGACAGCGGGGGAGGACAGAGTAGGCGGCGGAAGTGGAGTAGGTCACCTCAATCGCAGAGGCAACCTATGCCCGGAAGTGGGAGCAAATACCTGTATTACACAGGTATCTGCTCCCTCCTCTCCCCTGAAAGGTGTCAAATGTGACACCGGACGGGGGGGAGGATTCCAAAAAGTGGAAGTTCCATTTTTGGGTGGAACTCCACTTTAACAACAAATGAGTCATCATCAGCTGTCAGCGGGCCAATAGCTCTTGCTGCTATTAATGTGTCTATTGAGAAGAGAAGCGGTTGGAGCCACTGCGCTCGTGCACATCACTGGATTGGATCAGGCTCAGGTAAGAAAACGGGAGGGGGGGTTTGGGGGGAGCTACAGCACAGACGGTTTTTCACCTTTAAAAAAAAAAAACAAGCATGTTATACTTACCTCCACTGTGCAGTTTGCTTTGCACAGAGTGGCCCCGGGTCCCCCATCGGCGCTGGTAGCTCCTCCCCGCATCGAGTGCCCACTTTGGAGAAGCACTCTCCTTGGTGGACACCCGTGCGGACGCGCTCCCGAGTCCTGCTTTTGCGCCGTTGACTCAGAAAGCAGGACTCGGCACCCACATCATTGGATTTGATTGACAGCAGCGGAAGCCAATGGTTGCGCTGCTATCAAACTATCCAAACAAGAGCCAGTGTGCGTCTCCGAACGGGTTCAGGTAAGTAAAACAGGGGGGCTGGTGCACTACAATAGGTTTTTCACCTTGATACATAGAATTCATTAAAAACCATGAGGGTTTACAACCCCTTTAAGGCCTTACAAACACTTTAAATGCATTTTTTTTCTTTAGAAATGTCTTTTTTGCTGCAGCATGTTCTATACATGCTACAGATGTGCCACTTTGCAGACTAAAGGCACTATATTTAAAGGATTTTTTTTATTGTTTCACTTTAAGCATCATTAAAATCACTGCTTCTTTAAAAAAAGAGGTACTTTCCTTTTTTATTTTTATTTTTTTGCATTGATACATGTCCCCCAGGGCAGTACCCGGATCCCCATGCCCTTTTCATGGCCAATAACTTGCATGTAAACCTTCAAAATTGCGACTTTTGATTTTTCAAGTTAGGGTTCCATGGACATCAATGGGGTTTGTTGTTCGGGTCTAAACTTTTTGCTTGGCTGCTCTGGTGTGAGCCAAACCGATCGGGGGGGGGGGGGGGGGTTCTGCCCATCTCTATAAACAACATTAACAAACCTGGTGATCTCACCAGGCCCCTTCACCCTGTTTACTTCTAACCATACTTCTGCTGCTGTTGACATGCCCCTCCTCCCAGCCCCGCCTTCTTTTTGGAAGCTACAGGATGCTGTGCCTGTACTCCTGGGGTCAGATTTCTCTGGACACCGCCCACCATGCACAGTTGAATAACAGCAAGAGCTGGTATATGTAACAGGAGCTGCCAATCCTCGCTAGGGATCTCCTACCCCACCTCTCAGGGCCCAGGATGGAGAGCTTGATTAGCAGTCATGTGATCAATAGAAAGCTTAACAAAAAAGGTATTTATATTTTTTTGTCTTTAATTTTTGGTTTAGATTAGTATTGTACTTAAAGAGGAGCTCCAGTCTGTAAAAAAAATTACAAATATTGTAGCTGCTGACTTGTAATATAAGGACACTTACCTGTCCAGGGATCCTGCAATGTCGGCACCCCAAGCCGATTCGTCAATCAGCTTCGGGTGCGGGCACCGGCATTGTAAGTAAGAGAAACAGGAAGTGAAGCTTTCAGGCTTCACAGACGGTTTCACACTGCGCATGCACAAGTCACGCTGCACTTTCTGAATAGTCCCGCCGTCTTCTGGGACCTGGGTGTGTCCCAGAAAACATTGGGGGAAGGAGGAGGGGTCAGAAATGTCATATATTGCTGATCGACGATCTTACCCGGAAGCGGGGGAGGTTCCTCCGGGCGACGGGTGGCAGCTCCCCCTGTGCCTTCTTCTCCTCGGCATCATGATGGCGTCCGACGTGCGTCTCCTCCCTCCTGCTCCTAGGTGGTCAATAGGATCGCTTCTCTTCTCGACCAATCGGGTGACGGGTCTCAGGGCCCACTTCCTAATTGGCCGGGAGGGGAATTCAGGAAGACGATAGCGAAAATAATAATTTTCTATTGTCACACAAGTGGGTGAGCTTGGGCGCAGTGCTCTGGCTGTAATCATGTGCTTCTAAAAAAAACTTATTGGAATCCATGCGTCCGGCGCCCTGCATGTAGATTAGCATGTGAAATAAGGGGAAATACCGCGATGCTAGGGTAAAAGTGAGACAGCTGCTGGCACTGAACAAATAGAAAGTGTATATACAGTGAAGGTAGGGAAGTGCAGCGCTATTGAAGTAAGGAAAAGTGACAAAGGAAATGTCACATATGCAAATAAATTTCAATAAAAGTATATCTCATAATATAAAGTGTCCATATAAATGTTCATAGATAGACAAAAAAACATTGGCAGATAAAAATGTATAATTAGCAAAAAAACACAAAATAAAATGTGAATCATAAGGTCAATGCAAATGACATATCCGTGCAAGGTTTGGTGAGTGGAAATAAATCAGGCTCCTGTGTAGGAGTCCATGATGAAAGTGTCTATGGGAGGAAATAATATCCAAAACAGCAGGCTAATGAAAAGGATGGATAATGACAATCCTGATGATTGGAGAGTAGAGAGTGTACACAGGAAAACAAATCCAACATCAAAGATATAAAGATGGGTACTCTTACCGTGTTGTGGCGTGGACCCACAAACCGATTAGGGGTGGGTCAAACAAGCAAAGGCAAGAGTGACGATCCTGTTGTTAATCCTGGGACTTCTCTCTAGATAGTTGCCGATCAATCCGCAGCAGGAATGGTGGTAAGCATGAGGCTTCTCCGTTCTCAGGAACTTGGATGTGATAAGCCAAAGGGGAGTGTCTCTCCAAAGGTTGGCAGCATAAGTAATGTAAAAAGAAAAAGAAAAAGCCTCGACATGGCGTAGATCAAAAACAGCAAGTAGGGTTTATTAAAAAAGTAATAATAAAAAATATATAAAAACAATGGCAGTAAGAATCCAGCGATTCATACAGAGTGATCACAGATGTAGACAAGGGCGCAGTGTAGGCAGCAAACGTAGGACCCTATGCATTTCGTCCTAAAGGACTTCTACAGGGGTGTATACTAGTCTGTACCTACTGCGCTTATATAGTGTATATGGAGTAACAGGCACTAGTTCACTTCCGGGAATGCGGCAATCGCGTGCGCCTCAAGCCTCAGAGTGAAGCACCAATCTACACATTAAAAACCAGGTGATGGTTTGTGCTTCAGGCCTCATTTTAGGTGACCAATGGGTGCGGTGTGACGCCGGGCGCATCCGCGACGTCATGGCAACTCAGAAGCTAAAATTTCAAAGGGGGGGCGGACCAAAATGACGCCCGAAGCGCCGAGAATATTCCGCCCACATACATGACAACAAAGAGAAAGGGCGGTATGCGTGCCCCGCGTCACAACGTCATAGGAGGTCCCCGCCCCAAGAGTGAGACAGAGGGCGGGCGCCAGCCATGGGGAATGATAGCACACGCCCCTGACCCACGTCTATAGGACGTTAAAATATGAGAGGGCTGGTACATAAAGAAAGGATCTGCCAGAGCAAAGATACATAAAAAGGCTGATCAGAGGGAAATATTATTAATACTAATGAAAAGACACCACAGGGCAACATAAAAAGACACTGTCACGCTATCACAGCGGGGAGTATGTTGAAACAGAAAGATGGCTCAGAATACACCATGAGCCGTCAAAGACAAGCTCAAAGGGGCTGGCTCACAATCTGTCACTCACATCGCTCAACACAAAGACAAGTATCTAATATCTGTGTCGCTGCTAGGCGCTAAGGCAGATATATATTATAAATATTCACAAAAATCGCTATTTTTGGTCTGAACATACTATAAAAAAAAAAAAATATCTAGGTCTAAGAAGTGTATTGTGGAAGTACTTGACTCATACTTCAATTCGATACCTCTGTTGTTATGGTTCAGTATGGTCATGAACTCATTCAGGGAAGTGGGGTCACCCTGCCACCGGAGGAGGATGTCGTCGATGTAGCGTGCCCATAAGACCAATTCTGGTCTATTAAGGGCATATACGACATCCTCCTCCCATTGGGCCATAAATAGGTTGGCCAGGCTGGGGGCAAACTTGGCCCCCATGGCAACACCCTTTTGTCTCAAAGCTTGAAACCTTTTGGATTTACCAACTGAAGACATACACGCCCCACGGTATGAACGTTGAGTGGGACGTGAATGCCTTCATTAACCAATCTTGAGAAAATATTTCCAGTTGTCCTATTCTCCTATTGATCCCTGGTGTACACACCCCCTTACAACCTATTTATTGTATACAACTTATCCTTCCATTTATTTTTATTTTTTATAGTATGTTCAGACCAAAAATAGCGATTTTTGTGAATATTTATAATATATATCTGCCTTAGCGCCTAGCAGCGACACAGATATTAGATACTTGTCTTTGTGTTGAGCGATGTGAGTGACAGATTGTGAGCCAGCCCCTCTGAGCTTGTCTTTGACGGCTCATGGTGTAATCTGAGCAATCTTTCTGTTTCAACATACTCCCCGCTGTGATAGCGTGACAGTGTCTTTTTATGTTGCCCTGTGGTGTCTTTTCATTAGTATTAATAATATTTCCCTCTGATCAGCCTTTTTATGTATCTTTGCTCTGGCATATCCTTTCTTTATGTACCAGCCCTCTCATATTTTAACGTCCTATAGACGTGGGTCAGGGGCGTGTGCTATCAATCCCCATGGCTGGCGCCCGCCCTCTGTCTCACTCTTGGGGCGGGGACCTCCTATGACGTTGTGACGCGGGGCACGCATACCGCGCCTTCTCTTTGTTGTCATGTATGTGGGCGGAATATTCTCGGTGCTTCAGGCGTCATTTTGGTCCGCCCCCCCCCCCTTTGAAATTTTAGCTTCTGAGTTGCCATGACGTCGCGGATGCGCCCGGCGTCACACCGCACCCATTGGTCACCTAAAATGGGGCCTGAAGCACAAACCATCACCTGGTTTTTAATGTGTAGATTGGCGCTTCACTCTGAGGCTTGAAGCGCACGCGATTGCCGCATTCCCGGAAGTGAACTAGTGCCTGTTACTCCATATACACTATATAAGCGCAGTAGGTACAGACTAGTATACACCCCTGTAGAAGTCCTTTAGGACGAAATGCATAGGGTCCTACGTTTGCTGCCTATACTGCGCCCTTGTCTACATCTGTGATCACTCTGTATGAATCGCTGGATTCTTACTGCCATTGTTTTTATATATTTTTTATTATTACTTTTTTAATAAACCCTACTTGCTGTTTTTGATCTACGCCATGTCGAGGCTTTTTCTTTTTCTTTTTACATTACTTATGCTGCCAACCTTTGGAGAGACACTCCCCTTTGGCTTATCGCATCCAAGTTCCTGAGAACGGAGAAGCCTCATGCTTACCACCATTCCTGCTGCGGATTGATCAGCAACTATCTAGAGAGAAGTCCCAGGATTAACAACAGGATCGTCACTCTTGCCTTTGCTTGTTTGCAGTGCCAGGACAAGGTCATCCAGCGCCCAGGGCAAAAATTCCAAGCTGCGCCCCCCTTTCCCTTAGGGTTAGGGTCAAGGTTCCCCCCCATCCCTGCAATAAACCATTGCGCCAGGGGCAGCCGCCCCTCCTGCCCACCCCTTGTCCCGGCCCTGCTTGTTTGACCCACCCCTAATCGGTTTGTGGGTCCACGCCACAACACGGTAAGAGTACCCATCTTTATATCTTTGATGTTGGATTCGTTTTCCTGTGTACACTCTCTACTCTCCAATCATCAGGATTGTCATTATCCATCCTTTTCATTAGCCTGCTGTTTTGGATATTATTTCCTCCCATAGACACTTTCATCATGGACTCCTACACAGGAGCCTGATTTATTTCCACTCACCAAACCTTGCACGGATATGTCATTTCCATTGACCTTACGATTCACATTTTATTTTGTGTTTTTTTTTTGCTCATCATACATTTTTATATGCCAATGTTTTTTTGTCTATCTATGAACATTTATATGGACACTTTATATTATGAGATATACTTTTATTGAAATTTATTTGCATATGTGACATTTCCTTTGTCACTTTTCCTTACTTTAATAGCGCTGCACTTCCCTACCTTCACTGTAGATTAGCATGTAGGTTAGGAGCCGGACGCATAGAATAGGGGGGAGGCGCACCTGTGCTAGGGTGACCACATTTCCAAACTACCATTCAGGGACACACCCCCTCCCTTCCCAAAAATCAGCTTGTACTGTAACGAATCACAGCACAGTGATTGAACACAAGAGGCAGGATTTATGATTTCTCCAATCACAAGCAGGGGGCGGGGATTGTGCTCCTCCAGGCATTCCCGGCCAGGACAAGTACTGTCAGTGAGTAAAGCGGTGATGTGGCGGCCTTTTTTGTGGGCATCAGATTGGCCCGGGGGGGGGGGGTGGCTGTGTCAGTTTCATTCCGGGACACTGTATTGTCCTGGAATGAAGGTGCCCGGGACAGACCTGCAAAATGTGGGACTGTCCCGGGCAATCCGGGACACGTGGTCACCCTAACCTGTGCCCCGTGCGGACGTCCTGCCACTGCCCCCTGCTATTCTCCTACCTGTACCAGCATATATCTAGTTGACACATTACCCCTTTATGCCACTGGGACCATAACGCCCAAGGCTGGTATGAGGGGCTCCCAATCATGCAGCACTGTGATGGCCTGCACCGTGCAAACATCTTGGGATCCCCTCACCGGCTCCTGATCTTCAGTAGTTGAAGATAAGCTGTTGGTGACAGCTCAGTCACAGTTTTAGGGGCAACAATGAAGCAGAATCCAGAACAAGGCAGTGATGTATATGTGCAGCAGCTGGACATTTACGCCCACCCACAGGGCCATCACCAGTGTTGTTCATCTTGCTCTAAAAAAGTAATTAGTTACAGTTAGAAATTACTTCTCCCAAAAAGTAAGTGAGTTAGTAACTCAGTTACTACATAGGAAAAGTAGCTAGTTACTCAGCAAAGTAACTATTGGTTATATTATATATACACGGGGGCGGGGGCGGGGCGGTAGAAGGATGATATATATGTAATTTTTTCAGTGTATAAAAATAATAGGAGGGATAACAAATAATATTGGTACTGTGCCCATGCCTCACTGTGCCCATGCCTCACTGTGCCCAATGCCTCACTGTGCCCATGCCTCACTGTGCCCCATGCTTCACTGTGCCCGTGCCGCAGCCTCACTGTGCCCAATGCCTCACTGTGCCCGTGCCTCACTATGCTCGTGCCCCATGCCTCACTGTGCCCCATGCCTCACTGTGCCCCATGCCTCACTGTGCCCCATGCCTCACTATGCCCATACCTCACTGTGCCCGTGCCCCATGCCTCACTGTGCCTGTGTGTTACGGTTACGGTACCTCAGATCGGCGGCGTCCCGAGACTCCCGAATGCCGGGGGCCATTCTATTATTCAAAAGCCGCGCCTCCTCCAGTCCTCCTCGTCTGTGATAGGTGGAACACTCAATTTCCCAGCAGGCAGTGTTCCTCCTATCACGGACATCCTCTCATCCTCATAACACAGACGGGGATGAGAGGATGTCCGTGATAGGCGGAACACTGCCTGCTGGGAAATTGAGTGTTCCGCCTATCATAGGCGACGAGGACTCGGGAGGCGCGGCTTTTGAAGACTGCAATGGCCGCCGTCTGTCTGCATGACACGCTGTTCAGGTAGGCAGACGGCGGCTTGCAGTTAGTTAGACTTACATTACATCTACTCGCGGCGGCTGCAGTGAGTAGATGTAATTGGGGTAACGCCGCCCAAGTAATGGGAACGGCGGTGCCACGAGGGTAAGAGTAATCAGTTAGATTGCTCGTTACTAGGGATGAGCTTCGTGTTCGAGTCGAACATACGTTCGACTCGAACATCGGCTGTTCGATCGTTCGACGAAGATCGAACGATTTGGGCCGTTCGCGCCAAATTCGAGTGACGCGAACGGCCCACAATGCACTACGCCATCGCAGTGTCATCCAGGCGCTGTGATTGGCCAAGCATGCACTGTGACCCCGCATGCTTGGCCAATCACAGCGCCGGCAGCTAGGAGAGCAATGATTGGCCACAGGCAGGATGCCTGTGGCCAATTATTGCTGAGGGTGTTTAGTACACGCCCCACACTATAAAAGGCCGCCAGCACGGCGGCCTAGTGTAGTGTGTTCCGGAGCAGGGAAAGAGAAGCATAGGCAGGGACAGTGACATTTATTTTTTCTTGCTTAACCTGGATTCCTTTAGTTTAGGGAAAGAGAAGGATAGGTAGGGAGAGTGTCAGTGTGTTTTACTGTGCGAATCCTTGTTTTTAGGGACAGGGAAGGACAGTGAGGGAATTCTCCTTGTGCTATAGTGTGCTTTAAAAAAACATTTTTTCTAGGGACAGAAAACTATAGGTAGGGAGAGTGTCAGTGTGTTTTACTGTGTGAATCCTTGTTTCTAGGGACAGGGAAGGACAGTGAGGGAAATTCTCCTTGTGCTATAGTGTGCTTTAAAAAAACATTTTTTCTAGGGACAGAAAACTATAGGTAGGGAGAGTGTCAGTGTGTTTTACTGTGCGAATCCTTGTTTCTAGGGACAGGGAAGGACAGTGAGGGAAATTCTCCTTGTGCTATAGTGTGCTTTAAAAAAACAATTTTTCTAGGGACAGAAAACTATAGGTAGGGAGAGTGTCAGTGTGTTTTACTGTGCGAATCCTTGTTTCTAGGGACAGGGAAGGACAGTGAGGGAAATTCTCCTTGTGCTATAGTGTGCTTTAAAAAAACATTTTTTCTAGGGACAGAAAACTATAGGTAGGAAGAGTGTCAGTTTCTTTCACTGTGATAATCCTTGTTTCTAGGGACAGGGAAGGAAAGTGAGGGAAATTCTCCTTGTGCTATAGTGTGCTTTAAAAAAACATTTTTTTCTAGGGACAGAAAACTATAGGTAGGAAGAGTGTCAGTTTCTTTCACTGTGATAATCCTTGTTTCTAGGGACAGGGAAGGACAGTGAGGGAAATTCTCCTTGTGCTATAGTGTGCTTTAAAAAAACATTTTTTCTAGGGACAGAAAACTATAGGTAGGGAGAGTGTCAGTGTGTTTTACTGTGCGAATCCTTGTTTCTAGGGACAGGGAAGGACAGTGAGGGAAATTCTCCTTGTGCTATAGTGTGCTTTAAAAAAATATTTTTCTAGGGACAGAAAACTATAGGTAGGAAGAGTGTCAGTTTCTTTCACTGTGATAATCCTTGTTTCTAGGGACAGGGAAGGACAGTGAGGGAAATTCTCCTTGTGCTATAGTGTGCTTTAAAAAAACATTTTTTCTAGGGACAGAAAACTATAGGTAGGGAGAGTGTCAGTGTGTTTTACTGTGCGAATCCTTGTTTCTAGGGACAGGGAAGGACAGTGAGGGAAATTCTCCTAGTGCTATAGTGTGCTTTAAAAAAACATTTTTTCTAGGGACAGAAAACTATAGGTAGGAAGAGTGTCAGTTTCTTTCACTGTGATAATCCTTTTTTCTAGGGACAGGGAAGGACAGTGAGGGAAATTCTCCTTGTGCTATAGTGTGCTTTAAAAAAACATTTTTTCTAGGGACAGAAAACTATAGGTAGGAAGAGTGTCAGTTTCTTTCACTGTGATAATCCTTGTTTCTAGGGACAGGGAAGGACAGTGAGGGAAATTCTCCTTGTGCTATAGTGTGCTTTAAAAAAACATTTTTTCTAGGGACAGAAAACTATAGGTAGGGAGAGTGTCAGTGTGTTTTACTGTGCGAATCCTTGTTTCTAGGGACAGGGAAGGACAGTGAGGGAAATTCTCCTTGTGCTATAGTGTGCTTTAAAAAAACATTTTTTCTAGGGACAGAAAACTATAGGTAGGGAGAGTGTCAGTGTGTTTTACTGTGCGAATCCTTGTTTCTAGGGACAGGGAAGGACAGTGAGGGAAATTCTCCTTGTGCTATAGTGTGCTTTAAAAAAAAACATTTTTTCTAGGGACAGAAAACTATAGGTAGGAAGAGTGTCAGTTTCTTTCACTGTGATAATCCTTGTTTCTAGGGACAGGGAAGGACAGTGAGGGAAATTCTCCTTGTGCTATAGTGTGCTTTAAAAAAACATTTTTTCTAGGGACAGAAAACTATAGGTAGGGAGAGTGTCAGTGTGTTTTACTGTGCGAATCCTTGTTTCTAGGGACAGGGAAGGACAGTGAGGGAAATTCTCCTTGTGCTATAGTGTGCTTTAAAAAAACATTTTTTCTAGGGACAGAAAACTATAGGTAGGAAGAGTGTCAGTTTCTTTCACTGTGTTAATCCTTGTTTCTAGGGACAGGGAAGGACAGTGAGGGAAATTCTCCTTGTGCTATAGTGTGCTTTAAAAAAACATGTTTTTCTAGGGACAGAAAACTATAGGTAGGAAGAGTGTCAGTTTCTTTCACTGTGATAATCCTTTTTTCTAGGGACAGGGAAGGACAGTGAGGGAAATTCTCCTTGTGCTATAGTGTGCTTTAAAAAAACATTTTTTCTAGGGACAGAAAACTATAGGTAGGAAGAGTGTCAGTTTCTTTCACTGTGATAATCCTTGTTTCTAGGGACAGGGAAGGACAGTGAGGGAAATTCTCCTTGTGCTATAGTGTGCTTTAAAAAAACATTTTTTCTAGGGACAGAAAACTATAGGTAGGGAGAGTGTCAGTGTGTTTTACTGTGCGAATCCTTGTTTCTAGGGACAGGGAAGGACAGTGAGGGAAATTCTCCTTGTGCTATAGTGTGCTTTAAAAAAACATTTTTTCTAGGGACAGAAAACTATAGGTAGGGAGAGTGTCAGTGTGTTTTACTGTGCGAATCCTTGTTTCTAGGGACAGGGAAGGACAGTGAGGGAAATTCTCCTTGTGCTATAGTGTGCTTTAAAAAAACATTTTTTCTAGGGACAGAAAACTATAGGTAGGGAGAGTGTCAGTGTGTTTTACTGTGCGAATCCTTGTTTCTAGGGACAGGGAAGGACAGTGAGGGAAATTCTCCTTGTGCTATAGTGTGCTTTAAAAAAACATTTTTTCTAGGGACAGAAAACTATAGGTAGGAAGAGTGTCAGTTTCTTTCACTGTGATAATCCTTGTTTCTAGGGACAGGGAAGGAAAGTGAGGGAAATTCTCCTTGTGCTATAGTGTGCTTTAAAAAAACATTTTTTCTAGGGACAGAAAACTATAGGTAGTGTGACAGCAGGAAGGTAAAGTCACCTGGTTGCATCCAGGGGGGTAGATATATTTCGCCCAGATTCAGGCTTTACGCCGACTTATACAACTAGGTGGAGAGTTGTATAAGGCTAGTGGGCTCATGGATGACTCATACCTCTAGGGAGAGGGCTGGGCGTCGTGCAGACAGGGAGTTGATGAGACCAGCTGAAGCTTGTCAGCTCATTTAGGCCTCTATAAGAACTCCCAGCTTCATTAGATGTTAGCTCATGCCTGGAACCAGACCTGTGTGGACTGTCTAGGGAGAGTGAACCCCTGTGCGGTGAGACAAAGCCTGTGTGGCTATTTGCTTGGACATTTAAAACCAGGGACTTAGGGACTAGGACAGCACTAGGCTGATCCCAGTTGTTAGTTAGGAAACCTGTATGTTTAGTCAGAGGTCAACTTGACCAGGATTTATTTTGGGTTATGTTTCTTTTGCTTTGCTGTGTTTTGTCACTGTAAATAGAAAATAAACCGCACCTTTTTGATTTTGAAAACCACAACCTCCGTTTGCTGGGCCTGTTTTGTGTGGGGAGCCCATCCCGGGGGTCACACACACCCGCTGCCGAGCTAACCCCCTCACAGTTGGTGGAGAACCAGTGGCAGTTTTTTTTTAAGCCAGCATGGAGGAGATACTGAAGCAGCTGGCTCTAGCAAATGCCAATCAACAGCAGACAAATGCAGGTTTGCAAAAGAGCCTTGCAGCTCATCAACAGAGCCTTGCAGCTCAACAACAGAACTTCGCAGCCCAGCAGCAAGCTCATCAACAGAGCCTTGCAGCCCAGCAGCAGACAAACGCAACTTTGCAACAGAGTCTGGAGGCTCAGCAACGAGCCCAGCAGCAATCTGAGGCCCGCTTCATAGACCTGTTGCAGAAGCAAGAGCAGAGACTACAACAACAGATGGAAGCAGTAATGCAGCAACGTCCGCAGACCAGTGAGGAAAGCCGTCCCACTAATACCGCGTCCTTTGGGGTGAGTCGTTTATTGACAAAAATGACTGGAGAGGATGATCCAGAGGTATTTTTGACCACATTTGAAAGGACCGCTGAAAGAGAAAAGTGGCCTGAGGAGCAGTGGGCTGGACTGGTGGCTCCTCTGTTAACTGGTGAATCGCAGAAAGCTTACTATGACCTAGAGCCTAACCAAGCAAAAGACTATGTGATGCTAAAAGCTGAAATATTGGCAAGGCTGGGTGTCACCCAGGCTGTCCGGGCTCAGCGTGTGCATAACTGGACTTTCCAGCTTGGAAAACCCCCCAGGTCTCAAATGTATGATCTCATTCACCTGAGCAGAAAGTGGCTACAGCCAGAGACTTTGTCCGCACCAAAGATTGTGGAACGTGTTGTAATGGATCGGTTTTTGAGAGCTCTTCCTACTGCCATCCAAAAGTGGGTAAGCCATGGAGACCCAGAGACGGCCGATGGTCTTGTGGATCGTGTGGAGAGATTCTATTGGCCGGGGGTGATGAAGGACGTAGAAAATTATTGTTCCTCCTGCCCTGTGTGTCAGAGGTTGGCCCCGATGCCACATTTCCGTAGCCCGCTGGTCCCTCTACCCATCATTGAGGTCCCGTTTGAGAGGATCGCCATGGATTTGGTAGGTCCTATAATCAAGTCCGCTAGGGGGCACCAGTACATATTAGTTATAATGGACTATGCCACCCGTTATCCAGAAGCGATCCCTCTCCGAAATACCTCAGCCAAAACCATAGCCAAAGAGCTATCTCTTGTTTTTAGCCGGGTGGGTATTTGTAAAGAACTGCTTACGGACCAAGGTACACCCTTTATGTCCCGGGTTATGAAAGAGCTGTGTAAATTGTTCAAAGTGACGCAATTGCGTACGTCTGTGTATCACCCCCAAACCGATGGGCTGGTTTAAAGATTCAACAAAACCCTAAAACAAATGTTGAAGAAAGTGGTGGATAGAGATGGAAAGGATTGGGACTGTTTACTTCCTTATTTGATGTTTGCTATTAGGGAGGTGCCCCAATCCTCTACGGGATTCTCCCCCTTTGAGTTACTGTATGGGAGACACCCAAGAGGGCTGTTGGATATTGCCAAGGAAACTTGGGAAAGTGAGAGTTCTCCCCACAGGAGTGTGATTGAGCATGTCACCCTGATGCAAGATCGAATTGCACAGGTAATGCCCATCGTGAAGGAACATTTGGCCCAAGCGCAGTTGGCACAGCAGAGAGTGTACAACCGTGGAGCCAAGACCCGTACCTTTTCCCCGGGGGATAGGATATTGGTACTTGTCCCTACGGTTGAAAGTAAATTCCTTGCCAAATGGCAAGGCCCCTACGAGATAATGGAAAAAGTGAGCGAAGTGAATTACAAGGTCAGACAACCAGGAAGGCGAAAGCCCGAACAGATCTATCACGTTAATCTGTTGAAAGCCTGGAGGGATAGAGAGTCCCTAGTCGCAGACACTTGGTCACCAGCTCAAACTGGTTGCGTGATTCCTGAGGTTGGAATAGCAGCCACCTTGTCACAACCCCAACAACAGGAGGTTAAGGAGTTTGTGCTTCGCAACAAGGAGGTATTCTCTGAGCTGCCGGGACAAACATCTGGGGTAGAGCATGACATCATTACCCCGCCCGGTGAAAGGGTGAAGTTAAAACCCTATCGGATCCCAGAGGCTCGACGGGAGGCAATACGGGAGGAAGTACAGAAAATGCTGAACTTAGGGGTGATAGAGGAGTCCCAAAGTGATTGGTCTAGTCCCATCGTGTTGGTGCCTAAACCGGATGGGAGCTGGCGATTTTGTAACGATTTTCGTCAGTTGAACAAAGTTACAAAATTTGACACCTACCCCATGCCACGTATAGATGAGTTGATCGACCGGCTGGGAACAGCCCGATACATGACGACTCTTGACCTCACAAAAGGGTATTGGCAAATCCCCCTGGCCAAGTCGGCCAAAGAGAAAACCGCATTTGTAACCCCAGACGGGGCGTTCCAATATAAAAGAATGCCGTTCGGGTTACAGAATGCGCCGGCCACATTCCAGCGGAAAATGGACCAGATGCTGAGGCCCCATCGGAAGTATGCTGCGGCTTACCTGGATGACGTAATTGTCCATAGCACAGATTGGGCCTCACATCTGCCAAAAGTGCAAGCAGTCCTGGACTCTGTTCGGGAAGCGGGGTTTACGGCTAACCCCAAGAAGTGTACCATTGGGCAGGAGGAGGCCAAATATCTTGGGTACACCATTGGGAGGGGAGTAATAAAACCCCAACTCAACAAAGTCGAGGCCATCCAGAGTTGGCCACGTCCCAACAGCAAGAAGCAGGTACGAGCCTTTCTGGGAATCGCTGGGTATTATCGGCGATTCATTCCCCACTTTGCTTCTAAGGCTGTGCCCCTAACCAACCTGACGAAGGGGAAAGGGTCGGTCATGATTAAATGGACCCCCGAGGCTGAGGCAGCATTCCAATTCTTGAAACAAGCCTTATGTAGCCAGCCAGTGTTGTACTCACCCGACTTCTCTAAAGACTTTGTCGTACAAAGTGATGCGTCAGATGTGGGGTTAGGAGCAGTATTGTCCCAGGTCTGGAACGGGGAAGAGCACCCAGTCATTTACCTCAGCAGGAAGTTGAAGTCCCATGAGGTAAATTACGCCACCGTTGAAAAGGAGTGTTTAGCGGTGAAGTGGGCTCTAGATTCCCTTCGGTACTACCTGCTAGGTAGGCACTTTGACATGGTTACGGATCACGCTCCGTTAAAGTGGATGGCTCAAAACAAGGAAACAAATAGAAGAGTGAATAGGTGGTTCCTGGCCCTCCAGGAATTCAACTTCACAGTAAAGCATCGCCCTGGCGTTCAAATGGGGAATGTGGATGCTTTGTCTCGAGTACATGAATGCCTGATTGCTGGTGTTCCAACCCCGAGGTTAAAACAAGAGGGGGGGGTATGTGATAGCAGGAAGGTAAAGTCACCTGGTTGCATCCAGGGGGGTAGATATATTTCGCCCAGATTCAGGCTTTACGCCGACTTATACAACTAGGTGGAGAGTTGTATAAGGCTAGTGGGCTCATGGATGACTCATACCTCTAGGGAGAGGGCTGGGCGTCGTGCAGACAGGGAGTTGATGAGACCAGCTGACGCTTGTCAGCTCATTTAGGCCTCTATAAGAACTCCCAGCTTCATTAGATGTTAGCTCATGCCTGGAACCAGACCTGTGTGGACTGTCTAGGGAGAGTGAACCCCTGTGCGGTGAGACAAAGCCTGTGTGGCTATTTGCTTGGACATTTAAAACCAGGGACTTAGGGACTAGGACAGCACTAGGCTGATCCCAGTTGTTAGTTAGGAAACCTGTATGTTTAGTCAGAGGTCAACTTGACCAGGATTTATTTTGGGTTATGTTTCTTTTGCTTTGCTGTGTTTTGTCAC
Source organism: Rana muscosa (assembly GCA_029206835.1). Lineage (NCBI taxonomy): Eukaryota > Metazoa > Chordata > Amphibia > Anura > Ranidae > Rana > Rana muscosa. The sequence goes on along the minus strand of CM055126.1, from coordinate 57,692,145 downwards.
TGTAAATAGAAAATAAACCGCACCTTTTTGATTTTGAAAACCACAACCTCCGTTTGCTGGGCCTGTTTTGTGTGGGGAGCCCATCCCGGGGGTCACACACACCCGCTGCCGAGCTAACCCCCTCACAGTAGGAAGAGTGTCAGTTTCTTTCACTGTGATAATCCTTGTTTCTAGGGACAGGGAAGGACAGTGAGGGAAATTCTCCTTGTGCTATAGTGTGCTTTAAAAAAACATTTTTTCTAGGGACAGAAAACTATAGGTAGGGAGAGTGTCAGTGTGTTTTACTGTGCGAATCCTTGTTTCTAGGGACAGGGAAGGACAGTGAGGGAAATTCTCCTAGTGCTATAGTGTGCTTTAAAAAAACATTTTTTCTAGGGACAGAAAACTATAGGTAGGAAGAGTGTCAGTTTCTTTCACTGTGATAATCCTTTTTTCTAGGGACAGGGAAGGACAGTGAGGGAAATTCTCCTTGTGCTATAGTGTGCTTTAAAAAAACATTTTTTCTAGGGACAGAAAACTATAGGTAGGAAGAGTGTCAGTTTCTTTCACTGTGATAATCCTTGTTTCTAGGGACAGGGAAGGACAGTGAGGGAAATTCTCCTTGTGCTATAGTGTGCTTTAAAAAAACATTTTTTCTAGGGACAGAAAACTATAGGTAGGAAGAGTGTCAGTTTCTTTCACTGTGATAATCCTTGTTTCTAGGGACAGGGAAGGACAGTGAGGGGAATTCTCCTTGTGCTATAGTGTGCTAAAGCATTCCTCATCAACCATCTTTGAAATCCTTGTTTTTTGGACAGTCAGGGAAATTGTCGTTGTGCTATTCTGTGCAAAAGCAATCATCCTCAACCATATTTAGTAATCCTTAAGTAAAGGGACAGAGAAGGACACCTGAAGGTAGCCCTTATTGCTTTTTTCCCATCTCCCTGCAGGCCATCTATTAGAATGTCTGGAAGGCAAACAAGGAGAGGCAGACAGTCAGGAGGCAATAAAAGAGGGCAAGCAGGCTCTGTGTCTGGGGGCAACAGTGCTGGTTGTGGACGCGGTGCATTGTCATCAGCACATGGCCATGGGACACGCTTGTCCTTCTTTTCGGCAGCTGGACATGTTGAGCCACATCATGCCGAAGACTTGGTAGAGTGGATGACCAAGCCCTCCTCCTCCTCCTCATCCTCTCTCACCCAGGCTCAGGGTACTGGCAAAGCAGCTGCCAAAGCGTCCTCTTCCCTGGTATCAATGTCAGACTCATCATCAGTCACTCCTTCCCTAGACCCACCATGTCCTCCTCCTGAGGAGTCCCCCGAACTGTTTGAGCACAGTGTTGGGTACATGCTCCAGGAGGATGCCCAGCGTTTCGAAGGGTCTGATGATGAAACCCAGCTACAGGAAGGCAGTAGCGTGAGAGCAGACAGAGGGGATGCTCAAGAAGGACACCAATCTGGCAGTCATGTTCCAGCAGCTGCAGCATACTGCCAGATTGGCTCCAGTGATGAGGAGGGAGGGGATGATGAGGTCACTGACTCCACGTGGGTGCCTAATAGGAGAGAGGAGGAGGAGGAGGATGAGGAGGAGGCACATCTCCAACGAGGCAGGATGCCCTTTGGTGGCCAGCGTAAGGGCAGTACACCGACGGAATCACACCGCAGAGCTCCGCCTGTGCAGGGCGCTGCCTCTGCCCGTCATTCAAAAAGTTCTTTGGTGTGGCCCTTTTTTGAGGCTAGTGCATCAGATCGCACAGCTGCTGTTTGCAACATATGTCTCAAGCGTATATCGCGTGGCCAAAACATCAGCCACTTGGGTACCACATGCCTGACCAGACATATGTTGACCTGCCATGCAGCTCGTTGGCAAGCCTACCTCAAAGACCCACACCAAAGAACAAAGCGGACCTCTCCTTGCACCGCATCAGCTGGGATCTCCAACCCCACTATAACTTCAGTCCTCTCTGAAACATGCACTGAGAGGAATGAAGGTGTAGAATTAGGTGTGTCACAGCCAAGTACTTGCGGCCACTCTGCTAGCAGTACACCGACGTCCGATTCTAGCAGGCAAATTTCCCTGCCCCAGCTGCTGGACCGTCGAAAGAAGTTCACTCCCAGCCATCCACATGCCCAGCGGTTGAATGCCAGCTTGGCTAAATTGCTAGCGCTTCAACTGCTGCCTTTTCAGTTGGTAGACTCGGCCCCCTTCCGTGAGTTTGTGCAATGTGCGGTTCCTCAGTGGCAGGTTCCCAAACGCCACTTTTTCTCACGGAAGGCTATTCCGGCTCTCTACCGGCATGTGGAAGGCAATGTCTTGGCCTCGCTGGACAGGGCGGTCAGCGGTAAGGTGCATATTACCGCTGACTCATGGTCCAGCAGGCATGGACAGGGACGTTACCTTTCTTTCACGGCCCATTGGGTCACTCTTTTGGCAGCTGGGAAGGATGCAGGACAAGGTGCAGTAGTGTTGGAGGTTGTTCCACCGCCACGCCTCCAAAATGCTACTACTGGTTGTGACACACCTCTCTCCTCCACCCCCTCCTCTTCTTCTTCCTCCATGGCCTCTTCCTGTGGTTTGTCCTATGAACCAGCGGTGCTCCGTAGCCGTTCAAGGGGCTACGCAAGTACGCAGGCAAAAAGATGCCATGCCGTGCTTGCGCTGGTGTGTTTGGGGGACAGAAGCCACACTGGGGCAGAGGTCCTGTCTGCTCTGCAGGGCCAGGCCGAGAGGTGGTTGACGCCATGCCAGCTTAAGCCAGGAATGGTGGTTTGTGACAATGGCACCAACCTCCTCTCCGCCCTCCGACAGGGACAACTGACCCATGTGCCCTGTGTGGCTCACGTCCTTAACCTGGTGGTGCAGCGGTTCTTGGGCAGGTACCCGGGCTTACAGGATGTCCTGAGGCAGGCCAGGAAAGTCTGTGTGCATTTCCGCAGATCTTATAATGCCAGTGCTCGCCTGGCTGAGCTGCAAAAGGAGTTGAACCTGCCCAAGAACCGCCTTATATGTGACATGCCCACCAGGTGGAACTCAACGTTGGCCATGCTGCAGCGGCTGCACACGCAGCAGAGGGCCATCAATGAGTACCTGTGCGACTACGGCACCAGGACAGGGTCAGGGGAGCTTGTTTTTTTTTCTCCACGCCAGTGGGGCATGATCAGGGATGCATGCACTGTCCTGGCACCATTTGAGGAGGCCACGAGGATGGTGAGCAGTGACAGTGCATGCATCAGTGACACTGTACCTCTTGTCCACCTGTTGGAGCACACGCTGCGTGGAATAATGGACAGGGCACTTGAGGCAGAACAGAGGCAGGAAGAGGAGGACTTCCTTGCCTCTCAAGGCCCCCTTTACCCAGACAGTGTTCCTTCTGTCCCACCCATCGCACAGGAAGAGGAGGAGGAGGAGGAGGAGGAGGAGGATTGTGTCAGCATGGAGGTGGAGGCTGGCACTCAGCATCATCAGCAGCAGTCTTTTAGGGATGATTTACAGTCCCAAGAAACCAGTGGACTTGTACGTGGCTGGGAGGAGGTGGCTGCGGATCATGTCGTCCTTAGTGACCCAGAGGACTCCGGAGCGAATGCCTCAGCAAACCTACGCTGCATGGCCTCCCTGATCCTGCAAAGTCTGCGGAAGGATCCTCGTATTCTTCGGATCAAGGAGAGGGACCATTACTGGCTGGCCACTCTCCTTGATCCACGGTACAAGGGTAAGGTTGCGGACCTTATGTTACCGTCGCAGAGGGAGCAGAGGATGAGACAACTCCGAGAGGCCTTGCAGAAAGGTCTGTGCAACGCGTTCCCAGAGACTGGGAGGTTACAAACTCCTGGTCCTGGACAACGAGTTGCTGAGGCTTCGGCCAGTCAAAGAAGGAGCGGTGGGGAAGGTGGCCGTCTGACCGATGCGTTCAGACAATTCTTTAGTCCGCAGCCCCAAAGTATGATCGGTTCCAGCAACCATCGCCAGCGTCTGATAAACATGGTGCAGGAATATCTAGGGGCAAGGTCAGACTTGGACACCTTCCCCACCGAAAATCCTCTGGCTTACTGGGTCTTGAGGATGGATCACTGGCCAGAGCTTGCACAGTATGCAATTGAGCTACTGGCCTGTCCTGCATCCAGCGTTCTTTCGGAACGCACATTCAGTGCTGCTGGAGGATTTGTCACGGATCACAGGGTGCGCCTGTCCACCGACTCGGTTGATCGACTGACTTTCATCAAGATGAACCAGTCTTGGATCACCACCAGCTACCACACACCTGATGCTGATATAACAGACTAATTGATTTTAACATGTCACATCCCTTCAAGACTGATGCTGATGCTGAGTGCCTGTGCTGTTATGTTGACTGGCTATCCTCCTCCTCCGAGTCCTCAATGATACGATTGATGATGATAGCTTGGAAGATCATTTTTGTTTATGGGTGCCGCCACCAGTGGCTAAGGCCCAATTTTTCAGCCCCTGTTTTACAGGGGCGTGTAATTACAATTTTTTTAGCAATAATTTGCCATAGGGCTCATTGCTGTGCTCCAAGTACAGTATCTGTGAGGGGTTGGAGTGTTGTGGCACCAGTGCCTAAGGCCCAATTTTTCAAGCCCCTGTTTAACAGGGGCGTGTCATTACAATTTTTGAAGCAATACTTTGCAACAGGGCTCATTGCTGTGCTCCAAGTACAGTATCTGTGAGGGGTTGTAGTGTTGTGCCACCAGTGCCTAAGGCCCAATTTTTCAGCCCCTGTTCAACAGGGGCATGTAATTACAATTCTTGATCTAATAATTCACAGCAGGGCCCATTGCTGCACCCACCAAGAGTAACTCTGAGGGCTTACAGTGTTGTGGCAACGCCACCACCACCACCACCACGAAAGGCCCAATTTTTCAGCCCCTGTTCAAAAGGGGCATGTAATTACAATTCTTGATCTAATAATTCACAGCAGGGCCCATTCCTGCACCCACCAAGAGTAACTCTGAGGGCTTACAGTGTTGTGGCAACGCCACCACCACCACCACCACGAAAGGCCCAATTTTTCAGACCCTGTTCAAAAGGGGCATGTAATTACAATTCTTGATCTAATAATTCACAGCAGGGCCCATTCCTGCACCCACCAAGAGTAACTCTGAGGGCTTACAGTGTTGTGGCAACACCACCACCACCACCACCACCACGAAAGGCCCAATTTTTCAGCCCCTGTTCAACAGGGGCATGCAATTACAATTCTTGATCTAATAATTCACAGCAGGGCCCATTGCTGCACCCACCAAGAGTAACTGTCAGGGCTTACAGTGTTGTGGCACCAGCACCACCATCAAAGGCCCAATTTTTACTACCACTGTTCAACAATTATATGTAATTAAAATTCCTGATATAATAGTTGACAGCAGGGCGTTCCAGCACCAACCAAGAGTAACTGTGAGTGCTTACAGTGTTGTGCCAACACCAACAACTAAGGGGCCTATTTCTGCAGAGTATATACGGCAGGTCCCTACTTTCAAACATCCAACTTACAAACGACTCCTACTTGCAAACGCAAGAAGACAACAGGAAGTGAGAGGAAATCTACCCCTTGGAAGGAAAATTCTCTCCTGTAAGAATTAATATGGGAGAAAGGTGTCTCCTCTGTACTGATGCTTTATCACCAATCCTTGTTTCAAGAAAAACACCACATTTCAAAAACAGTTGTCATTGGGACGGAAAGTGAGGTGAAATGTTCTGAACAGGGGCACAGACAGCAAAACAAATGTTACAGGGGTGATAACCCTTACCTATGTTTTCCAAAAAGTTTAAAAATAGATTTTTGGGCTGGAGCTACACTTAAACAATGTACCTGTTCAAAATTACAAACAGATTCTACATAAGAACAAACCTACAGTCCCTGTCTTGTATGCACCGCCTGTATACGGCTGTTCAGAGTATATAGGGCCTTTTTTATTTTATGTGCGGGGTTCCCCTTAATATCCATACAAGACCCAAAGGGGCTGGTAATGGGCTGGGGTAGGGGGGGTGGGTCATGGGGTAGCTATGCCATTTTTCTTAAAGATTTTCATCCATATTACCGGGACCAGACATTACATTAAAGCCGCAAGCAGTTTTAAATGGCTTTTTTTTCCTTTAGAAGTGTCATTTTGTGCAGGGACAGTTCTAAACACGGGAAACACGTGGCACTTCACAGGCATACTTTAGACACCCCCCAGGTACGATATTTAAAGGAATATTTGACTTTTTTTTTTTCACTTTATGCATCATTAAAATGACTGCTCCCGAAAAACGACCGTTTTTAAAACTTCTTTTTGCATTGATACATGTCCCCTGGTGCACAACCCGGGTTCCCAAACCCTTTTTAGGACAATAACATGCATAATAGTTGTTATAATTAGCACTTTAGAATTTGAACGTTCGCATCCATTGTATTTAATAGGGTTCTAATGTTCGTACAAACTTTCGGTCCGTTCGCGGGTTCTGGTGCGAACCGAACCCGGGGGTGTTCGGCTCATCACTACTCGTTACCCCAAAAAGTGGCTACGTTACCCATTGCCATTTATTTAAACGGCGTTAGTTACAACACTGGCCATCACATATATGTATATTGCTGTAATAAAGGGATTAACCATTTGTATTGTACTTTTTTTGTAGAAGGTGCTGTCACCCCTGTAGTCACCCTTAGACCCAACTGGAGCAATGTATACTCCGGAGATCTGGTGACTCTGTCATGCGGTGTGGGATCGGAAGAAGACAATGACCACCTATACTCCTACACCTGGTATAAAGATAGCAAAAAATTCATGTATGAAAGGAGCAAAACATTTACTGCCGAAGTAGCAGACACTGGAGTATATAGATGCTCGGTGGGATCTGGCATCTATAGTAACGCTGTCCGACTTCATGTTATCTCTGGTGGTGAGTTCTCTTTACTGATTTATTAAAGTGTACACACAATAACCCCTGACAATGGACTTCTCTTATTTACTCCATTTTGGTCTATTTAAAATTAATATTTAAAGTGTTTTTTTTTTTTTTATATATATATCTGTTTGATAAGAATCTTTGATCCTGACAGAAATCAAATCCTGTCCTGTACTGTTCTAACTACCCTGCTCAGTTATCCTTTTTATTTCTTTATTTCTTAAGCCCTGTACACACGATCGGATTTCCTATGGTTTTTAAACCGATGGATTTTTCCATCGGAAATCCGATGAAGCTGACTTCCATCAGTCTTGCCTACACACCATCAGTCAAAAAACCGACCGTTCCAAACGCAGTGACGTAAAACACTCCGATGAGCCGAGAAAAATGAAGTTCAATGCTTCTGAGCATGCGTCGACTTGATTCTGAGCATGCGTGGGTTTTTTAACCGATGGACTTGCCCATAGACGATCGGAAATTTTCCATTGGTTCTTTGATCCATCGGAAAAATTTAAAACAAGTTCTATTTTTTAAAACCGATGGAAAAAAGACCGATGGGTCCCATACACGATTGGTTGGTCTGATGAAAACAATCCATCGGACGGTTTTCATCGGTAAAAATCGGTAAAACCGATCGTGTGTACGGGGCTTTACCTTTTTTTTATTACGACTATCAATGGGGGAGATTTACTAAGACTGGAGAGTGCAGAATCTGGTGCAGCCGTACATGGCAGCCAATCAGCTTCTAACTTCGGCTTTTTCAATGAAGCTTTGACAATAAAACCTGGAAGCTGATTGGTTTCTATGCAGAGCTGCACCACATTTTACACTCCAGTTTTAGTAAATCCCCCTCAATGTGTCTTGTTTTTGTCCTCCTGATAAAGAGGAATTTTTTGGCCCCCAAATCTTTCGTTTTCTATATTACTGAGCTGAACTACATGTTTTGTACCTATGGAAATTGGAATGTAACCTCTGTTTTATCCTTGTAATAGATAAAAAAAAAAAAAAATCAATAAAATGTATTGGTTAAAAAAAAAAAAAAAACCCCTAGTGCATGCTAGTGGATTTAAAATGAACAACTGGCTCCATTTTTTTTTTGGGGGTTTCATATTCTAGTGGAGACCCTTACCCATTACCATGGGCGTCCGCTGAACTTTTTTCAGGGGGGGCATCATTGTCACATTAATACATGAGTTACTATGACCAGTGCAGGACATTCATCCTCCCCCCCCCCCCCCGCCGCCAGGCTGCATATTAAAAAAATCACAGACAGTCACAGTTAATAATCTTCAGACTGCATTCCGTATGGCATGCCATCAGCTTAATTTAGTTTAGTGCTTACTTGCGATCGATAGTGACACTACTGACTGTGGTGCTGCTGTGCTGTCTGAAATTGTAATGAAAATGTTGATTGGTTCCTCCTCGGCGGCGCTGGCTCCTCTTGGTGCAGCAGGCATCTCTCTACGCTCCTCCAATGATAATCCCCTCCCGCCGTGAGTGACGTCACGCCGCCAGGACGGGCGCCGGGCGGGGCTGTAAACTTAGGGGGACTTACTTAGTCGTGGCAGCGCGATGATCATCTATTGGCTGGCGCCGGCAAACAGGGGCGGGAGCGGAGCGTGATAGTAAAAGCAACACACTGACAGACAGAGAGACGAGTGAAATGACAGTGACAAACGACGGTGGCTCTGGCCCACCGATGTGCCGGAGGCGGCCGTGGCTGAATGGTGTCTTCACTCTTCAACACTTCAACACTCTTACGATTCCAGGGGGGGGGCAATCGCCCCCCCCTTGTCCTATGGAGCGGACGCCCATGCCCATTACTCTTACTTAGCAGGGACTGTGTGGGACCTCTGCTGTTTAGAAAATGAAATTCAGTTAATCTTTTATTTTGTGTGTTACAAAAAAATCAGACAGAGCTTTTGTGACCACGTCTCCTAACTGGGGAATGATATTCATAGATGAGATGATGACTATGACTTGTTATACCACCAAAACCCCAAGTCTCTATGGCTGGAAGAAAGATGGAAAACAAATCAAAGGACAATCAAATAAAAAGTTCATCATCGAACCTTCTACAGTAGGAGGCAGTGGGAATTATCAGTGCGGATCTGGAGGAAATTATCTTAGCTTCCCGGTCATTTTAGAAGTAAAAGATTTGGGTAAGTCTGATTACTGTAAGGAGTAAAACATTAATCATACAGCAATTATCCACAGTGTTAAAGACTTGTCCCTGGAATTGTTACGTCTTTTTAGAACTAACCAACCATATAATTGTAGCAAGGTCCCAGGCCTCCTTCAGTCTTATGAGAACCTCCAGGGCCAGTGATAGCTGACATACTTCTGTATGTGGTGGGTTGTGAGGCATGGTGGGTACAAGGTAGTTGAAGTTAATGGGCGCCAGACACTTCATGAATGCAAAAGAGATTTTTTATTTCTAACTAAAATTTTTGAGGGAGAGAGGCTTAGGGCCAGGACACCCTTGGGTAGTTGCAAGGTTAATTGGCAGACTCCAAGACTTCAATAGGAGGACAGCCGTGCAGGGAAAGGCATCCAGAAAAACGCCACATCTGCATGTCTAGGAATGCTGTCTCCTTAGGAAACAGTCTTTAACGGTTGCTAACACAAAGCGTAATAGTTCTTTCACTTCCACTACAATCTCTCCTTGTAGTTCTTCCACACACTGAGCTCCCGGTCTCTCACTAGACCCACTAATTCACTGCCACTGAATCCCTTGTGCTCCTCCAATCTTCACAATGGTATCTTCCTCAAGCGTCATCCCCGCCACTCTGCCGGGTCCCTACCTTGGCACTCCAGATACCTCTCAAGTGTCCCCCCACTGGCCTGCTCAGTCCCTGACTTGACACACAAGGCTGCTCTGCAAGTGTCACCTCCACTGGCTGTAGGGTGACCACATTTCCAAACTACCATTCAGGGACACCCTCCCTTCCCAAAAATCAGCTTGTGCTGTAACGAATCATAGCACAGTGATTGGACACAAGAGGCGGGATTTATGATTTCTCCAATCACAAGCAGGGAACGGGGATTTTACTCCTCCAGGCATTCCTGGCCAGGACAAGTACTGTCAGCGAGTAAAGCGGTGATGTGGCGACCGTTTTTTGGGCGCATCAGATTGGCCCGGGGGGTGGCTGTGTCAGTTTCATTCCGGGACACTGTATTGTCCTGGAATGAATGTGCCCGGGACAGACCTGCAAAATGCGGGACTGTCCCGGGCAATCCGGGACACGTGGTCACCCTAACTGGCTGGGTCCCTGACTTAATACCCACTGAAGTTTCCGATTCTTCACCGTCCCTGATTGGTGAGAATGCTGCTCCGGTACTTGCTTCAGTTACTCAGTGTGGTCCCTGGTAATAAGGTGGTTGGTCTCTTAGTGGCGACCACGTCAGGTTCTCCGGCTGGAAGAACCGTCACTTCTGGTTGGACTGCAAGCCGCAATACCAACCCTGCGCTGCTCTCTTGCTTCTGGATAGGCCCTCAGACAGCCTAGCAGCCAGATGTGCCCAGGATAGGCCCAATCTCCGGCCTAGCAGCCCAGGGTAATACAACACATGTCCACCCAGACAGCCGTCCAGATCACCTGACTCCTCCTGAATATATAGGCTCTCCCAGCAGGCCAAGGTATCCAAGAAAACCCCTGCCCATTGGCCGAGACCCCTCACGTACCCATAATCTAACCTTGCATGCCCTTCTAATATTTAGTACCACCAGGTACCTGGCCACCTAGCGGTAGAAGAGAAAAGTGCAACAAGGCCAGACTTAGGGAGAAATCACTTGATCTCAAACAATTAGCCAAGATGACTTTTCCTGGAAAGTAATTTTTGGGGAGCAACCCTGCAAAAACTCCAGGGTGCTACATAATAATCAGTGATGGGTAGGGATGAGCTTCGAGTTCGAGTCAAACTCATGTTCGACTCGAACATCGCCCGTTCGCCGAACAGCGAACAATTTGGGGTGTTTGCGGCAAATTCACATGAATGAATCGACTCATTTTTGGGGGTCTGTGACCCCTCAAAGCACCATGTCCCCATGTTGATGGGGGCAAGGGCCTCATCCCCACAACCCTTGCACGGTGGTTGTGGAAGTCTGCGGGCGGGGGGCTTATCGGAATCTGGAAGACCCCTTTAACAAAGGGGACCCCCAGATCCCGGACCCCCCCTATGTGAATTGGTAATGGAGTACATTGTACCTCTACCATTTCACAAAGAAAGTGTAAAAAATTGTAAAAAAACACACAGACACCGTTGGGAGAAGTCCTTTATTAAAAATAAAAAAAATAAAAAAAAGATTCCAGTGGTGGTAATCCACTCTCGGTCTCCACTCCAACGCTGTCGGTATCCTGTGACGGGTGATCTCCTCTCCAGGTCCAGGCTCCAACGATGAGATGTCCAGCTCAGCGAGGAACAGCAAGCATCCTGTCTCCACCCGTCACGTGACCCCGTCCCCGTCTGACGCAAAGGGAAACACGGGCTTCCCCAGTGACGTGCAGGTGATCCTGCCACCCTCTGATGCAACGAAAACCTGCGTTACATCAGAGGGGGCGGGGTCACTTTGCACTTTAGTGAAACCTCATAGTATTTTCTTAAAGGGGTGTTCCTGGTAAACCCCGGGCAAAAAATAATAATTAAAAGCCAGCAGCTACACATACTGCAGCTGCTGGCTTTTAATAAATGGAGACTTGTCCTGGTGTCCCTCGATGTCGGCACCGCAGCGGATGTTTCACATCAGCTGTCGGGTGCTGCCGTCGCCATTGCGGGTAAGGGAACTCAGCAGTAAAGCCTTTCGGCTTCACGCCGAGAACCCTACTGCGCATGCGCGAGGCCCACGCTCCTCTCTCCTATTAGCCCGGCGGCCAGGTGGGGGAGGAGGAGGGAGCCCCGCGGTGACGTCATGGCCACGGTCGGACTCCAGAAAGTGGGAAAGGATACCTGTCTTTGACAGGTATCCTGTCCCCCCTCCCCCCCGATAGGTGCCAATTGTGGCACTGGAGGGGGGGAGGAATTCGATGAGCAGAAGTTCCACTTTAGGGTGGAACTCCGCTTTAAGGACTGTACACACGATACGAAAATCGGTAAGTACACAATTGAGAATTTTTTTGCAGACCCTACCTCCGCCCGGCATCTTTGCACGGACGTTAACGATATTTGAAGAATATTGCAACGAGGTTTATTCTCCCATGCTCTCTCGAAGATGTATGACTTACTGGTCAGACCTTCAGAAGATTTCCAATTGCCATTCCTATGTAAGTAAGAACAGCGTAGCAATATAATACATAACATATTTGAATCTTCAATGTGTACGAGGACGCAGGAAACAAATTATAAAATTGTCTCTCAATGGTACCGAACCCCAACTCTTCTCCACAGATATTTCCCAGATGTTTCTGATATCTGCTGGAGGAGAGATGTTGTGAGGAGCCTGGGACGTTTCTGTATATCTTCTGGTCCTGCTCTAGAATTGGGGGTTTCTGGAGGGAGCGAGGTTCGGAGAATTAGTCAGCAGTTTTGGGAAGACGAGATCCCTGAAGATCCAGCCTTCTTTATAATACACGATTCTAAAATACCAGTTAAGAGATATAAGGAATCTATAGTATGCCATCTTCTGAATGCGGCCAAAGTATGTATACCCTGTACTTGGAAACAAAGACAACCCCCATCAGTGGGACTCTGGCTTAAGAGGGTAGAGGAACTGAATCAAATGGAAGACCTGAAATAGACAGCTCGACAGAAACGAGAGACCTATCTGAAAACATGGTCGGCATGGAACCTCTTCATTAATTCAGAAGAGGGAGGGACTCTCGTGGATGAGGGCCCCCGCAGTTGAGAAGGGAGATAGAGGAAGCGGCAAATTTGATCAGAGTAGAGGAGTGTTATATCCTGGACGATGGGGGTCGGTAGGGGGAGAGAGGGGGGATGCTATGGAGTAGGGAGCAGTAGTGTATTTAGGTTTTGTGCTGCCCTAGGCCTGACTAAACTCGTGCACCCCCTAATTTAAATATGGCCAACCCCTTCCTGTCAAGGCCACACCCCTTTATGTTTAAGACCCACCCTGAAATTTTCGAGTGGGGACACTAGTTCTGAGGGCCTGGGGTGGCAATGGATTCCCTTCATTTGCATAGATTTCCTCTCACTTCCTGTTTGGCTATGGGGCAGGAAGTGAAGGGAAATCTCTGCAATGGGACAGGGATGGAAAAAAAAAACTGACCGGGGCTCTAACCCTCCCTTACTCTATCCAAAATGAAAAAACAGGTTTTTGATAATTTCATGGAGAGGACTAAGAAGATATAACCATGCCAGTGGTACAGCAGAAAACATATAGCACAGTGAGGAAGGTTTGTGGGCCAGAATAATAAGACAGTAAAAATTAGAAGCAGTCCCCCCCCCCCCACAGTTGCGGAATACCGCATACCGGAAGCAGTGCGGCCACTTTATGGGGGCGCTAGACTAATTTGCCTCTCAGCCCAGTCCACTCCATAAGACTGGTGCTACACTAACAGTGTAGCGCAAGCCGGCGGGGACTCTTTCCGTGCTGCCCCCCTGCCAAGTGCTGCCCTAGGCCTGGGCCTTGTTGGCCTAGGCCAGGATACAGTGTTGGTAGGGAGGGTTTTTTTTTGTTGTGTCTGTGTCTTTGTCTCATCATATGTTTGTTGGAAGGGGTAATTGAAAGGGAAGGAAAGAGATAGATAGTGATACCGTATTATGAAGATCTTACTAGACTGAGACCTTAAATACATGACCAAAGGGAGATTAATACTTGGAGACATACGTGGTTTATTGTGTTTATGAATAAAATGAACTTAAAGCGGGATTCCACCTGCGATTTTTTTTTTTTTTAAGTCAGCAGCTATTAACCTACTTAGCGGTATTCCCGAGTCTGTCTCGGGGTGTTTTTTTTCTGCTAAAATCGGTAACCCCCGAGCCAGACTCGGGCTGCATTGCAGTATCCAGGGGAAGTAACTTACCTTGTTCCCTGGATCCTGCGATGTCTCCCCGCAGTGTGTGCGAGCCGTGTCTCGCTCGATCCTCACTGCCGAGTGCCGAGCTCCGTTCCCTGTGACGTTGCAGCGCACGGGGGCGGAGTTCGCGCCAAATTCAAAAAGGTAAACACATAGTATACATACAGTATACTGTAATCTTACTGATTACAGTACTGTATGTACTAATTACACATCCCCTTTGTCCCTAGTGGTCTGTCCAGTGTCCTGCATGCAGTTTTATATAATAAAAACTGTTCTTTCTGCCTTGAAACTGGAGATTGTCCATAGCAACCAAAAAGTGTCCCTTTATGTCAAAAGTGGTTTTAGACCAGCTAGAAAACAGCGACAATAAATTACAATCACTAGCAGAATTGAGCGATAGCGATTTGTGGGGAAATTCGTCATCAAACACTAAATCTAATGACAGCGACAATTCTGCAACTGAGCAAATTTCAGTGTTTTTGATTTGATTACATTATTGAATAATTTTTATTATAATTACATTACTATTTGTTATAATTATTTATAGTTACCGTATATACTCGAGTATAAGCCGAAATTTTCAGCCCTTTTTTTTGGGCTGAAAGTGTCCCCCCCCCCCCCCCCCCCCTCGGGTTATACTCGAGTCAGCGAAATTTAACATTGTAAATAGTACCTGAAAAAAAGTTGAGAGGCTGCGGCGTCCATCGTTTAAATCTCGCGGTCTCTTCCTGGTCCCTTCTGTGATAGGCGGAGAGTGTCTGCTGAGAATCGCCTATCACGAACGTTCTCTCATCCTCACCCATCCCAGCAGACACTGTGTTCAGTGTTCCGCCAATAACAGACGTCTGCTGGGAAACTGGGGATGAGAGAACGTTCGTGATAGGCGATTCTCAGCAGACACTCTCCGCCTATCACGGAAGGGACCAGGAAGAGACCGCGAGATTTAAACGATGGACGCCGCAGCCTCTCAACTTTTTTTCAGGTACTATTTACAATGTTCAATTTAAACAGTGAGCTAGGGAACAGTGAGGATGGGAACAGTGAGGATGGGAACAGTGAGGATGGGAACAGTGAGGATAGGAACAGTGAGGATGGGAACAGTGAGGATGGGAACAGTAAGGATGGGAACAGTGAGGATGGGAACAGTAAGGATGGGAACAGTGAGGATGGGAACAGTGAGGATGGGAACAGTGAGGATGGGAACAGTGAGGATGGGAACAGTGAGGTGAGGAACAGTGAGGATGGGAACAGTGAGGATGGGAACAGTGAGGATAGGAACAGTGAGGATGGGAACAGTGAGGATAGGAACAGTGAGGATGGGAACAGTGAGGATGGGAACAGTGAGGATAGGAACAGTGATGATAGGAACAGTGAGGATGGGAACAGTAAGGATGGGAACAGTGATGATAGGAACAGTGAGGAACAGTGAGGATAGGAACAGTGAGGATAGGAACAGTGAGGATGGGAACAGTGAGGATAGGAACAGTGAGGATAGGAACAGTGAGGATGGGAACAGTGAGGATAGGAACAGTGAGGATAGGAACAGTGAGGATAGGAACAGTGAGGATGGGAACAGTGAGGATAGGGAACAGTGAGGATTGGAACAGTGAGGATAGGAACAGTGAGGATGGGAACAGTAAGGATGGGAACAGTGAGGATAGGAACAGTGAGGTGAGGAACAGTAAGGATGGGAACAGTGAGGATGGGAACAGTGAGGATGGGAACAGTGAGGATGGGAACAGTGAGGATGGGAACAGTGAGGATAGGAACAGTGAGGATGGGAACAGTGAGGATGGGAACAGTGAGGATGGGAACAGTGAGGATAGGAACAGTGAGGATGGAAACAGTGAGGATAGGAACAGTGAGGAACAGTGAGGATGGGAACAGTGAGGATAGGAACAGTGAGGATGGAAACAGTGAGGATAGAAACAGTGAGGTGAGGAACAGTGAGGATGGGAACAGTAAGGATAGGAACAGTGAGGATAGGAACAGTGAGGATGGGAACAGTGAGGATAGGAACAGTGAGGATAGGAACAGTGAGGATGGGAACAGTGAGGATAGGAACAGTGATGATAGGAACAGTGAGGATGGGAACAGTAAGGATGGGAACAGTGAGGATAGGAACAGTGAGGTGAGGAACAGTAAGGATGGGAACAGTGAGGATGGGAACAGGGAGGATAGGAACAGTGAGGATGGGAACAGTGAGGATGGGAACAGTGAGGATGGGAACAGTGAGGATAGGAACAGTGAGGATGGGAACAGTGAGGATGGGAACAGTGAGGATGGGAACAGTGAGGATGGGAACAGTGAGGATGGGAACAGTGAGGATGGGAACAGTGAGGATGGGAACAGTAAGGATGGGAACAGTGAGGATGGGAACAGTGAGGTGAGGAACAGTGAGGATGGGAACAGTGAGGATGGGAACAGTGAGGATGGGAACAGTGAGGATGGGAACAGTGAGGTGAGGAACAGTAAGGATGGGAACAGTAAGGATGGGAACAGTGAGAATAGGAACAGTGAGGTGAGGAACAGTAAGGATGGAAACAGTGAGGATGGGAACAGTGAGGATGGGAACAGTGAGGATGGGAACAGTAAGGATGGGAACAGTGAGGCATTGTTGACCCTAGGCTTATACTCGAGTCAGTAAGTTTTCCCATTTTTTTGTGGTAACATTAGGTACCTCGGCTTATACTCGGGTCGGCTTGTACTCGAGTGTATACGGTATTTATTATATTATAATTTATGATTTTGTGTTTCAAGCTTTATCATACCCAGGATGTCTACTAGACTCTTGTTTGGTCAGGTTTAAGTAAGTAATTACTAAGAATTGCAGGCCTACAATACATAACACCAAATTTCCATGCAAAATAATTGTACCGCTTTTGTTACAAAATTCCAGACAGAATCATACCGCCAGGGAGGTTAACAGTGTAGCTGCTGACTTTTAATAAGGACACTTACCTGTCCTAGGCGCCCTGTCCTAGGTGGTCCTGGCAGGTCCGGGCGCCTCCATCCTGACTAAGGGAAACAGGCAGTGAAGCCTTATGGCTTCACTGCCCGTTTCCTACTGCGCATGCGCCACTCGCACGACGCTTTGTGAATGGGCGGCTTGCCTCCTGGGATACACACAGTTCCCAGAAGGCAGCGCGCCCCATTCACCAGAAAACACCACCACAGAGGACGAGGAAGAAGAAGACCACCACGGTGGAGGAAGAGGCAGAAGAGCTAGTTCTGCATAGCAACCACCCTTTCTGGTGAATATAAAAAAATGTTTTTTGGGTTTTTTTGGGGGGAAAAAAATAAAAATCAGGGTGGAACTCCACTTTAAGACTTGAAATGTGACCATTATCTTGTTGGAGGGGTATGTCTATTATGTTATTATGTTATTTTGATGATGTACGGAAGATGTCTTGAGATTCTATTTTTGAAATAAAGAAAAGATAAAAAAATTAAAAAAAATCGGTAAGAAAATAATCATTTCGTCCGACGAACGATCTGCCGATTTTCAGATCGTTAGGACGGTGCTTTCGACGTCCGACAAAAGCTGGATGTGCAGACCATAAAATTTTTGTCAGATGTGAACTCAACGTCCCAAAAAATCGTTTTCATCCAACAAAAAATCGTAAGAGCAAGACTACGCATGCTCAGAAACGAAAAAAATACATACAAAACTATTCAACACATTACGTCACTTCTGAAATTGTATTCTGTCGGATGAGAATTTTCGCATGGTGAGTAACCCCTTCACTTTCCATATGAGAATAGCATGCCACAAAAAATAGACGAACGGTCGTCTGAAAATCCGATCGTGTGTACGAGGCTTTACTAAGTCAATTACATCAGATGGCTGCATCTTCTTTAACCACTAGCCGACCAACCGCCGTAGTTATAACGTGGCAGGTTGACACGGCTGCGCAAATCGCCGTAGCTGTACGTCACTCGTTTAAGACGTCACAGCAGACGCGCACGTGTCCCCGGAGCCGAGGCGCATGCCCGGCGGGTGCAATGACCGCCGGGCACCCGCGATCGCTCGTGACAGAGCGAGAATCGGGATCTGTGTGTGTAAACACTTCCATACCTCCCAACTTTTAAAAGTCCCACGCGGGACATTCAGTCCAATGATAATCTCCCCTCTCCCCTGCAAACAAAAGTTGTTGAGCGGGGCGGGGGGGGGGCTTGCCGCGGGACATTTAAAAAGTTTTTTGTCCCTGGCAACAAAAGTTGTTGAGCGCGGGGGGGGGGGTGCCGTGGGACATTTATCGACGCTGCCGCCGATGGGGGGGGTGCCGCGGAACATTTTTCGGCGCTGCCGCCGATCGCGGGGGGTGGGGGGATTACCTGCTTCCGCTGGCTCGTAGTTCCTCCACTTCCTGCTGTGCGGGACTAATTCAACTCTCGCGGGAATGCGGGAAGGAGGGGCCTATGCGGGAGAAGCCCGCAGAATCCGTGCCTGTTGGGAGGTATGAACACTTCTCTTAGGGGAGAGGCGACAGATTGTGTGTTCATACTAAGTATGAACACTGATCGGTCTCCTCCCCTAGTCAGTCCCATCCCCCCTTCAGTTAGAACACACCTAGGGAACACATTAACCCCTTGATCGCCACCTAGCGTAAACCCCCTTTCCTGCCAGTGACATTTATACAGTAATAACACTGATCGCTGTATAAATGACAATTGGTCCCGAAATAGTGTCGAAAGCGTGCGATGTGTCCGCCATAATGTCGCAGTCATGATAAAAATTGCAGATTGCCGCCATTACTAGTAAAAAATAAAATAATAATCAATAATCAAAATTACATACATCTATCCCCTATTTTAAAAACGCTATAACTTTTGCGCAAACAAATCACTATAAGCTTATTGCTATTTTTGTCACCACAAATATGTAGAAGAATACGTATCGGCCCAAACTGAGGGAAACATTTTTATTTTATTTTTTAAATTGGGGATATTTATTATAGCAAAAAGTACAAAATATTGTGTTTTTTTTTTTCAAAATTGACGCTCTTTTTTTGTTTATAGCGCAAAAAATTAAAGCCGCAGAGGTGATCAAATACCACCAAAAGAAAGGTCTATTTGTGGGGGAAAAAGGACGTCACTTTTATTTGAGTACAACGTCGCACGACCGCGCAATTGTCAGTTAAAGCGACGCAGTGCCGAATCGCAAAAAAATGGCACGGTCATTAAGGGGGTAAATCCTTTCCGGGGCTGAAGTGGTTAATCCTCATCTTCTTCTGCCAGTCACCAAAGAGGGTTTTCCAATGAATTCCATTAACCGATGGGTCGTAGCTTGACATATTACCCAAATTGTGCGCACATTAGATCAGGGATGATACCTTGTTGGGTGAATCTATTCACTCACCACTAATATTACTCCATTTGAGATATAAAAAAAAAAAAAAAGTCATAAGGGTAGATTTGTAAAACTGGTGATGTAGAGAGCTGTCGTCCAACGAAATGTCATTTTTCATCTGAAATGGAAATCCAGCTTATTTCTACAATTACGTTTTCATACATTGGTCTGCAGCGGTTGTGAGGAATGCTGGAGGGAATAGAGATGTGCAAAAGAGAAAAATGTGTTTTGTTTTGTTTCAGATTCGTTTGTTAACCCCTCGCTTACTGGGCACTTAAACCCCCCTTCCTGCCCAGGCCAATTTTCAGCTTTCAGCGCTGCGTCGCTTTAACTGACAATTGCGCGCTCGTGCGACGTGGCTCCCAAACAAAATTGTCGTCCTTTTTTCCCAACCAATAGAGCTTTCTTTTGGTGGTATTTGATCACCTCTGCGGTTTTTATTTTTTGCGCTATAAACAAAAATAGAGCGACAATTTTGAAAAAAAAACACAATATTTTTTTACTTTTTGCCATAATAAATATCCCAATTTATTTATTTATTTTTTAAATTCCCCCTCAGTTTAGGCGTTTTTATACGTATTTTTCTACATATTTTTGGTAAAAAAAAATGCAATCTGCGTTTATTGATTGGTTTGCACAAAAGTTAAAGCGTCTACAAAATAGGGGATAGTTTTATGGCATTTTTATTAATATTTTTTTTTTTTTACTAGCTATGGCGGCGATCAGCGATTTTTATTGTGACTGCGACATTATGGCGGACACATCGGACACTTTTGACACCATTTTGGGACCATTGTCATTTTTACAGCGATCAGTGCTATAAAAATGCACTGGTTACTGTAAAAATGACACTAGGACTGTAAAGCGGAGTGGATGTTGGGTCGGCATATCCATGCGGACAAGGTGCTTATTTGTCGCAAGGATGGAGAGAACATTGAGTATAATGTGGAGACTCTTGATAGGCACCTGAAGCCCTTGTTCCTGCCGCACCCAAAGTTCTACCTTTAGGAGAAAAAAGACTCCTGTGTGTTTTCTGTTACTCATTGCTGGACTTTTCGGAGAGCCTTTGCCGGAACGCAATGACTGTGCCCTATTTTTTTTTTGATTTGGGCGTTTTACTCTTTTGGAGAAATGGGAGCTGTTACTGTTGTTCTCCCTTCTTCTCCTTGCACTTCAGAGAAATCATTGACTTTGGGGTTTTAGTCGGTGTAGAGAAAAAGAAAAGAAGAAAGTTGTCTGGAAGATTCGACCAAGTGTTATTACTGTGGCACTGTCACCAGGTGGCGGTGCTGCGCAACGACTGTTTTTTTTTTTTTTACACTTGCATCACCATACTCATTGGAGCGAATGGGTCTTTTCAAGGAGAGGCCCGTTCATTCCAAGAAAGACACACATTGTGTTAGGATGTTTGTTTTTTTTCCCTCTGCAGGAGATTCGTCTGTCAAGGCTACTGAGTATGGGTGGTCTTTAGATAGTCAGGGGGAGGATGATGCATTTGTAAATGTCAGAAGTGTATTACTGAAAGTTTTACTGTTTTATATTTTCCCTTTCCCATTCTAGGTCTTGGCACAATTTAGGGTCAAATTGTGTAGTTGGTCTCTGGGTCAGACTTATGCTGCCATTTCTTGGGAGACGTGGGTTTGCACCAGACACTGGGGACCAGTGTCAAATTACAGGGGGGAGAGTGTAGCGGGTATTTAAATTGGGGGGGAGCATCTGGGTTATTTAACCCAGATGTACTAATTGTTAGGGAATCTGAGAATCCCTTTTTGTGGTTCTTGGAGGACTCTGGTGGTGCAGGGTTCCCTGTGGCCTGCTGGTGGCGCTGTCGCCCTGGGCCGGAGTTGAACCTGCACCGCAAGACTGCGCCTTTTTGTCCTTTCCTGGCACCGGTGCTGCGGGGCGGGGAACCCGCTGTGACGCAAAGGGAGAGGAGATAAAAGGGGCAGACGCCCTGACCTTGGGGTTCAGAGTTGGAGGACGCGGCCGCACCCAGGCACCTTCAGCCTGGGTGCTGGCGTTCCGGAGTTCCGGGCCCAGGTGCCCTTGACCTGGCCGGAGCGAGGGATGGAGTCCATCCCAGGCACCTTAAGCCTGGGGTGAGGTACTACTGCCAGAGCCTGGGGCCCAGTAACTTCGACTGGGTTCCGCGAGGGTGGAGGAGTCCGAGGGGCCCTAAGGTGTTGGGACCCGTATCTGAGGCGAGGAGGCCAGGGAGTGTAACCCTTCTGGATAGTCCGGTACAGCATTAACCCGGTGACGGTGGGGCCTCTGGTAACTCCCTTGGAGGGATGTCTTCCCCCTGACAGGGGCTGCAACGTAGAGAAGGTAACTCCAGTTCCTGTTCACTAGAGTCGCTGGAAGAGACTCTGAAGCCAAAAATCCCATTTAACAGCCACTGTGCTTAGCAACCGTTGGTGAAACCTCAACGGTTTAGTTTTCTTTGAGGATTGTGCCTTGACCTACTCTCCACCAATACTGAACTGTTCTATGGGTCTCAAACTGTCTGCTCGCAAAGGACTATTTGTTTGCCGTTATGGAATAAATAAGTGTTGGACCTTTTCAGTGTGTGGTATTACAATTACTGGGAGCAAAGGGGGTTATCAGCAGAACAGACTTGGCTCTAAGCGTATACACAGCCCGAAGGTAATCTGATACTGGCCTTCACCTCTACATGCTGTAATTGAGAGGACATGGGCCGTGGCGCACCTCGCTCTCCCCTCCAAGGTACCTCTAGACCAGAGCCAGAGTAACCGATAAAGAAGGGGGTGAGGGTGAAGGCCGCTACATGTACATGAACACATAGGCTAACATAGAGTGCAGTTAATGGGCTTTTTAAAAAAAACGCCAAAACGCCAATAAACTGCAGTTTATCAGCTTCAGTGTACATGGAGCCTAAATCTCAGCTTGTTACCTGTATAATAGACACCTGTCCAAAGAAGCAATCAATCAGATTCCAATCTCCAATCTCATGGCCAAGACCAAAGATCTGTCCAAGGATGTCGGGGAGAAGATTGTAGACCTACACAAGGCTGGAATGGGCTACAAGACCATCGCCAAGCAGCTTGGTGAGAGGGTGACAACAGTTGGGGGGATTATTCGGCAATGGAAGAAACACAAAATAACTGTCACTCTCCTCAGTCTGGGGCTCCATGGAAGATCTCACCTCGTGGAGTTTCAATGATCATGAGAACGGTGAGGAATCCGCCCAGAACTACACCGGAGAATCTTGTCAACGATATCAGCTGGGACCATCATCACCAAGAATACAATCTTACATTGCCCGATAGGTTTCCCTGATCAGGAAATCACATGTACAGCCCGTCTGAAGTTTGCTAATGAACATCTGAATGATTCGGGGGAGAACTGGGGGAAAGTGTTGTGGTCACATGAGACCAAAATCGTGCTTTTTGGCATCAACTCGCCGAGTTTGGAAGAGGAGGAATGCTGCCTATGACCCCAAGAACACCATCCCCCACCGTCATACATGGAGGTGGAAACATTATGCTTTGGGGGTGTTTTTCTGCTAAGGGGACAGGACAACTTCACTGCATCAAAGAGACGATGGACGGGGCCATGTACCATCAAATCTTGGGTGAGAACCTCCTTCCCTCAGCCAGGGCATGCTGTGATATCCATCCATGACCCATTTTTAGGGTCATGGATGGGTCTTCCAGCATGACAATGACCCAAAAGACACGCCCAAGACAACAAAGGAGCGTCTCAAGAAGAAGCACATTAAGATCCTGGAGTGGCCTAGCCAGTCTCCAGACCTTAATCCTATAGAAAATATGTGGAGGGAGCTGGAGGTTCAAGTTGCCAAACGTCAACCTCGACTTGGAGAGGATCTGCAAAGAGGACAAAATCCCACCTGAGATGTGTGCAAACCTGGAGGCCAACTACAAGAAACGTCTGACCTCTGTGATCGCCAACAAAGGGTTTCTCCACCAACTACTAAGTATGTTTTGTGAAGGGGTCAAATACTTATTTCACTCATTAAAATGCAAATCAATTTATAACTTTTTTGAAATACGTTTTTCTGGATATTTTTGTTGTTTTTCTGTCTCTCACTGTTATAATAAACCGACCAATAAAATTATAGACTGATCATTTCTTTTATCAGTGGGGGAAAAGGAAAAAATCAGCAGGGGGTCAAATACTTTTTCCCCTTACTGTATAGCTCCAAGTTGAAGAGATATAATTACTACAAATGGTGACACTTGAAAGAATATGTATGTGTCTGTTTCTTTCTTTCTGAGATTTGTTGTTTACAAGGTAAAAACAATTTTTGCTAGAAAATTACTTACAACCCCCAAACATTATACATTTTTTTTTCTTACACCCTAGAGAATAAAATGGCGGTCGTTGCAATACTTTCTGTCACACCGTATTTGCACAGCGGTCTTACAAACGCACTTTTTTTGGAAAAAATACACTTTTTTGAATTAAAAAATAAGACAACAGTAAAGTTGGCCCAATTTTCTTTTATACTGTGGAAGATGATGTTACGCCGAGTAAATTGATACCCAACATGTCACGCTTCAAAATTGCGCCCGCTCGTGGAATGGCGACAAACTTTTACCCTTAAAAATCTCCATGGGCAACGTTTAAAAAATTCTACAGGTTTGCATATTTTGAGTTACAGAGGAGGCCTAGGGCTAGAACTATTGCTCTCACTCTAACGATCGCATGTGGGGTTTGAACGCCATTTTCATATGCGTATGCTCTCGCTTCTGCACGTGAGCTCGGCGGGACGGGGCGCGTTTAAAAAATCTTTTTTTTTTTTTATTATTTATTCTACCTTTTATTTTTATTTTTTACACTGTTCTTTTTAAAAAATAAAATGGGGTCACTTTTATTCCTATTACAAGGAATGTAAACATCCCCTGTAATAGAAAAAAAGTATGACAGGTCCTCTTAAATATGAAATCTGGGGGTCAAAAAGACCTTAGATCTCATATTTACACTAAAATGCAATAATAAAAATAAAAAATAAAAAAAATTGTCATTTGAAAAAATGAAAAAAAAAAAAAATGGCCCTTTTAGAGCTATGGGCAGAAGTGACGTTTTGACGTCGCTTCCTCACTGCGATGGTATGGAGACGGGTGGGGGCCATCTTCCCTTCACTCGTCTCCATACCCAGGCAGGGACAGGACCCGATCGCCTCCGGCGCTGCCGACGGCTCCGGTAAGTGGCGCAGGGCATGAGAGAGCGACGAGAGGGGGGGCCCTCTCCCGCGGCCGATAACAGCGATCTCACAGCGAATACGCCGCAGAGACCATCATTATCGGAAACCCGACCGCCGCCTGAAGAAGAGGATACCGGGGTTATGATAGCTAGCTGCTGCCATAACAGAGATATCCCTCTTCAAACTGCCGACGTATATATATACAGTGGGTGGTCCGGAAGTGGTTAATATCATATACTAATGTAGCGGCCTCACCCCCGTCCCCTTGTAAATAAAACGGCTGGCTTGTCTAGGGGTATGCGGGAGGAGGATGAGGTTCACTACGGCCCCTGTCCTCTAATGTGTAGAGGTGAAAGTCAACACTTGTTTTACCTTCGGGTTCTGGGTGGAGCCTCTGCTTCTCCTGTGGAAGTTTGACTGCCAGTAATAGAGCCCCACACCATAAAAAGTCCAACACTCCTTTATTCCTCTTAACAAGTGAACAGCATCAGTTGAACTTTTAAATTAACAGACAGGGGTGTGGATACGAGTGGGCCCAGGCACAATGAACTCTCCTATTCCTTCTAGTGCAAATAGGCTTGACGCACGGTCTCTGCCACCGACCGTGAGGTTGGCCACTGCCACCGACCGGGTGAACTGTTGAGGCCCCTGCCACGGGCCTGGGAGCAGGACTCTGCCACTGACCGTGGTTGATGAAGTGGACCGCTGCCACCGGCCGTGAAACATGAACAACCTTCCGTTTCGTAGTTGGCCCTTGTTTGGGAAAGACATCCATCCGGACGGTCTCCGGAGACCCACCCGGCACCGGCAATATGCTGCACCAGCTCTACGGGAAGGTCACCTTCTCCGGTCCCTTACGCCCTGGATTCAGGCACCTGACACCAGGGGCACCTTAGGACGATCCCTCCCTTGCGGGACCCAGTGGAAGGTATTGGGCCCCAGGCCTTCGGTTAGGTACCTCACCCCAGACTGAAGGTGTCTCGGATGGAACATGAACTCCCTGTGTCCAGGCCAAAGGCGCCTTGACACCGATCACGGACAGCAGCCCCTAGTGCCTGGGACTCGGACCTCATGGTGAAGATGTCCGCCCCCTTTTATCCCCTCTCCCAGCAAGCACAGCAGGTTCCCCGCCCCGCTGTACAGCTGCTGCGAGAGGTCAAAAAAAGGTACGGCACTGCAGTGGTGGTTCAACCCCCGGCCCAAAGTGACAGCGCCACCTACTGAGCCGCAGGGAACTGAGCACCCCTGATGTCTTAACACGAATGAAAACAGCCCTACTCTACCACTTAGTGCATCTGGGTCATACTACCACCCAAATGCTGCCCCTAAATAGTACATACCCGCTACACTAATGACACATATTATAGTATAGATTTCTCTCCTTTGCCTGTTCCTCCTCACCTCTACCACTTAGACCAGCTGTGTGGGTGAAACATGTCAGACAGGATTTTGCAGGCTGGGACTTTATTTGATTTTATTTGAGTTTATGATGTCTGGATAAACATACAGTATATACTCGAGTATAAGCCGACCCGAATTTAAGCCGAGGCACCTAATTTTACCACAGAAAACTGGGAAAACGTATTGACTCGAGTATAAGCCTAGGGTGTCCATCTGCATGCCTCACTGTGCCTCACTTTGCCTCACTGTGTCCATGTGCATGCCTCACTGTGCCCATGCCTCACTGTGCCCATGACTAGACTGACGTTTAACATGGGAGTCTATGGAAGGGGTGCCTGGCTTTGAAAAATCAGTGCTCCCCGGCCGTAGGTCCCCCGGACAACAAACTTTGCACACTTGTAGAGGAAGAGTGGGGCTACATGTTTTTGGGATACAGGGGACCTATGGCCGGCCGGTACCGGGGGCCCCAAAGTCCGGGAGATCAGCCGCAAAAAGGTGACTCGAGTGTAAGCCGAGGGGGGCATTTTCCGCACGAAAAAATGTGCTGAAAAACTCGGCTTATACTCGAGTATATACGGTAGTTTCCAGCATGTGAATTGTTTCTGATTGCAGTCTTTTGCTTTGGATTTGTGCAATTTAGGTACTAATACTATACTGGAGGAAGATGACTTCAACTGTAAGTTGCAGGAAGGAGATCATAGAATGACCACTTGTGTTTTTTGTGGCCACTTCACAACTTTTTCAGCTTTCCACATTCTGAAAGCTCTTCAAAAAAGAAGTGAACAAGGACATGAAAGAGAGACAATAAAAAAGCAAAGCGCATGGAGGTATGGGGCAGGGGCGGATCCAGGGGGGGGGCAACGGGGCAATTGCCACCTCCGATAAATCTGTTGCGGGCCAGGCAGGTGAGCTCCACAGGCGGCTCCGAGAGCGGGCGTCTCCATGGGCGGATGAGAGAGCGGGCGGCTCCGGGAGCGGAACCGCAGGAGGACCAGGTGGCTCAGTTTGTGGGCAGGTGGGTAAGAGAGCAGATTAGCCAGGCTGCCGGGTGGCTCCGTGTAACTGTGGGTGGGCGAGTGAGACGTGAGAGAGCAGGCTAGGTGTGTGTGTGGCGGCTGGCCAATCAGCGAGCCGTCGGGCAGGGGAGCAGAGAGATGAGATCATCTCTCACTTCCCGTATCCCCTGCAGTAACTTCCGCCCTCACTGTGCAGGCAGTGTGGGCAGCAGAGAGATTACATTATCTCTCTGCTGCCTGACTCTGGGACAAAGAAGGAAGAGACAAGCAAACAGGTGACCTGGCAAGTGACAATCCGCAAGGTGTGGCAGATGACAATCTGCATCTGGTGGCAGGCAAGTGACAATCTGCAATGTCTGGCAGGCGAAGGTGGCAAGTGACACACTCAGGGCACCCACTGATTTTGCATTATGGTGAGTTGAACCATTTCATTTTATATTACAATGTAATAATAGAAATAATGCGCTTCAATCATCCTGACACCATAACAACCATGGTACCGGGATGATTGAAGCGCCAACACCAGCCATTTCCCCGATAAATTGAGAACATTATTTTCTGGCAGTGCCCCTCCCGAGACAAGACTCTGGATCCGCCCCTGGTATTGGGGACCCGGTGGACTCCTTGGGGTTGATTTCCTAAAGTAAAATAAACTGAGCACTTTGCAAAATACAGTTCCTCCAGCGATTAGTAAATGAGGTAACCCCCTCAAGCTTCACCATATGTACCCAACTCTTTCTCCACAATGCTGGAGATGTGGTTTGGAGACTGGTTCGCTCTTACATATTTGGTGGACGTGCCCTAAAATCCAACCCTTTTGGTTGGATGTCCATAAATACATTAAGCAAATAACCACCTATAATTTAGAATATACACCAGTTCAATTTCTGTTGCATCTCCCCTCGATCCCAAAAAAGGTGTATTTTCGCTCTTTGCCTATGCATATGGTGAACGCTGCTAAGATGTGTATTCCTACTAAATGGCGCTCCCCTAACCCTCCGTCCATGGCAGAGTGGTTCCAACGTATTGGTAAAACTGCAGAAATGGAAGATCTCATCCACCAGGCGAAAGATACGCCTTCCAAATTCACCAATATTTGGTCTTGCTGGATTAGGGTGACCACATTTCCAAACTACCATTCAGGGACACCCTCCCTTCCCAAAAATCAGCTTGTGATGTAACGAATCATAGCACAGTGATTGGACACAAGAGGCGGGATTTATGATTTCTCCAATCACAAGCAGGGGGCAGGGATTGTGCTCCTCCAGGCATTCCTGGCCAGGACAAGTACTGTCAGTGAGTAAAGTGGTGATGTGGCGGCTTTTTTTGGGGGCATCAGATTGGTCCGGGGGGTGGCTGTGTCAGTTTCATTCCGGGACACTGTATTGTCCTGGAATGAATGTGCCCGGGACAGACCTGCAAAATGCGGGACTGTCCCGGGCAATCCGGGACATGTGGTCACCCTATGCTGGATACATTTCACTAATACAGATGAATACAAACGGGTTATTTCCCGATAAGTCATTAAGATTGATAAAGAGATATTTATGACTGGTAATTCCCCTCCCTCGCCCTTTTAACCCCTCTTGCTTTTCTTGATACTCCATTTCCCTTTTCCTTTATACTGAAATATTTGAACACTTAAATTGTATCTATATGGCTCTTCTAGCTATATATACTTATCTTGTTCTTCCATCCCAGTTAGAAGGCGCTTCCTTCTTTTTCATCTCGACACATTTTTTTTTTTTTTTTTTTAACTTAATATTCCTATAGTTTTGTTATATATTTGAGATTCTTTTAATTGTTAGGATTTAGTCCTATCGGGTACAATTCTCATTGATATTTTGTCACTGTCTTCTTGATGTACCTGTTTATGTGGTTTAGTTTTCTTAGATGTGAAGTTATTTTACCTTTCTGCTTCATTACATTGTTTGAACTTATCTTTGAGACTGTAAAAAATTGCATCTATATTTTATGTGGCGGCTGCGTCCACATTTATTATCTTTATGTACTTCTGTGTACGTTTACAATAAAAACTTCTCAAAAAAAAAGTAAATGAGGTAAAGCTTCACTTTGCAAAGAATACCCAATCACATGCTAGGAGAAAAAACAGCATTTTTGTCTGATGGACATGATTGGACGATGGAAGCCAGAAGAGCTTTTGCTCATTTACTAAGCTCGGGAACAACTGCAAAGTGCACAGTCTATTTTCCTTTAGTAAATCAACCCACAACCTGATGAAGTGGACTGGTTAGCCACAAAAGACATTGGGACTGATTTCCTAAACCTGGAGAGGGCAAAATCTGGTGCAACGGTACATAGAAACCAATCAGCTTCCAGGTTTTGTTGTCAAAGCTTAATGGAACAATCTGAAGTTAGAAGCTAATTGGCTGCCATGCACAGCAGCACCAGGTTTTGAACTCTCCATTTTAGGAAATCTCCCCCAATGTTTGTGTTTGATTGACCAAAAACATCTCCAGCTTAATAAAATACCCACATGGGGCTCTTCTCCCTTTTCTTTAAAAACATTTTCCTGGAAATGGGTGTTAATATTGACTTTTCTTTATTATAGACTACCTCATCCTACAAGCACCATCCAATATTATAGAAGGGGACTCCTTAAGTCTGAGGTGCCACAACCGGCCGGGTTATAAAGTCACAACAGCAAAATATTTTTACAAAGATAATGAATTAGCCGGATCCACGGATGATGATATTTTACACATTCCAAATGTGAACACAAGTATGAGTGGCACTTACAAATGTAAAAAATATTTTTACTTTCATGATAGACGTCATGATGAATGGAAATCAGCTGAAAAATACATTTATGTACAAGGTAACTTTCTTTTTCTTATCTTAATTGTGACCATTTTGAATTTCTGTTTTCAATTTTCACTTCACTTGTGTAGCAATACCCCCTAGAGGGCCGCTGGTTAGTTTTGGGTTTTGCACGTTACCTCTTTCAGCTGCGTTGTCCGGGGAGGAAAGTCTGTAGTACTGCAATGTCCACACAGATGTAAAACCTCAAACAGTCAGGCTTTATTTTTCATATGCGGTAAACGTTGAGAAGTAGAAGGTATAGAAGAGTAGGGGAAGGTTCAGGCACTCACCACTAAAAGCTGACAAAGGTAGAAGTTTAAAATCACTCACCACTCTCAATGTTAGAGTGGATATTGGTCACCCGGATAGTCCCCTCTCACATGGCCTAACAGCCGGGATGACACACGAATCAGCAACAGGGCAGTCTCTGCCACGGACTGCCCAAGCTGAGTTGGGTCTCTGCCACAGACTGCCCAAGATGAGTTGGGTCTCTGCCACAGACTGCCCAAGATGAGTTGGGTCTCTGCCACAGACTGCCCAAGGTGAGTTGGGTCTCTGCCACAGACTGCCCAAGATGAGTTGGGTCTCTGCCACAGACTGCCCAAGATGAGTTGGGTCTCTGCCACAGACTGCCCAAGATGAGTTGGGTCTCTGCCACAGACTGCCCAAGATGAGTTGGGTCTCTGCCACAGACTGCCCAAGATGAGTTGGGTCTCTGCCACAGACTGCCCAAGGTGAGTTGGGTCTCTGCCACAGACTGCCCAAGGTGAGTTGGGTCTCTGCCACAGACTGCCCCCACAGACTGCCCAAGATGAGTTGGGTCTCTGCCACAGACTGCCCAAGATGAGTTGGGTCTCTGCCACAGACTGCCCAAGATGAGTTGGGTCTCTGCCACAGACTTCCCAAGATTAGTTGGGTCTCTGCCACAGACCTGTGTTAAAGTAATCAATTGGATAGTCCAGGAATCCTCTGCCACAGGATTTCAAAGTCCCAAACTTCTAGCCGTACAGTTTTAAGAACCTTTAAGCCAATCCGGCGAACTGTAGGGCTTGTAGTATAATGGATACCTCCACACTGAAGTTGCCAGGCCTCTCCCAAGACAGCAGTATTGTGCTGGTCTCTTTTGGGGCAGGTCCTCCCCTGGACTTCTTCACTAAGATTCTTCCTCCCCATTTGAATGGAAAGCTTGGGATCCCTTCTCTGAATATAGGCCCCAGCCAGATTAGCTGGGCCTACTAAGTAGCCAACGTGTAGCTGAGACCAGGACCAGACACACACCTCGCGCTCCCGAAGGGCTGCGGGGCGGGCGCAAGCGAACCCCAATCAATGGTGTCTGCCCCTTAAGTATCCCCTCCCAGCAGGCACAGTGGGTTCACCACTCCCACTATACCACTGTCGAGAAGGGACACTCAATGTACCATGGTCCGCCCGTGTTCCAACAGGTGCCTGAGGGGGTAACGCCACCTACAGGCATAAAGGGAAATCACCACCAGGCAAACCATAACTGAGACAGAGGCGAATTTAAATGTAATTATCAACCATCTGAGCCCAACTACTGGCTCAGACATCCCTCTAAATTTGAATAGCGTCCCAATCTTTTGGGATGGGCGCTACACTTATTTTTATGTAAGCTGTTTATTGTTCAGCATTTTACAGACAAAATAAAACTGACAACAGTATCTGCTCCAAAATTTGTTTGATTTAAGGTTACATATACCGTATATACTCGAGTATAAGCCGAGTGTTTCATCACATTTTTTTGTGCTGAAAATGCCCCCCTCGTCTTATACTCGAGTCACCTTTTTGCACCTGATCTCTCAGATTTTGGGGACCCGGTACCGACCGGCCGTAGGTCCCCTGGAGCCCAATCTTGGCACACATGTAGCCCCACTCTTCCTCTACAAATGTGCAAAGTTTGTTGTCCGAGAGACCTATGGCCGGGGAGCACCAATTCTTTAAAGCCGGGCACCCCTTCCATAGACTTCAATGTTAAACGGTCATTTCTCCAGTGATTTTGGGTACCGGCCGGTCTTGGGTTGCCTGGATCCGAAACTTGGCACACATGTAGCCCCATTTCTCTTCTACAAGTGTGAAAAGTTTGTTGTCTGGGGGACCTACTTCCGGGGAGCACCAATTTTTCAAAGCCGGGCACCCCTTCCATAGACTCCCATGTTAAACGTCAGTCTAGTCATGGACACAGTGAGCCATGGTCACAGTGAGGAATGCACATGGACACAGTGAGGCATGGGCACAGTGAGGCATGGGCACAGTGAGGCATGGACACAGTGAGGCATGGGCACAGTGAGGCATGCACATAGACACAGTGAGGCACAGTGAGGAATGGACACGAGTCAATACGTTTTCCCAGTTTTTTGTGGTAAAATAAGGTGCCTCGGCTTAAATTCGGGTCGGCTTATA
This sequence comes from Rana muscosa, assembly GCA_029206835.1. Taxonomy (NCBI): domain Eukaryota; kingdom Metazoa; phylum Chordata; class Amphibia; order Anura; family Ranidae; genus Rana; species Rana muscosa. Next base: position 57,660,090 of record CM055126.1, on the reverse strand, counting down.
CTCGAGTATATACAGTATTTGTGCATGCTCAACTAATTGAGGCCTGTAATTTCTCTAAAATAATAATTCTTATATCGTTAGCTCCATCTAGTGGGCAAGTTTTATAGTTTTGAAATACCTCAATGAGAAAATGTACTGCATTTTGGCCACTAGATGGCGAGGATGATCACAGGAATTGATCTATTAGAGAAAATACAGCCAAAAAATCATTGGGCATGCACAGTTGTGTTTAACATTCTTCCAATGAATGTTTTATGAATAAACTCCTCAGTTCAGCTGATTTATTGTCTTGCAGGAATGTGCTGCATTAGCTCAATGTCTCCAATATGGGAAAGATGGCGGAGATAGGAAGAAAGATGGTTTAGTAGGTTTATACTCTTGCAGCACTCTAATGGCTGCAGCTGTTTACTCTTCTGCCAAAAACTACTGGGAATTGTGACATCACAGTTTTATGGGTGTTTTCAAATAATATGATGTCATTATGTAATAGCTGGGACTAAGAATTATATATATATATATATATATATATATATATATATATATATATATACAGTACACACTATATTGTAAAAAGTAATGGGACGCCTGCCTTTACACGCACATAAACTTTAATGGCATCCCAGTCTTAGTCCGTAGGGTTCAATATTGAGTTGGCCCACCCTTTGCAGGTATAACAGCTTCACCTCTTCTGGGAAGGCTGTCCACAAGGTTTAGGAGGGTGTCTATGGGAATGTTTGACCATTCTTCCAGAAGTGCATTTGTGAGGTCAGGCACTGATGTTGGATGAGAAGGCCCGGCTCGCAGTCTCTGCTCTAATTCATCCCAAAGGTGTTCTATCAGGTTGAGGTCAGGACTCTGTGTAGGCCAGTCAAGTTCCTCCACCCCAAACTCGCTCATCCATGTCTTTATGGACCTTTCTTTGTGCACTGGTGTGCAGTCATGTTGGAACAGGGAGGGGCCGTCCCCCAAACTGTTCCCACAAAGTTGGGAGCATGAAATTGTTCTAAATGTCTTGGTATGCTGACGCCTTAAGAGTTCCCTTCACTGGAACTAAGGGGCCAAACCCAACCCCTGAAAAACAACCCCACGCCATAATCCCCCCTCCACCAAATGATTTGGACCAGTGCACAAAGCAAGGTCCATAAAGACATGGATGAGCGAGTTTGTGGTTGATGAACTTGAGTGGCCTGCACAGAGTCCCGACCTCAACCTGATAGAACACCTTTGGGATGAATTATAATGGAGACTGCAAGCCAGGCCTTCTTGTCCAACATCAGTGCCTGACCTCACAAATGTTCTTCTGGAAGAACGGTCAAACATTCCCATAGACACCCTCCTAAACCTTGTGGACAGCCTTCCCAGAAGAGTTGAAGCTGTTATAGCTGCAAAGGGCGGGGCCAACTCAATATTGAACTCTACGGAGTAAGACTGGGATGCCATTAAATTTTGTGTAAAGGAAGGTGTCCCAATACTTTTGACAGTATAGTGTATGTGTATATGTATAGACAGGGCTTTTTTTTCTCAGAGAATAGGTGCAGGAACTCCTCCTTTTTGAGCCACCCCTTTTCTCCATCCCTACCCACCTCCGAGCACCATTCCTTGGTTCCAACCCCTACCCACCTCCCAGTACTGCCCCTTTAGACAATACAGAACCAAGTATCAATTTGTGGTGCTAGGTAATCCATAAGAAATTTGGTAATTATAACAAGAAAAGCAGTAAATTAGATCCCCTGCAGCCAGTAAAAATAGAGCCCCCGCCAAACAACATTAGACCACCCCACCACAGAATCCCCCCAGCAACAATAGACTCCCGGCAGCAACAGCAGAACTCCCCACAACCAGCAACAATAGACCCCTCCCTCAACAGTAGATCTCTCCCAGCAACAACTGACCCCCCAGCAATATAAGACCCACCCCCAGCCAGGGGCGGATCCAGAGTCTTTTCTCGGGAGGGGCACTGCCAAAAAAGAAGTTTTTGTTGTGGGAAATTTATCAGGGAAATGGCTGGTGTCGGCGCTTCAATCATCCCGGCACCATGGTTGTTATGGTGTCAGGATGATTGAAGCGCATTATTTCTATTATTACATTGTAATATAAAATGAAATAGTTCAATGCAGAATCAGTGGGAGCCCCGAGTGTGTCACTTGCCACCGTCGCCTGCAATTAGTGGGAGCCCTGAGCGTGTCACTTGCCACACGTTGCGGATTGTCACTTGCCACATCACCTGCCACATCTTGTGGATTGTCACTTGCCACACATTGCCGATTGTCACTTGCCACATTACCTGCCACACCTTGCGGATTGTCACTTGCCACGTCACCTGCCACACCTTGCGGATTGTCACTTGCCACATCACCTGCCACACCTTGCTGATTGTCACTTGCCTGCCACCAGATGCAGATTGTCACTTGCCACGTCACCTGCCACACCTTGCTGATTGTCACTTGCCTGCCACCAGATGCAGATTGTCATTTGCCACATCACCTTACACAATTTGCGGATTGTCACTTGCCACGTCACCTTCCACACCTTGCGGATTGTCACTAACTTGCCTGCTAAGGTGTAGTTTTGGTTGTCTCTTGCTGTGTCCCAGACTCCCAGAGTCAGGCAGCAGAGAGATAATGTAATCTCTCTGCTGCCTGCACAGTGAGGGCGGAAGTCACTGCAGGAATGCAGGGCAGGCACGGGCGGTGAGAAATGATCTCATCTCTCTGCTCCCCCGCTCCCTGGTAGCTGATTGGCCAGCTGCCACACTGAGCCTGCTCTCTCACTCTCACCTGCGCTGCCAACACACTGAGCAGCACGGTCTGCCCACGAACCGCGCCGCCCGCCCACAAACCGCGCCGCAAGTGGAGCTGCCCGCTTTCTTACCCGTCTGTGGAGCCACACGCTATCGCACCTGCCCGCAGAGCGGCCTGACGTGACTCACTGACGTCACTCGTTGCTAGACGCCAAGCGGCCCAGGCGTTAGCAGCGAGTGCAGGGAAGAGGCTCCACCCACCTCCTCCTCTGCTCCTGGTATCGTGTCAGTGCGCCACGTAACTACATTAGACCAGTCTCTCTCTCAGCGCCACTGATCGGCTGATGTGAGAAACTGAGAGAGAGACTCAGAGAGGCAGTGGCAGCCGCAGAACAAGTACTGTATATACTCGAGTATATGCCGACCCGAATATAAGCCAAGGCACCTAATTTTACCCCAAAAAACTGGGAAAACTTATTGACTCGAGTATAAGCCTAGGGTGTCCATCTGCATGCCTCACTGTGCCTCACTTTGCCTCACTGTGCCCATGCCTCACTGTGCCCATGACTAGACTGATGTTTAACATGGGAGTCTATGGAAGGAGTGCCCGGCTTTGAAAAATCGGTTCTCCCCGGCCGTAGGTCTCCCAGACACCAAGCTTTGCGCTCTTGTAGAGGAGACATGGGGCTATATGTGTGCTAAGTTTGGGGTCCAGGGGACCTATGGCCGTCCGGTACCGGGTCCGCAAAGTCACCGGAGAAATGACCGTTTAACATTGGAGTCTATTGAAGGGGTGCCCGGCTTTAAAAAATCAGTGCTCCCCGGCCGTAGGTCCTCCAGACACCAAACTTTGCACACTTGTAGATGAGACATGGGGCTATATGTGTGCCACGTTCGGGGTCCAGGGGACCTATGGCCAGCCGGTACCGGGTCCCCAAATTTCAGGAGATGGGCGCAAAAAAAAAAACAGAGCAAGCAAGTGAGTGTGACAGATGGTCTCGGGGGACCAAAAATAGATCCCTAGATAGATCAGCTAGAATAGATCCCCCAGCAGTGAGCATCAATAGACTGCAGCAAACCCCAGCACCCCTTGCCATTTCATACAGTCAGTGGAGGAGGTGACGGAACTGCGTTCCCCCACGTTCCCACTAAAAAATAAATGTATGTATATATATATATATATATATATATATATATATATATATCACAATTTAAGTTGAAATGTATCTAAAGTCAAAACTTTTTTTTTTTTATTTGGAGTGTCAGTTTTCATTGTTGTCTGTGCCTCTCTTTATTTGTTCCTTTGACCAAGATAGAAAACTGATAGAAATGTAACATTTTGAGTTTTCACCAGAACAAGAATTGTTCTGCCCCACATTTTGTGGGTAGTATGCTCATATGTAGTGGTGGTTTTGAGCTGCAGTTTATTTTCAATGTGATTCTGGTATCTTCCTCTGTCCTCCCCTCCTGTTTAGTTCTGTTAGTTCAGTCCTATCTAGACCCATTCCACTTCTACCATGTTCCCTCAGTCAGTGTTAGTTATTCATAGAGATAGGGCACTTTAAAAGACTACAAACACATCCTCTGTACTTTAATTAGCTGAAGTAAAATTGTGTTGGATTCAACTTCTGTGTCTTATTGAAGAGTTAGACTGCCTATGGATGGTGCCAAGTCAGCAGGTGACCATACTGTCCAGAAAGACTGGGTTTAATAATGTATGTCAATGCATAAAGTGATATTGGAAACATAACAGAGATAGAGTAAAATTTTGTCACAGAAATCCTACTATATCCAGTACTATAAAAAAAATGGTTTGGCTTTATATAGATTTTAAAGCAAGTCTTCAGGCCCTGGGCTTCCAGGTCCCCCTAGATATAGTGGGGACACCCATTCAGCACCCTATGTTACCCCCACTCAATTATTTGCTATAATCTATTGATTTGGCCCTATATGGCTATATCTATACTGTATGTGTAAATTAAATAAAAAATCAGCTTACAGAATTTTCATTATCTTTTATAGATCTGTTCAGTGCTCTAGAAATAAAAAAAGATCCCAATTCTGTACGAGAAGGAGATCTTACAACCTTTACCTGTAACACCAAACTTAACCCACTTAGAGGCGGCACAGAGCTGCACTTTTCCTTCTACAGAGATGGACGGACTGTGCGGGAATATTATGTATCTGATACATACAGAGTGCCATCAGCTAAGCTGGAGGATTCTGGGAATTATACCTGTGAAGTGAAGACGGCGTCTGACACTGTGAGGAAGAACAGCAATGTAATATTTATTCAGATCCAAGGTGAGCATTGAAGAATGACCCTGAAAATTGTTCTTTAAAGTGACCATGTTGTTAAAACTAAAGTGGGCAAAAGATTAGCCTACAAATAAAAAGCACAAATGCTTACCTCCCCTAGTGCATTCCCCACCAAATGTCCAAAGTCTTCAGGTGGTGTCTCAAACCTCCATGTCCTTACTTAAAGAAGAATTCCAGGTATGGAAATGTTTGGATAGTTGCATTGGTCCTGCTGGAGTAATATAGGTATATACACTATATTGCCAAAAGTATTGAGACACCTGCCTTTATACTCACATGAACTTTAATGGCATCCCAGTCTTAGCCTGAGTTCAATATTGAGTTGGCCCAGCCTTTGCAGCTATTACAGATTCAACTGGCTCACAGTCTCCACTCTAATTCCTCTTAGAGGTGTTCTATTGGGTTGAGGTCAGGACTCTGCAGGCCAGTCAAATTTCTCCACCCTAAACTCGCTCATCCACACTATATTGCCAAAAAGTATTGGGCCACCCCTCCAAATCATTTGGTGGAGGGGGGATTATGGTGTGGGGTTGTTTCAGGGGTTGGGTTGGCCCCTTTGTTCCAGTAAAGGGAACTTTTAAGGCTTCAGCATACCAAGACATTTAGGACAATTTCATGCTCCCAACTTTGTGGGAACAGTTTGGGGATGAACCCTTCTTGTTCCAACATGACTGTGCACCAGTGCACAAAGCAAGTTCCATAAAGTCATAGATGAGCGAGTTTGGGGTGGAGGAACTTGACTGGCCTACACAGAGTCCTGACCGCAACCCGATAGAGCACTTTTGGGATGAATAAGAGTGGAGACTGCGAGCCGGGCCTTCTTGTCCAACATCAGTGCCTGACCTCACAAATGCGCTGCTGGAAGAATGGTCAAACATTCCCATAGACACACTCCCAAACCTTGTGGATGGCCTTCCCAGAAGAGTTAAAGCTGTTATAGGGTGGGCCAACTCAATATTGAACCCTACGGACTAAGACTGGGATGCCATTAAAGTTCATGTGTGTGTAAAGGCAGGCGTCCCAATACTTTTGGTAATATAGTTTAGATACCATACCTGACCGATCTCTCTGGAAATCACTTTAGTGGGCACCAATACGGATAGTGATTGCTGCTGTCTTCCTGGTCCTGTGCTGATCAACTGCATTGTGAACGCAGGAGGTTGGCTACTAAGCGCCATTCAGAGAACACTTTGCATTTTCTCATTGATTGCAAAGCGTTCTCTGATTGGAGGAGGCAGAAATCAGGATATCTCCACCCCACCTTGTCCAATAAAACAACACTTTGTATTCATTGAAAAAATGTTGTCAGAATGTTTATACTGAAATAATAAAACAGTATTGTATTTATGAAATTATGCAAATCTTCGTTTTGGGAGATTTACCTTTTTTCCATAAATATCAACAAGAAATTCAAGTTCGTTTATCCGTGCTATTTTGAAGACAAGTAATACAAATGATATGCTTAAAAATATATATTTATTAACTAAAAATACAGTGCAAAATGAATATCAGGTATATTTGGTGATAATACAAATAAATGGATATACTTCTACATATCAAAGATAAATGATGATTCAGATGAAATTCACATTTCTCTTATTCAAGTTCTTATAACAAACGACCACATTTAAATTCTTGAATGATAACTGGGTACATTTTAGACTTGGTAACTTGTGAACAGGGATGAGCCGAACACCCCCCTGTTCGGTTCGCACCAGAACCTGCGAACAGACAAAATGTTCGTGTAAACTTTAGAACCCTATTAAATACAATGGACTCGAACGTTCGAAATCTAAAGTGTTAATTATAAAGGCTAATATGCAAGTTATTGTCCTAAAAAGTGTTTGGGGACCGGGGTCCTGCCCCAGGGGACATGTATCAATGTAAAAAGAAGTTTTAAAAACGGCCGTTTTTTCGGGAGCAGTGATTTTAATAATGCTTAAAATGAAAAAATAAAAGTGAAATATTCCTTTAAATTTCGTACCTGGGGGGTGTGTATGATATGCATGTAAAGTGGCGCATGTTTCCCGTGCTTAGAACTGTCCCTGCAAAAAATGTCATTTTTGAAAGAAAAAAATGCATTTAAAACTCACTTGCGGCTATTAATGAATTGTCGGCTCCCGGCAATACATACAAAAGTCATTGATAAAAAAAAAAAAAAAGCGTGGGGGTTCCCCAGAATTCAATTACCAGGCCCTTCAGGTCTGGAATGGATATTAAGGGGAACCCCGCCGCAAATAAAAAAAAAATTGACGTGGGGTTCCCCCAAATATCCATTCCAGGCCCTTCAGATCTGGCATGGATTTTAAGGGGAACTCCACCCCAAATTTTTTAAAAAAGTGGCGTGGAGTCCCCCTAAAAATCCATACCAGACCCCTTATCCGAGCATGCAACCTGCTTGGCCGCAGGGGAAAAGGGGGGGACGAGAGAGCAGCCCCCCCTCCCTCCTGAACCGTACCAGGCCACATGCCCTCAACATGGGGAGGATGTCCCCATGTTGATGGGGACAAGGGCCTCATCCCCACAACCCTTGCCCGGTGGTTGTGGGGGTCTGCGGGCGGGGGGCTTATCGGAATCTGGAAGACCCCTTTAACAAAGGGGACCCCCAGATCCCGCCCCCCCCTATGTGAATTGGTAAGGGGTACATTGTACCCCTACCATTTCACGAAGAAAGCGTAATTTTTTTAAAAAAAAAACACACAAACACCTTGAAAAAGTCCTTTATTAAAAAAAAAAAAAAAACATTCCAGCGGTGAAATCCAGTGTCCCGCGGCGATCCCGATGTCCAGCGCTGTCCTTCATTGGTTGTGCCTGAGCGGACCTGATGGGGAACTCCCTCTCAGTATTTTAAATGTATAGACCCGCCCCTTCTAAAGTTCCCCATCAGGTCCGCTCAGCGGACCAGATGCGGAACATGAGAAGGGGCGGGTCTATACATGTATTACCAAAGTGAGAGCAGTTCCCCATCAGGTCCGCCCCCTCGGTATGTCGGACCCGCCTACGTCATTGGCTTGAGCGGGGAACTTCCTTCACTATGTAAATTTAAATTACACAGTGAAGGAAGTTCCCCGCTCAAGCCAATGACGTAGGCGGGTCCGACATACCGAGGGGGCGGACCTGATTTTTTCTGTTTATGGGTGCCGCCACCAGTGCCTAACGCCCAATTTTTCAGCCCCTGTTTAACAGGGGCGTGTAATTCCAATTTTTGAAGCAATACTTTGCAACAGGGCTCATTGCTGTGCTCCAAGTACAGTATCTGTGAGGGGTTGCAGTGTTGTGCCACCAGTGCCTAAGGCCCAATTTTTCAGCCCCTGTTCAACAGGGGCATGTAATTACAATTCTTGATCTAATAATTCACAGCAGGGCCCATTGCTGCGCCCACCAAGAGTAACTCTGAGGGCTTACAGTGTTGTGGCAACACCACCACCACCACCACCACCACGAAAGGCCCAATTTTTCAGCCCCTGTTCAACAGGGGCATGCAATTACAATTCTTGATCTAATAATTCACAGCAGGGCCCATTGCTGCACCCACCAAGAGTAACTGTCAGGGCTTACAGTGTTGTGGCACCAGCACCACCATCAAAGGCCCAATTTTTACTACCACTGTTCAACAATTATATGTAATTAAAATTCCTGATATAATAGTTGACAGCAGGGCGTTCCAGCACCAACCAAGAGTAACTGTGAGTGCTTACAGTGTTGTGCCAACACCAACAACTAAGGGGCCTATTTCTGCAGAGTATATACGGCAGGTCCCTACTTTCAAACATCCAACTTACAAACGACTCCTACTTGCAAACGCAAGAAGACAACAGGAAGTGAGAGGAAATCTACCACTAGGAAGGAAAATTCTCTCCTGTAAGAATTAATATGGGAGAAAGGTGTCTCCTCTGTACTGATGCTTTATCAGCAATCCTTGTTTCAAGAAAAACACCACATTTCAAAAACAGTTGTCATTGGGATGGAAAGTGAGGTGAAATGTTCTGAACAGGGGCACAGACAGCAAAACAAATGTTACAGGGGTGATAACCCTTACCTATGTTTTCCAAAAAGTTTAAAAATAGATTTTTGGGCTGGAGCTACACTTAAACAATGTACCTGTTCAAAATTACAAACAGATTCTACATAAGAACAAACCTACAGTCCCTGTCTTGTATGCACCGCCTGTATACGGCTGTTCAGAGTATATAGGGCCTTTTTTATTTTATGTGCGGGGTTCCCCTTAATATCCATACAAGACCCAAAGGGGCTGGTAATGGGCTGGGGTAGGGGGGGGGGTCATGGGGTAGCTATGCCATTTTTCTTAAAGATTTTCATCCATATTACCGGGACCAGACATTACATTAAAGCCGCAAGCAGTTTTAAATGGCTTTTTTTTCCTTTAGATGTGTCATTTTGTGCAGGGACAGTTCTAAACACGGGAAACACGTGGCACTTCACAGGCATACTTTAGACACCCCCCAGGTACGATATTTAAAGGAATATTTGACTTCTTTTTTTTCACTTTATGCATCATTAAAATGACTGCTCCCGAAAAACGACCGTTTTTAAAACTTCTTTTTGCATTGATACATGTCCCCTGGTGCACAACCCGGGTTCCCAAACCCTTTTTAGGACAATAACATGCATAATAGTTGTTATAATTAGCACTTTAGAATTCGAACGTTCGCATCCATTGTATTTAATAGGGTTCTAATGTTCGTACGAACTTTCGGTTCGTTCGCGGGTTCTGGTGCGAACCGAACCCGGGGGTGTTCGGCTCATCACTACACAGGACCTGAAAGCTAGTGGAGATCACTGGAGTAGCAATGCTTACTACAGTAATTTGCAGCTTCTAGAGAGATCCCACAGGTATGGTTTAAACATAGCTTGTCCAAGCTGGATCAATGTAACTACGCAAAAATATCAATACCTGGAATTCTTCTATATGTAGCGCACCCCCTTTATCCCTACATACTTTTGCTTATAGGTATCCCTCATTTCCAACTCAAAAAGTTGGGAGGTATGTATTCAAATTGTGACTACTGATCCCAGCACCACCTCTTCAGGCACTGCCAACCCGCCTGGCTGCAGCTGCCCCTTTCACTTGCCCTCCTGGCTAATTTCTCCATCACAGTCCTCCCAGACTGAACACTCACCACTTCTCAGGAGATCTCCCAGTAGTGCTGACCTGCTCCCACTGTCCTTCCTCCCTGCTCCTGTGCCTCCAGGAAGGGCTTCCTCCATGTGTTGTAGGGGATCCTTCCACCTCTCAAGCCCCAGAGCCCAAGTCACCCCCCCAGACTAGGGGCATCCATGCAAGGGCCTCCGACAGCCTCCTCAGCACTCCATCTTCCTCCAGACTGCCTCTGCTGGCATGACTCATACCTATTTATTAGATGAATCTGCCCCCTGCCAGCCCATTTGCTAAGGATTGGCTGAGGCCCTCATAAATATGCATGACAGCCCCTCCAGCTTCCATCCACTACATCTGGAAGCTTCTCCAAAGTTCCAGAAACAGGGGGAAGCACCAGAAGGGCTGTCCGATGAGTCATCTAGCCTCCCTGATTCACTCAACCCTGATCCAGATTCAGCCCAGGCCTGGCTTTAAGCCAAGGTAATTGATAATGGATGTTTTCCCCAATGGGGCTTTGGACAGCAATATAAATGTGAACAGAAAATTGTATGTCGAGTTGAAAGTATAAAACATATTTATTGGAAAGTTGTCAAAAGACACAGTTAATAAAACGGTCAGGCCAGATAAATTCCTGCATATTCCAATATTACCATACATGCAAAATGTGAAACAAGATTGCATAACAAATGTATGTGGGTGTAAATCTCCGACGCGTTTTGACCATTCGCTGGTCATCTTCAGGGGGATCGTTGACTCTAAGAGACATATAAAATAACTTCAAATATTGGAAAAATATATAGTCATACATCACAGCACAAGTATGGCAGGAGGCTGACAGAGGAGACACCCTAAAAATGGAAACCGGAAACCTACTCTTTCCCTTCTTGACAGGTACCCATAGGCGTGCGCACAGGGTGTGCCAGGTGTGCCCAGGCACCCTCTAATCACCCTGTGCAGCACAGATTCCCATCACTGCCCTGGTTCCCCCCTCCTTCCCCCCGCAGTCCTTCCGGCTTCCCTGCTCTACTCTCCCTCCAGCTGTTGCTGCGGGGATGTTTTAGGATGAGTGAGGGAAGGGGCCGGTAAATATGTAATTTACCAGCCCCTTCCCTTTCATCGTGAGTGATCAGTGTGATTTTTGAGGTGCACACCCTAATGCAATAGGCTGAGCACACCTATGCAGGTACCTCTTACTAACACTCTCCCTACTCTCTCATTAACACTGTTGGCACACGAATGACGCAGAATCCCACTTTTTATGGCATTCTAAATCAAAGTGGCCCCATAAATCTTACGGAATTTCAGTATTCAATAGGATTGCAGTCCTCCCCAAGGTGACTGCCTGGAGCCCGTAGCAAGGGACATCTAATCCTCAATAGCCTCTTCCCACCTCAAAGAAACGCCACAGTGCCACCTTTAGGCTGGTGGATATACTGCAGCCCACACCTGCCTACAGACTGGCATGCCCAGAAATGGGTTTTAAATCAGGTGATGTTTTACATTTTCACTTAGCTTCTAAAAGTAAGACGCCAATGATGATTTTTTTTTTTAGAATGTCTTTTTTTAGCCAAGTCTGTTTTAAATCTATTTAATTCTAAATATTTCTTCTAGAGGTATTTACATCACCGCAAATAAGCGCTGAAACATCTCTCCCTGTGTATGAGGGCCAAAAAGTGACAATAGAGTGTGCATCAAAAACTAAAGTACCCATCAGCCTCTTATACACATTTTATAAAGACTCTACAATGATTCAACATGCTGATAGGAAGGCCAGTTATGTGATTGATGAAGCCAGAGAAGAGCACTCAGGAACATATCAGTGTTCTGTACAATCCCGGGATGGAAAAGTCAGAAAGAATAGCACCAACCTACACATCCTCGTACAAAGTGAGTGCAAGCTCTGCAGTCTGTTATATTATTTGCATATCATTGTTTAATATTGTCTAAAGAAATTACTGGGTATTCAGCCATGCAACAGAACAAAAAAATCACACTGTGCCGAAAACCTCACTGATAAGATGATAAAAAAATTAGAAAAAAAGAGGGTAGATTGTACTATAAAATAACATTTTAAAAGGAGATATAGAGTCACGTACTAAAGATTTTCTTTATTTATTGTGGACAAGACTAAAAATATATATATTTTAAAACAAGTAGGTCATTGTGAAATATTACATATAAATATTATAAATTCTTATATTCAGTCACCAGGTGTCCTTAAAGGGCTCTTCTGGGTCTTTTTTTTATGTTATCCTTTGTTTTGCTTGATCTAAAGTTTCAATTAGAGACAGTCTGCCTAAAAGGAGATAGCTGCTCTCTTTTTAGATAAACCAAAGTGCTCTGGAAATCCTTTGTTTCTATTGTGATACGTGGGAGCCTGAGATCACCAGCCAGCCGTGTAGCTGAAAGCAACGCTTTGTATTTTCAAAATGGTAAAAGAAAACAGGTTGTTTTGGCATTGAAGAATGAAACAAAAGCAATCCGGTTCTGGTACAAGAAAATACGATTTTGGCTCACCACCATCACACGCTTGTCCCACCACAGGGGTTTGAAAGTTCCCGCCTACTCAGGGGTCTAGAAATGTCACAAGAGCTCAGAAGGTGCCTCAGTCAGAAGACAGCACACAGTCCTCACATAGCCGTGTCCTGCTTCCATCCACCATCTCACGGACACCTGTTGACTTATTCCTGCCTTTTCCAGACCTCTCTTGAAGGTGGGCGAACCCTTTCAGGATGACTGTCCCTGTGCCCAAGCTTGGAGGATTTTTTCCACCCCAAATCTCTCTGAGGCTCAGAATTCCTGGTCCCATACCAGGACCTAACAGTTTTGGGGAATCCGGAAGTTAGTTTTCCCCCCTTTCCAGATCACGCCAGAACCCCTCACCCTGTATCGGTGAGAATCCCTAAGTACTCCACATCTTTATTGTTCTTGTCTCCCTTAAAGTGATGTAAACCTTCTTCCCATTGACAACTTACTTGCAGAGGGCAGCAGATTTTCCTCAAGAATTTGATGGTATTTTGCCCCATCCATTTTTCCTTCTATCCTGACAAATGCTTCGGTCCCTGCTGCAGACAAAACCTTCCTTACGGGGCACAGACAGCAATAAGAAATGACAGGGGTTCTAACCCCTCTCCACTTTATCCAGAACAAAAAAAAAGTTTTGCCTTTAGTTATACATTATTGACAATTGAGCACACCATGAGATCCAAGACATTGCAAGATTACCCTATAGAATCACCATATTCAGTAGCAACCCCCCGATAGTTTCCAAAGTTCAATTGTTACCCCCATCTGTCCTCTATAAGAAGCTATTATTTAGTCCAGTAATTGCTAGTTACACCCGCTACACTCTGTGGTGGTGACATAGTACAATGTTCGCAGTGATGCAAATTTTAAAGTGGAGTTCCACCTTGAAAAAAAAAATACACGAAAATGCAGCAAAAAAATTGAAAAAAATTATTGAAAAAAAAAAAAATTTTTACTCACCCGAAATACCGCGGTTGCTATGCGGATGTTCCTAATCTGCCTCTTTCTTATCCGAGGTGGATCTTCTTCATCCCTCCTACTTGTGGTGTCTTCTGGTGAATGGGGCACGCTGCCTTCTGGGAACTGTGAGTAATCACAGAGAGCAGCCGGCCCATTCACAAATCGGCGCGAGACTCGCGCATGTGCAGTAGGAAACGGGCAGTGAAGCCGTAAGGCTTTACTGCCCGTTTTCCTTAGTGAGGATGGCGGCGCGGGACCTGCAATGATCGAGGGATCGGCATCGGAGGGCCATCATTGCGGGCGAGTAGGACAGGTAAGTGTCCTTATTAAAAGTCAGCAGCTACAGTGTTTGTAGCTGCTGACTTTTAAAAAATAAAAAAAAATCGCGGGTGGAACTCAGCTTTAAGGACAAATCCTTACTTAGAATTTTCTTTGCATAAATAAAAATAAAAATGAATTGACAGATATATAGAATCACCCTTTAGCTCATCTTAGCTTTAGTTTTTCTTAATGGTGGGCCATGAGCTCCCCATATGGCAAATACCCCCCCCCCCCTTCTCCTAAACTTCCCTCTGCTGGGATATCTGCCTCCTGCACTCCTTATTATGGGTCATTTGTTGCGGAGTTCCCTTATAAAATCTCTATTATATTGTACTGTATGGAACGTCTTCTTTTCCAGGTCTCCTCACCCTGCAGATCCCCTCTGATGTAATAGAAGGTGATAACCTGAATCTGAGGTGTTACAGTGAGCAGAACTATAAAACCGATAAAAAAATTTACTTTTACAAGGATGATAAGACGTTCCCCACCACAGATGATATTTTATACATTCCAAACGTCACCACAGCTGCATCTGGAAGATATCATTGTACAAAATATTTTTGGGACATTAAAACATGGATAAAAACAGCGGTAACATTCATATCTGTCAAAGGTATATCTTTGTTTTCTTGGATATTGTAGAAACATTATAACAAGCTGCACTGAGCCATTCCCAACAGCACCAGAGGAGCTTACACTCTAATGTCCCCCCCACAGTCACACTCTATTATTATTATTGTAGCGCTACCCCCAGTTAAGAGAGCCGCTGAGTTTTGTTTCGGGCCCTGTATACAGCACCACCAACCCCCGGCAATCTACTCAACCCACTAAGGTGACCACATTTTTAAACTACCATTCAGGGACACCCCCCCCCCCCTTCCCAAAAATCAGCTTGTGCTGTAACGAATCACAGCACAGTGATTGGACACGAGGCGGGATTTATGATTTCTCCAATCACAAGCAGGGGGCGGGGATTGTGCTCCTCCAGGCATTCCCGGCCAGGACAAGTACTGTCGGTGAGTAAAGCAGTGATGTGGCGGCCTTTTTTGGGGGCATCAGATTGGCCCAGGGGGGTGGCTGTGTCAGTTTCATTCCGGGACACTGTTTGTCCTGGAACGAAGGTGCCCGGGACACATCTGCAAAATGCGGGACTGTCCCGGGCAATCCGGGACACGTGGTCACCCTACAACCCACACTGGCACAGTTAGTCTAGGGATTGTTACCTCGTAACGGTCTATACCTGATTATACACAATCTGGCAGTATTAATAGATAACCACTATCTGCAAAAGATGACACTAATACCAATGTGATAAAATATAACTGGATTTATATCTTGGTATAAGGATTCAAAGTTAAACACATCACATAACATACATGCAGGTCCCTGCAGCAATAAACTTATTACTCAGCGATAGTGCAGAGTGATCACCCGCCACGTGCAACTATCTTCTTTCCCTATGCGCGATATGGCACAGCAACAAAGTTTTAACCCCCACCCTGGTCAGGCCTGACCCAGACTAAAACTCAGTCCCTTATGAGAACACTTCTTCGCATGCAACTTGAACGGTGGTACACTTAAGGAAACAATATTTGTAATCCAAGGGGTAGTAAATAACAGGGTGGGCCAAGGCAGTCACTAGGCCTAACAAAGTAACAGGGTAATGAAGTGAGCAAGTGCTCGCTCACCACTCCGGACGCGATCCCAGTCCGGGCTTCCACCACTGTGTATCCGCACACAGTGTTTCCAACGGCCAGGTCTCCGGTCCAGCTGACGCCAGCAAACTTGAGCAGGAACAGGTGCCACCCAGGCTCCGCAGTGGGGTGGAAGGCTCTTTGGTCGGTATGCAAGGCCCAGGCTTCAGGCCTTACACAGCAGCAGATCCGCACAGGAGTCCTGTTGCTTGCAGCGCGGTGTCCAAAGAGGCCGAGCCTAGCCTCGCCCTCTTCTTATATAGCCCCACCCATGAGTCTCTGCGGCGGCCCAATGCACCCTGGGTGCCAAACGGGGTTCTGGGTAACGTGGTCTAGGGGCCATAAAGGAGTCCCCGCTACATTATACATTTATATCAGTGGCGGCCCGTCCATAGGGGGCGCACGGGCGCCGCCCCCCTATCCATGCGTCTGGCCCCTAATCTACATGTGGGGCACCGGACGCATGGATTTTAATGGGTTTTTCTTTTGTGAAACACATGATTAGAGCCTGAGGCCCTAATTGGCTTTAAAAAAGGGTGGGCTCGGGAAGCAGAGCACTGTGCCCTGAGCCGGCCCAGTTGTGTGAGAATAGCAAATTAATATTCACTTTTGTCTTCCTGCTTCTCCTCGTGGCCAACCAGGAAGTAGCTCCTGAGTCCCGATTAGCCAGGGAGTCTTAGGACTCCCTGGCCAATCGGGTCTCAGAGTCAGGACCCACTTCCTGCTCAGCCGGGAAGAGAAGCTACGTCTGTTCGACCGGGAGAATAAGCCCTGGCTCTTCCCTCGGCTGAAGCGAGGAGCAGCAGCCCTACCCCTCCTCATCTCCTAAGGTAAGACCGCCTTCCCTTCCATCACCCGTGGGGGGGTGGTGGCCGTGGCGGTGCGAGTGGGGGGGAGGTTTGTTTGCCACCCCCCCCCAAATACTGAGCACCTGCCTCCACTGATTTATATAGCTCTGACATATACCGCAGTGTAGAACAGAGAACGCTGACCCAGTCACAGCAGTCTCTGTATTAGAGGAGCTTACACTCTAATGTCCCCCCACAGTCACACACTATTATTATTATACATTTATGTAGCTCTGACATATACCGCAGTGCTGGAAATACATGTTTTCTCAAATTCCATACAGTAAAACCTTTTGTTGTGAGTATAAATCATTTCAGAAACATGCTTGTAATCCAAAGCACTTGCATATCAAAGCAAATTTCCCCATAAGAAATAATGGAAACTCAAATGATTCATTCCACAACCATTTATTCATAAATCCTTCAGTTTATAGTCCATATAAAAAGATTATAGCAATGTGATAAGCTGTGTAATCATAAAATGTCCATCCACAAATGGAAGCCTCCACAGAGGGATTAGAAGCAAAATCCAGCAGGAGCTACAGAGTATAAAAGAGAAGAGAGGAGCCTCTAAGTGTATCAATATGTTGCTAAATGTTGTACCTTGATTAAATGTAACCAAATTGCTACACTTAGAGCAGGGGTCTTCAAACTACGGCCCTCCAGGTGTTCAGGAACTACAATTCCCATCATGCCTAGTCATGTCTGTGAATGTCAGAGTTTTGCAATGCCTCATGGGATTTGTAGTTCCGCAACAGCTGGAGGGCCGTAGTTTGAGGATCCCTGACTTAGAGGCACCTCTCTTCTCTTTTATACTCAGTTGTGACATGACGTTACTTTTATATCAAGACATCACTTGTATATCAAATCAAAATTTATTTAAAAATTTTCCTTGTCTTGCAAAACGCTCTCAAACCAAGTTACTCTCAAACCAGGGTTTTACTGTACTCACATAGAGCATTGCCAGTGTGACAGAGCTCATGCCTGGTAATAGGTTGCTGAGCACTGCATTGTCAGTGATAGGGTGGAAGCTGGTATATAGGTGACAAAGGATGGTTTTCCCCAATGGGGCTTTGGACAGCAATATAAATGTGATCGAAAAATTGTATGTCGAATAAAAGTATAAAACGTATTTATTCGAAAGTTGTCAAAAGACGCAGTTAAGTTAACATGTAAAACGGTCTGGCCAGATAAATTCCTGCATATTCCAATATTACCATACATGCAAAATGTGAAACAAGATTGCATAACACATGTATGTGGGTGTAAATCCCAGACGCGTTTCGACCATTCAGTGGTCATCTTCAGGGGGATCGTTGACTCTAAGAGACATATAAAATAACTTCAAATATTCGAAAAATATGCTCTGGTCCGCCGACCAGAGCATAGCGGGGAAAGCGGAATATACTTAATATATATAATTCCCATTTAGCACTCTTGCAATACAGCCAAGAGCTAACTTACTCTATCTCTTTATTCAATATATGGTCATTAATTTGGGAACTTGTTGCAGGTGTTGTTTCTCCTGTCCTCTCCTGCCTTCTGGCAGGCATCACCAATGTGGCTTCTTGTAAGCCTAAGGGATCGGGCTCCTTCCCCCTGTGTGTGGAGGGGTGGCGGGCGACTACTAGACCCTCCGGATTGCTCCACGGTTTCCTGACATTCCTGGCAATGCAACTGTCTACTCCATTTTTAAGCGGTAACCATATCGCCATACCATACTTGTACTGTGATGTATGATTATATATTTTTTGAATATTTGAAGTTATTTTATATGTCTCTTAGAGTCAACGATCCCCCTGAAGATGACCACCGAATGGTTGAAACGCGTCAGGAGATTTACACCAACATACATTTGTTATGCAATCTTGTTTCACATTTTGCATGTATGGTAATATTGGAATATGCAGGAATTTATCTGGCCAGACCGTTTTACATGTTTTATTCATTGTAACTTAACTGTGCCTTTTGACAACTTTCAAATAAATATGTTTTATACTTTTATTCGACATACAATTTTTCGATCACATTTATATTGCTGTCCAAAGCCCCATTGGGGAAAACCGTCCTTTATCATATATACCTAGGTTTGCAGCGCTTACATCTCTCCCATGTGTGTTTCCATTTTGCTGGTATATAGGTGTCCTATATCAATTATTATTTTTTACCATGGCTCAAAATACTGATTGGGGAAGCAGGGGTCACAATTAAAGGGTTCATTCACCCTAAAGCCCCATACACACGGTTGGACTTCCATCTGACTTTTTCCGTGTTTTTTTGTCCGAACGGAATTGGCCAGGCACACCCATAGCATACACACCACAGGACTTTTCTGCAAACTTTCCCAAAACTTTTTACAACATCACGTGGTTTTTCTGCTCTTTTCTGCTCTTTACCGCCACCCTTTGGTCAACTTCTGCTATTGTTGGTTGATTTTAACATTATTTATTTTGTCCATCGGACAAACGTCCGATGGTTTTCTGTACAAACGGTCGGACTTTGCTCCATCAGACTTTTGTTGGGCAAAAGTTTGTCCGTTTGCAGACTCAACTTTTGTCCGATGAAAACAAGAAAAAAGCAAAAAAAGTTTGTCCGATGAAGCGTACACACGGTCGGATTGTTGGTCCAACTTGCTCAAAATGAAGTTTGTTGGCCAAAAGTCCGACGGGGCTTTAGGCTCCATGCACACTGGAGCTGATAAACTGCAGTTTATTGGAGTTTGGGCATTTTTTTTTATAAAAGCCCATAAACTCCACTCTATGTTAGCCTATGTGTCCATCCACACATGGAAGTTTTTCATCTTTAATGAGCAGTTGAGTTTATGGGCTTTTTTCTGAGCGCCCAAAAATCGCATTCAAGGTGTCGTTTTTTTACCTCAAAAAGCGCAAAAAAAAGCCAAACGCGATAAACTCTAAAAAATGCTATTAAACGCTCAAAAACGTGGCTCGCCAGCGTTTAGCGTTTTTGATCCATTGGAAAAAAAAAACGCTGAAAAACGCCAACTCTGAAAAACGCTAATAAACGATATTGCAAAAACGTTAAAAAACGTTGAAAGACTCCCTGCAAAGCTACTGGCGTTTTTATAACATTATTTTAGCGACCAGTGTGCATGGAGCTTATAATTAAATAGCCCATGCATTCCAGTATCCCCAGTACAATAAAAATAATTACTTTGATTTGATAAATGAAGCTTGTCACTGCCTGTCACTTCTTCTCCTTGTATGGATACAGGGGGTCCCCGACTTACGAACGCCCGACTTACGAACCACTCCTACTTACGAACCGGGCGGTGCGGTGACCCTCTGCCGTTCTGCGTGGACCATCTGCTGTTCTGCGCATTCGCGCGGCCAGACGGAGCCTCGGAAATGTCCGTAATTGCCGGCGCACGCGCAGAACGGCATTTCGAACGGAACATCGGAAATGTCCGTAATTGTCCGAAAGTCCCTAACGGGTTCGTAACTCGGGGACCCCGTGTATAACACAAGTGAACCAAACCCAAACAAAGTAAAAACAATATTGTTATGGCTGTGATGGTTTCCTGTGATGAAATGTATGATATGGTGGACACAGGAGCTTACACTTGATTCTACAGCTGGGGGGGGGGGGGAATGGTTGAAAATAAGACAGGTCTGATCACATTCTATCTTATGCAAGTAATGAAACTTTACACATTGTAATCTTTTCCTATCATTATAGAACTGTTCCCTACTCCTGAAATACGAACTTCTCCTTACTCCATACAAGAAGGAGATGAGATGACGGTGAGATGTGACACCAGGCTGGATCCACTCAGAGGCGGCACAGAGCTGCACTTTGCCTTCTTCAGAGATGGACGGACTGTGCGGGGATACAATGTATCTGATACATACAGAGTGCCGTCATCTCAGCTGGAGGATTCTGGGAAATATACCTGTGAGGTGAGGACGAGGTCTGACACTGTGAGGAAGAACAGCAACGCATTACCCATTCAGATTCAAGGTGAGCCTGAGATACTGATCTTGAAAGTTCGTTCATTAAAGTGAACCTGTGCTTTACTCATGAAAGGAGAAGGTTTACATAAGACCAGACCCCGCACCCAGGGCTTCTGTTAGAAATCACGGGGCCCCGTACAGCCTACCTGGGAGAAACTGGCTTTCAGCTGCTGCAGAGAGCTGCACAGGGCATCCTTCTGTAACTGCCCCTCCGCCAAACCACACTTATTCTCCCTACTGTTTGGGCCCCCCTGTGTGCCCGGGCCCCCTACAGGAGGACTGGTGGTCCCCCCCTATCAGCGGCCCTGCCCGCACCATCTTATCCTCACCTTTGCTCAGTTGATCAGCGCCTGGACAAATTCTTTAGCACCCAAGGAAAAGTAGCCAAAGTGCCCTTCCAATGAGCTGTGAGCTTCTTCAGCAGTGGGATGAGCTTGGGTTCGGTCTGAATCTATGTTCTGCCCATCCCGGAAGTAAGTTGTCATGAGCAGGGAATTCCCTTACCATGCTGCTGCATGTTTACAAAGGGGTGGGGATGCTCATGAGATCATTGCAATAATTATTAGAAACTGTGCAAATCAATACCCTACACAGCTGCATTCAAAAAAAATCCCAAAAACAAATGAGTATCCAAATACATAAATGACATATGTGGCGCTGTGTAAACTAATTATAAAGTGCACAATCCATACATCATAAATAATTAATGAACAAATATGTCCAATGTGCCTGAAACAATGCCACAGCCGGTCAAGCGACATAATGCCCTATGAGAATGTCTGTGGACAAAACGCGTCAGGGCGGGGCTTATGCTGACTGGTCGGCGTCGTGGTCTTTGCTGTTTGCTAGTGTTTTATGCAAGTACAGACCTTTTAGTTAATAAATTATTCTGGTGGTTTACACTATGAAGATCTTGTGATCTCTTCTTCCTGAGTGATGAGTCATAAGCCTCGTACGCACGGCCGAGAATCTCGTCAGGAAAAAATACGTCGTTTTTCCTGACGAGATTCTTGACAAGAATCTTGTCCCGGCCGAGTGTGCACACGCTCGATTCAAAAGAACCGCCGTCCTTTTGAATGGAGCGAAAGCGGTGACGTTATCGACTACGACGAGCGTGCGCTCGTCACATTCGATGCCGCCGCCGCCATCTTGCTACACCCTACCTATGCCTAGGAAGCTACCGCGCATGCGTCAAAGTCATTTCGAGCATGCGCGGGTTTCCACGGCGACAGGTAAGCGTACACACTCTCGGGTTTCTCATCGGGAAACAGGCCGACGAGAATCTCGACGAGAAAATAGAGAGCAGGTTCTCTATTTTTCTCGTCGAGATTCTGGCCAGTTTTCTTGACGAGAAACCTGAAAGCCTCGTACACACGGCCGTTTTTTTTTTGCCAAGAAAGCTCTCCCGGCAGTTTTCTTGTCGTTTTTTGACAAGAAAACCAGCCGTGTGTACGAGGCTTTATTCTCTGCTGGTGAGCTCCAAGGTTCCCTTTTATTCATCTGCATGTCAGATCCTTTCTGAGTGGTGTGACTTGAATGTGGCAGGGTTAACCCATGAAGTACCACATGCTCTGTAGACCTCCTATGATTTGGGGTCTTCATTTTTGGTAGGAGGTTGACACTTACTTATGAATTTAAAGAAAAAAGCAAAAAGCAATAAAGGGGCGGGACTTTAAACAGAGGTTAAAAGGACCATGAACAAGAATGGGTATAGGAACCCATTCTTGTCCATGGTCCTTTTTTACCTCTGTTTACATACTTATTTACATTACTCCTGTTACAGACAATTGGCTTGCTCCTGATGAGCGGCGCTGAGGCTGCGAAACGCGTCGAGCCACTAGAAGCCTTCTCTTCTCAACCAACATACAGATTTTACAATATTACCTATACCCAATGTTTGTATCAGGGAGACCATAGGTCTTGCAGGTGCTACTCTTTTTTATGCTTTTACCCCATTTATTTTGATGAACTATGGAATTTATTTTGATCTACCTTGGAACAATTTGGTTACTAGTTTTACTCAACATTAACTATGATACAACTATGTCTGTGAAATCATTTCTACATGTTTGTTCCCATTGTGATATGATGTACTGTAAACCTTGTGACAATGTCTATACCTGCTCACGCTGCTAAATGTAATAAATTTCCTATGTTTTACCTATTTACTCTCAGCATACACGTGCTTCATTTAAAGTCCCGCCCCTTTATTGCTTTTTGCTTTTTTCTTTAAATGACTAGGGATGGAAACACATGGCATTACCAATCCATGTGTTTCATTTAAAGTCCCCTGGGATGGAAACAATTGGCCCTACCAGGCCTTGCTTTTCCTTCAAAGTCCCAGACCAGCGCCCTCCCCCCCTTCAATGTACTTACTTATGAATGGTGGTATAACTCACTGAGAGCACATAAATTGCTCTTGTTTTTGGACACTTTATGGGGGATTCATATTTTAAAATAAGGACTCACAATTGATTTCAAGACACAATGAATATGTGCAAGTATCGATTTAACAAGCACAGTGGACATATTTGCGCATTAGATCATTGCCCTAATATGGCCATCTGACCATATTAGGCCAATGTCAACGACCTAGTATGGCTACATACAATGACATTGACCTAATATGGTCATGTGGTTATACTAAGTCAATGATGTCATGAGCACCCCTGTCCCTTTGTGAACATGCAGCTCTGGGGGCAGGGAATCCTCTGTTTAAGGCTAATTGGCCTGGCACTGACAGCTTCCTTTTTGGCTCAAACCCAACCTCATCCTTATTCAGCAGCATAGGCTGCAGGTCTTGCCTTTTTTGCACCTCCCTCCTGCTAAAATGCTCAAGGTAGCTGCCACATCTACCTATTTATTGGCCTGGCCTGGCCTTGCCTTTGCTCCTCTGTTGGTCCATTTGTCATCAGATGTGAGAAGAAGACCTTTGAACTCTCTGAGTCAAAGTTAACCCAGGACTGAGGACTCTTCTCAATCACATATTATGTGTATTCCCCATACAGAATGTTTTTTTTTCTGGGTTGCCTTATCAGTTTTTAATTTTTCCAATTAGGAACATAGACTGGATAGGGCTGGTCTTCACTTAGCTGCTAAAACGGATTAACGAATCACACATTCTTTTATACTTATTTAATTGTTGAAATGTGTTCTAGAGCTGTTCACATCACCAGAAATCACAGTTGGTCCGTCACTCCTTGTGGAAGAGGGCAAGCAGGTGACATTGGCCTGTGTGACTAAAGGAAGCACCAACCTCTTGTATACATTTTTTAAAGACTCTCAAAGTGTCCAAAGTGCTGATAGGAAGACCAGCTATGTGATTGGTAAAGCCGGAGAAGAGAACTCAGGAAGCTATCAGTGTTCTGTACAATCCCGGGATGGAAAAGTTGTGAAAAACAGCACCAATGTCCACATCCTCGTACAAAGTGAGTGCAAGCTGTTATCTTACGTTCCTTGTTTAACACTGTGTATGAAATAATTCAGCCATAAAACCAATGGAAATAATTTTGGAACAATGCAAAAAACAACCAAATTTAGCACCAGAAAAGGGAGATTGAGACCCGTCCCTGCCTAAACGCATACCAGAATACCTCCATCCCTAAATAATATGTAAAAATGCAGGAAGGTAGTGGAGTTGGGACTTTAATTGAGGTATAAGGGTATAATAAATAAATATAATAAAGGGTATAATCATCATTAATTTAATAACACATGATTAATTGGGGAACATGATTAATGACATACAAACATAGTAATAAATAAATCAATGAATAATAAATATGTAGGTAATAACAACATGATCAACACGTATGTATCTGATAAATGATAAAAAATGATATGGGCTGATGTAGGGCATCCGAGGATGTAAACTCTACGCGTTTCATGGTCGCCTACCACTCATCAGGAGGCCTTTCCCCAATTAAGGTCTCAGTACACGGGCTGTCTGTCAAGGTATAATATTGCTACATTTTTTTATTCCCTTTTTCTTTTCTTTTTCTCACTACATTGGGTTTGTCTATGGGGACTAGTGGATCCCCAGAAACTACCACAACAAACTTTTCTATTTATCTCATTCTAGATTACTTTCATGCATCCAAACTCCTGATGAGTGGTAGGCGACCATGAAACGCGTAGAGTTTACATCCTCGGATGCTCTACATCATCCCATATCATTTTTTATCATTTATCAATTACATACGTGTTGATCATGTTGTTATTACCTACATATTTATTATTCATTGATTTATTTATTACTATGTTTGTATGTCATTAATCATGTTCCCCGATTAATCATGTGTTATTAAATTAATGATGATTACGAATTGTTCCTTTGTGATTACATCTCTGTATCATAAATGTATTGTGATTACTGGTTTACTTATACCGTATCATGTCAATTTAGAGGGAACCATGACATCCAAGTTATTTATCTTTTTCCATTTATTATACCCTTATACCTCAATTAAAGTCCCAACTCCACTACCTTCCTGCATTTTTACAAATTTAGCACCAGTTCTTAAAATATTAAACTTTCCTGCAAAATAACACATAGCAGTCATCTTTCCACAACCAACACAATAATTCGGTGTCTTATTTTGTATAATTTTTTAATTGTTTTCCTGCTTTTCCAGGTCCAATTTCAGGTGTCAGTATCACCGTAGATAAAGGCGATTTTGTATATGGAGAATCTTTGACATTGAATTGCTCAATAGAGAAAGGAACATCCCCCGTTTTCCTGTGGTTGCACAATGAGACGATGGTAGACCAGGACTCTAAATTCTACCAACTACTTGACAATGGGACAATTCTATACATTCAATCCCTCCAAAGTCATCACGCAGGGACCTATAGCTGTGAAGTCGGCAACAAGTTATCAGCCAGTAAGCCCTCCTTTGTTGTGGAGGCACTTCAGATCATCCAAATTACAGAAAGACCTCCACCTGGTGAGTCCACATTCCCAAAGTCCATGTTGTTTGTGTAGTCCAGGTAATATAGGAGGTTAGGCTGGCCATACATCATCATCTGGCAGAGGAGTTCTGTCCTCCTCTTTGCTGCCGACTGCAGAGACATGGTGGAAGCAAGGATGAAGGGGGGTGGCGCAAAAGGCAAAAATTTCCACAATAAAATCGCGCCGACCATACGCACATTTGCGGCCTCGGCTTTAGGGGGTTATACTGGGATGATATGCAGCTGCAGGCATCATCCCGGTACCATTTATTAGAGCGGGCGGTTGGTTTTCCAGGGATAACAACTGGTGTGGCTAAAAGCCACTCGGGTGTTATACCGGAGGAGCGGGAGGGGACATCCCCCCCTCTCGCTGCCTTCCGCCGCTCTTACCGGGCCTTCCGTCCCACTGCCACTTCCGGCGACTAGAGTGAGACTGGAACAAAGCCGGAAATGGCTTTGTTCCAGTCTTCTCTCTGAAAAACACGCAAGCGACGTCACAACGTCACTTCCGGTTTACTCGACTGCCAATGGCGCCGGTTTAAAAAAAAAACTACAGTATTCAGAATCGCCGTTTTTGGCAATATGAATACTTTGAAGTGTAAAGAAGGAATTTGGGGTCTTTTAGACCCCTGATCCCTCCATAAAGAGTACCTGTCACCACCTATAACTGTCACAAGGGTGTTTACATTCCTTGTGACAGCAATAAAAGTGATCAAAATATATATATAAAAAAAAAACAATTTCCAAAAATAAAAATAAATAAAATAAATAAGAAAAAAATAAATGAAAATTAAAATTCCCCCTGTCCCCGCGATTTCGCGCAGCAAAGAAAACGCATACGTGAGTCGCGCCTCCATATATAAACAGTGTTCTAATCACACATGTGAGGTATTTCCACGATCGTCAGAGAGAGAGCAATAATTCTACCACTAGACCTCTTCTGTAATTCTAACCTGGTAACTGTCATTTTTTTTTAAAGCGTCGCCTATGGAGTTTTTTAGGTACCGTAGTTTGTCGCCATTCAACGAGTGTGCGCAATTTCAAAGCGTGACATGTTAGGTATCTATTAAACTCAGCGTAACATCATCTTTCACATTCTACCAAAAAATTGGGCTAACTTTACTGTTTCGTTTTTTTTAATTCATGAAAGTGTATTTTTCTTCAGAATATTGCGTTTGAAAGACCGCTGCACAAATACTGTGTGACATAAAATATTGCAACGATCGCCATTTTATTCCCTAGGATCTCTGCTAAAAAAATATATATATATATAATGTTTGGGTGTTTTAAGTAATTTTCTAGCGAAAAATACGGATTTTAACTTGTAAGCAACAAATATCAGAAATAGGCTAATGCCGTGTACACACGATCGATTTTCTCGACGGTGAAAATACCATGGAGAAAATAGGCGGGAAAAACGAGGAACGGCTTGTTCCCCTACACACGGCCGTTTTTCCCTACATTTTTTCTCTTGGTCGAGAAAAACGACCGTGTGTAGGCTCCCCGGCAGTGTTTCCCTATGGGAAACTGCAGCGGAAAAAAATGCCGTGAATCACGACGAGAAAAATTAGAGCATGTTCTAATTTTTCTCGTCGTGATTCATGCCGTTTTTCTCGTCGGGAAAAATGATGGAAAGCCCACACACAGTCGTTTTTCTCGTCAAAGAGAAAAAATGTCATTTTTCCCGACGAGAAAAATGGTCGTGTGTACGCGGCATCAGGCATGAAAGGGTTAAAAAATGTTGTAAAACAGATATTTAGATAAAAAAAAATCCAGGCCACACTGGTAACAATTATATCTGATACCCGAATATGTTCAGTTGTGGAGGAGTAAGAAAGTGTTCTCCAAATTTTATTTAGAGGTGTAAAAAAAGTGAGTTACTCATCTTCTGTCTGTGGGTACATTTTAAATTACGGTTTTGCAAAGATCATTGACGTTGTGTGATTTATCATTCACATATTGATACTAACTTCTTTCCCAGGAAGCAATGTCCTATGGCCGGTACTCGGAGTTTTATTGTTGATGGTGTTGCTTGCCATCATCTTACTGGTTGTAAAGAGAAGAAAATTATCTTCTTTATTCCCTTCATTAAATTGCCAACAAAATCAGCAAAATTCAGGTAATCTTGGCCCTGCACTAATTTGATCTTTAAATATTTATAGAAATTGTGCAAAAAATTATAACATTTCTTAAATAAATGGTGAGTTCCAATAGGATTACTTGTATTAAATGAGCGATAGGTACAAGTGAGCATTGTGGATGAATTGGAATGTGACTTTAACCCGATATTCCCTGATGTGAAATAGACAGATTAGTAAAGTTCATGTACACAACTGATAAAATATGGATGCCGGTATTTCCTGTACCACTTCCCGGATATTTTCAATCAGTGGCGGAACTAACAGGGTCGCAAAGGTCGCACTTGTGACTGGGTCCTGGTGTTCCGCCACCATGGGGGGCCCTGAAGACGTCTGCGGGACCGTAAGGCTTGGTACACACTGCTACGACTTGCTTTCGATTTCCTTGGGACCTCTTTGCACTTGCTTGCATTTTCCTTGTGACTTGCTTGTGACTTTTTTCTGATTTAACTTTAGTGTCTAGAAGAAGGGGCCTAGGACCATAAAAAAGGCCCCAGGACCAGAGGAAGGCCCCAGGACCAGAGGGAGGCCCCAGGACCAGAGGAAGGGTCACAGGATTAGAGGAAGGGGCGTAGTATTAGAGGATTAGAGGAAGGAACCCAGGACCAGAAGAAGGGGCCTAGAACCAGAGGAAAGGGCATAGGACCAGAGGAAAGGGCATAGGACCAGAGGAAAGGGCATAGGGCCAGAGGAAAGGGCATAGGGCCAGAGGAAATGGCATAGGACTAGAGGAAATGGCATAGGACCAGAGGAAATGGCATAGGACCAGAGGAAATGGCATAGGACCAGAGGAAATGGCATAGGACCAGAGGAAAGGGCCCAGGACCAGAGGAGGGTGCCTAGGACCAAAGGAAGGATCCTTGGAGCAGAGGAATAGGCCCAGGGCCAGAGGAAGGGGCCTATGACCAGAGGAAAGGGCTCAGGATCAGAGGAAGGGCCCAGGACCAGAGAAAAGGGCCCAGGATTAGAGGAAGGGGCCCAGGATTAGAGGAAGGGGCCTAGGATCAGAAGAAAAGGCCCTGGACCAGAGGAAGGGGCCTAGGACCAGAGGAAAGAGCCCAGGGCCAGAGGGAGGGGCCTATGATCAGGGGAAAGGGTCTACGACCAGAGGAAGGGGCCTAGGACCATAGGAAAGGACCTAGGATCAGAGAAAAGGGCCCAGGATCAAAGGAAGGGACCTAGCACCAGAGTAGGGAGCCCAGGATCAGGGGAAAGGGCCCAGGACAAGAGGAAAGGGCCCAGGACCAGAGGAAAGGGTCCAGGATTAGAGGAAAGGGCCCAGGAATAGAGGAAGGGGCCTAGGATTAGAGGAAGGGGCCTAGGATCAGAAGAAAAGGCCCTGGACCAGAGGAAGGGGCCTAGGACCAGAGGAAAGGGCCCAGGGCCAGAGGGAGGGGCCTATGACCAGGGGAAAGGGTCTACAACCAGAGAAAGGGGCCTACGACCATAGGAAAGGGCCTAGGATCAGAGAAAAGGGCCTAGGACCAGAGGAAAGGCCTCAGGACCAGAGGAAAGGGCCCCAGGACCAGAGGAAGGGGCCTGGGATCAGAGAAAAGAGGCCTGGGACGAAATCAATTCACACAGAATGGATGTACATTCAGTTTCACAGGATGATTAGCTCTGCAAATCTTTCATAAATACACCCCTGTAGTGTTTTTGTAGAAGTCTATACCTCAGACGAGGAAGAGGGGCATTTGAGGAAAGGGACAAAAGAACTTAGTTCCTATATAGGAACATAGTTG
The DNA here is from genome assembly GCA_029206835.1 of Rana muscosa. NCBI lineage: Eukaryota > Metazoa > Chordata > Amphibia > Anura > Ranidae > Rana > Rana muscosa. Next base: position 57,630,762 of record CM055126.1, on the reverse strand, counting down.
CCAACATTGCAAAAAAAACATCTGGGACACTTTTTTTGTATTGAGGCGGAGCCTTGCTATAATCAGGGGGCGGGGCATTCGTTTGTAGGCGTGTCATGCCGGAGTGAAAAATGCGGCGCGCGAAGCGCGCCGCGACGACAAATGGGCGTGGTTTACGCGCGCTAGTGGGTGTGGTTTAAATGGGCGTGGTTCAAAGGGGTGTGGCTAGAGTCCGAGGTGAGAGAAAGAGAGAGAAAGAAATAGAAAGAAAGAAGCCAGATCCTACACCACAATAGTAATGTGTAACAAAATTGGCAGATAAGGATACTCCAAAACACCTGTTGGCGCTTCAATCATCCCGGCACCATGGTTGCTATGGTGTCAGGATGATTGAAGTGCATTATTTCTATTTTTACATTGTAATATAAAATGAAATCATTCAACTCACCATAATGCCGAATCAGTGGAAGCCCTGAGCGTGTTACCTGCCACGTCGCCTGCCACCAGATGGCCTCCCCAGCAGTCCGTCCTTGCATCAGGTGCCTCCCCAGCAGTCCGTCCTTGCATCAGGTGCCTCCCCAGCAGTCCGTCCTTGCATCAGGTGCCTCCCCAGCAGAGCCCCCTCCACACTTGTGGACAAGGGTCCAAAAATCATGATTGTCCCGGGAAATTCGGGACTGTTTGGCAACTATGCACTACACTGATTACCCCGCCACCCACTACACTGATTACCCCGCCACCCACTACACTGAATACCCCGCCACCCACTACACTGATTACCCCGCCACCCACTACACTGATTACCCCGCTACTCACTACACTACACTGATTACCCTGCCACCCACTACACTACACAGATTACCCTGCCACCCACTACACTGATTATCCCACCACCCACTACACTACACAGATTACCCTGCCACCCACTACACTGATTACCCCACCACCCACTACACTACACAGATTACCCTGCCACCCACTACACTAATTACCCCGCCACCCACTACACTACACTGATTACCCCGCCACCCACTACACTAATTACCCCGCCACCCACTACACTGATTACCCCGCCACCCACTACACTACACTGTGATTACCCCACCACCCACTACACTAATTACCCCACCACCCACTACACTAATTACCCCGCCACCCACTACACTAATTACCCCGCCACCCACTACACTAATTACCCCGCCACCCACTACACTAATTACCCCGCCACCCACTACACTACACTGATTACCCCGCCACCTACTACACTGATTACCCCGCCACCCACTACACTGATTACCCCGCCACCCACTACACTGATTACCCCGCCACCCACTACACTAATTACCCCGCCACCCACTACACTAATTACCCCGCCACCCACTACAATACACTGATTACCCCGCCACCCACTACACTGATTACCCCGCCACCCACTACACTACACTGTGATTACCCCACCACCCACTACACTGTGATTACCCCGCCACCCACTACACTAATTACCCCGCCACCCACTACACTAATTACCCCGCCACCCACTACACTAATTACCCCGCCACCCACTACACTAATTACCCCGCCACCTACTACACTGATTACCCCGCCACCTACTACACTGATTACCCCGCCACCCACTACACTGATTACCCCGCCACCCACTACACTAATTACCCCGCCACCCACTACACTGATTACCCCGCCACCCACTACACTGATTACCCCACCACCCACTACACTGATTACCCCGCCACCCACTACACTGATTACCCCGCCACCCACTACACTACACTGTGATTACCCCGCCACCCACTACACTACACTGTGATTACCCCACCACCCACTACACTACACTGTGATTACCCCACCACCCACTACACTAAATTACCCCGCCACCCACTACACTACACTAATTACCCCACCACCCACTACACTACAATTACCCCACCACCCACTACACTACAGTGCAATAGTACGGTACCTGCGGTGCGTGAGGATGTGCTGGTGGTCCGAGGGGTCTGCCAAATGGAGTGAGCCAGGACCATCACAGTGTCCCCAGCCAGCGGTGCCCCGGTCCTTCCATCAGTGTCCCCACTCGTCGGACACACGGGGGCGGGGCGGAGGGTTGTTGGCAGCGGCGGCGCCGGGTGCTGATAGGCGTCAGTGTCCCCAGCCAGTGGAGCCCCGGTCCTTACATCCGTGTCCCCGCTCCTTGTCGGACACACGGGGGCTGGGCAGAGGGTCGTTAGCGGCGGCGGCGGGTGAAGCATGCTGCTTCCTTGTGCCTCTCCTTGCATTCAGTGGAGAGCGGGGAGGAGTCGCCAATCCGAAGCCGATTGGCTGCCCCAGGCTCTGCACTGAACACAAGGGGAAAACGTAAACAAATATGGTGGCGGCAGCGGCCATTTTTGTGTAGCCGCTGCCGTTTTTAGCTAAAGCATTCCCGAATTTACCGGGACAAAACGGGAGAAAAAGAACTGGGCTTGTCCCGAATCGGGACAAGCCCAATTCGGGACAAGGGTCCAAAAATCGTGCTTGTCCCGGGAAATTCGGGACTGTTGGTAACTATGTAGGAACAGTCTCTCTATGTCAGAAACAGTTGGGAGGCATGGCGCTGCACTCATTTTTTAATAATTTGTGAAAGTGTGTATTACATTGGAGACCTGGCAAGCTTAGATTGGAGTAATAACACTATAGGCACAGAAGCTGCAGTATTCTAAGAAACAAATAGTTGACAACAAAGTTAAAAATAATACAAATTTGACAAAAAAGTCTGCCTCATCTAAAACAAAAATAAAAAAATAAAATACACTTTGGGGTCTATGTAAACAAAACAAAACAAAAAAAAAATTGTTCGGATGTGAAATACATCTGCATTATACTTAGAACAAAAATGGTTATATTTTCTCTAATATACTGTATGTATTTCCTATATTGTCAGCTCCACCTAGTGACCATTATGCATTTTTTCCTGATTGTGGTGTTTATTGGAAAAAAAAACACATTATGGCCACTAGGTGGTGCTGACGATATAGGAACTACATATATTAGAGAAAATACAGCGATCTTCATTATAAATGTGCAGATGTTTGTCACATCCTCACAAGGAACATTTTTTATAAATTGTTACTTTCAAGATATTAAGGAATATTCTGTCTTTATCATGTCTGCTTTCCCATTCTGGGGTCATTACTATCGGTTTGGTGATGTCACAGTCTCATTGTGGTTAGTTGGGTATTTTGGTTTTCGAAGTACTACTCCTTAGCTTTGTGAAAATGAGAAACGTATTTCCATTAAATTTTTGTTGAAAAGTTTATAAATAATTATACAAAGATTTTTATTTTATTTTTATGTTACCTAACGATGAAATGTGTTTTGTTCCAGAATCCACCTTTGATAAAGATCGCCCTCGGTGAGTACTCACTTTATCTGTTTTCTTTTTCATACATCACGGGACACAGAGCGACTTAGTCATTACTAATGGGATTATATAGATTACCTTCAGGTGCTGGCACTGGCAACTTCCAAACCGGAAGTACCCTCCCCTATATAAGCCCCTCCCATCCGGGAGCACCTCAGTTTTTTGCCAGTGTCTAAGGTGTTGGCCAAAGAGTAACATGTGTTTTCACTGGGCTTGCGTACAGGTTCTTTTATGGGCCTCAGTAAGCTGTTCCGGATCCGACCAAAAAAGCTTAATAGCTAAACGGTCGGTACCCGGGCCTTGCAACAGAAGAGCAAGGTTTTGCCTGTAATGCCTCTCTTAGGAGGGCTGGACCCTGGGATCCAGAGCTCTGGTCATACCCACGACCAAGATGTTTTCTGTGCAGGGTGCTATACAGGTCCAGGGGAGTGGAATCCTTGGGAACCCGGTCCCTGAAGGTTTAATTACAATGCCTGCCGTGATAGGTGAAGTTTGGGCTTCTGTGGACCAAACAGAGTCCTGCGGCGGGGAAGAGGTAAGTGGGGGCCCCCAGGAACTTGGTTCTATTGGGGGACCCTCAAGCCTAATTTGTCTTTCTGTCTGTTACCTAACGGTATTCCCGCTAAATATCTGTGCATGCCTGTAACTACTGGAAAATGTAAAATTTTAATAGTAGTCAAGAAAAAAATAAAAAAAAAAGGGAGACCGCGGTACCTGTGTTAAACCACTAGAGGCCGCTGTGGTCCATTTTTTCTTGTCATGTGGATCTTTGTCTTTTCAAGTCAAAAGATCCAGGCAGTTGGTAAGTTCTCTGTGGGAATCCACTTCCTCTGCCCTGTTGCTGCACTCATCCACCGCACAGGCCCTCCGGCAAAAAGGGCCCTGGCTCCTAGTCCCTGCTTATTTTTTCAAAAAAAAGCGCCGAAGGCGCACGGGCGCGCGCGCGTGCACGCGCCTCCTATGAAAGAGATGAGCGAAAAAAAGGGGCGGGGCTGGTGGATGACGCTCAATGCGAGCCGCGGCGCTTCTGCGCATGTGCAGGCGTCCCAGCATGGATAAAAGACACAGTACAAGTGTCAGCTGGATGCAAACAGAGCTAGCAACAAAACGGTGGCACACAGAGGCGGTTGATGCAGGCATCCCCATAGAAAGGCACTTTAGTGGACACCAACTGGTATATAGCAGCAACTGTGTTAGACTATTCCCAGTAAAAGTGGTGTATGACGACGGGAATACCTCAGCTTTGTGCTTAAAGGATATGTCGTCCAGACGCTCTGGAAATAAATCTTCCAAGAAGCAAAATGGGTCTCCATCGGGCTCTGAGGATTTTGGGCATGCTTGTACTGCACAAATCTCCCCTGAAATTTCAGAGGTTAGTAGCCGTAGGAACCCCGCAGGAGTACCTGGTGCTGTGGCTGGCCCCAGTCCACCTGCTCCTGTATATATAACAGAGGAGGTTTTTTCCTCAACTCTGGGAGGATTGGAAGAGAGATTAACAGCATTGATCGCTGCTTCCCTGTCACAGGGAAAGCGCGTCCGATCTCCGTCTCCTCCTTCAGAGTGCCTGTTAGTGGAAGAACAGCCCCACACAGAGATCGACCTACCTGAAGAGGATCAGGATGAGGTTGATTCGGTTATAGAGGAATCAACAGTGGAAGAACCTTTCTCAGCATCTCAGGCTGAAAGATTATGGGTTCAGTCTCTGACTAACATGGTCCGATCAGCATTTAAAATGCCTCTTGCGGAGCCATCAACCACTACTGTCTCCTCGCTGGGGTCGCTAAAAGCTCCCCAGACTGTCTGTTCCTTCCCAATCCACCCCTTATTGGAAGGGCTTATTTTCCAGGATTGGGAGCATCCTGATAAAATATTTACTCCCCCCAAGAGATTTCCGGTGATCTATCCCATGGAGGATAAGTTCATACAAAAAATGGAAGGTGCACACAGTGGATGCAGCCATCTGTTTTGTGAATAAATCACTGACATGTCCAGTAGATAATGTTCCAATGTTCAAAGACCCAATAGATAAGAAATTGGAGTCTTTACTAAAATCTGCTTTCTCTACAGCAAGCATGGTGACACAACCTGCAGTAGCAGCTATTGGGGTCTGCCAAGCAGTAAAGGATCAGTTGAAACAAGTCTTAAGGGACTTACCAGATCAGCAGGCTCTTGCCCTAGCTGACCTACCCAGAGCCTTATGTTTTGCGGTGGACGCCATAAAGGATACAATCCAACAGGCCTCCCGCTTTACGCTGTCTGTAGTACATATGCGTAGGCTTTTGTGGCTCAAAAACTGGTCTGCTGAGGCTCCCTGTAAGAAATTGCTGATTAGCTTCCCATTTCATGGAGAACGCTTATTTGGGGAAGATCTGGACAAGTATATCCAGAAAATTTCTGCCGGTAAAAGTTCACTCTTACCGGTTAAGAACAAGAGTAGAAGTCCTTCTTTTAAGAGGCCTACTTCTCCAGTCCCTGGCACATCGGCTGTGAAACAGTTCCGACGGCCTCCGCGGTCAAATTCAGGGGGCAGAAATCAGGGACAATCACAGGGTAACAAAAAACCTTGGGTCAAGAGAGGTACAAAACCTCCCCCTAAGTCATGAAGGGTTGCCCCCACTCAATCGGGTGGGGGGAAGACTTCAGTTGTTCACAGAGACCTGGCGGGACACCATCAGAGACAGATGGGTGCTCTCCGCAGTAAGTCTGGGATACAAGCTGGAGTTAAAAGACACTCCTCCTGCCCAATTTATGAGGTCAAACGTGCCAAGCGATCCCCAGAAGAGAGGATCCCTCCTTCTGGCACTAGAACAACTATTGCTCCAAGGTGTAATCATGAAGGTTCCCCTGGAAGAAAGTGGGTTCGGGTTTTACTCGAACCTTTTCACAGTCCCCAAACCAAATGGGGACGTGAGGCCCATATTAAATCTAAAAGGGCTAAACAAGTTCCTAAATATCAGGACTTTTCGGATGGCGTCGATCCGATCGGTGGACACCGCCCTACAAGGGCAGGAATGGTTAGCCTCGATCGACATAAAGGATGCTTATCTGCATATTCCCATCTTTCCGGCCCACCAGAAATTTCTACGCTTTGCAGTAGAAGGGCGCCATTTTCAGTTCAGAGCCTTACCTTTCGGTCTGGCCACAGCACCACGAGTGTTCACAAAAATTCTGGCCCCACTATTGGCCAATCTAAGAACACGGGGTGTAACGATAATGGCATATTTAGACGACCTGCTACTAATAGACCACTCAGTGGAAAAACTGGAAGTAGCTATTCACGAGACAATCAAGTATCTGGAATATCACGGTTGGATTATCAACCGAGACAAGTCAGCTCTAAGACCAGTCAAAAGTCTGGAATACTTGGGGCTAAGGCTGGATTCAAATCAGAGAAAGATTTTCTTACCTCCAGAGAAGGTGTCGTCTTTGAAAGATTTGACCCACTTAGTGGGTACAAAAAGAAAACCATCCATACGCCTGTGCATGAGGCTGCTGGGAAAAATGGTGGCTTCATTCGAAGCAGTACCCTACGGTCAATTCCATTCAAGGAACTTGCAGAGGGCCATACTGTCAGCCTGGAACAAAAAAGTTCAGGCTTTAGACTTACCAATGTCCCTGTCCCCTTCCGTTCGCAAGAGCCTCCATTGGTGGTTGGTGCCCCAGAATCTGGAGAAAGGGAAACCCTTCAGTCCGGTTTCTTGGAAGGTGGTCACTACAGATGCCAGCCTCATAGGCTGGGGGGCAGTACTGGAGCAGTGGTCTCTACAGGGCAAGTGGTCAGAAGCAGAGAAGGCCCTGCCCATCAATCTCTTAGAGATACGAGCAGCCCGGTATGCCCTAGTAGCATGGACATCCAAACTCCAAGGGTCCCCTGTCAGAATTCAATCAGACAATGCCACAGCAGTGGCATAGATCAATCACCAGGGTGGCACCAGGAGTCGTGCAGCCCAGAGGGAAGCGAATTGCATCCTGAAATGGGCAGAAAGATATGTCCCAGACATATCCGCGGTTTTCATCCCAGGAGTGGAGAATTGGAAGGCGGACTTTCTAAGTCGCCAGCAATTATTCCCGGGGGAATGGTCTCTTCACCCCGAGGTTTTCCAGGCAATATGCCAGCGGTGGGGAACACCGGATGTAGATCTGCTAGCATCCAGATTCAACGCAAAGGTGGACAGATTTGTGTCTCGCACAAGGGATCCCCTAGCTTGCGGCTCGGATGCCCTAGTGTTCCCTTGGGATCAGTTCAAGCTGATATATGCATTCCCACCGCCACAATTGTTACCGCGATTAATCCGCAGAATCCGGGTAGAAAAGAAACCGGTGATTCTGGTGGCTCCAGCGTGGCCCCGAAGAGCATGGTACGCGGAGATCGTAAAGATGTCAGTGGGGAGTCCTTGGACCCTCCCACATCGTCCGGACCTGCTTTCGCAGGGACCGATATACCACCCTTCCTTACCAGCCCTAGGTTTGACGGCCTGGCTATTGAAGCCCACATTCTAAAAAAGAGAGGTCTCTCTAATCCGGTGGTATCTACCATGATCAATGCCAGGAAGCCGGTATCCAGGCAGATCTATTATAGGATCTGGAAGGCGTACATCGCGTGGTGTGAGGCCAAGAAATGGCATCCGCGTAAGTACGTAATAGGTAGGATTCTGGACTTCCTACAGTGGGCTGTGGATAGGAAGCTTGCCTTGAGTACTATCAAGGGTCAGATTTCGGCCTTGTCAATATTTTTTCAAAGGCCCTTGGCTTTGCATTCATTAGTCAAAGCTTTCATACAAGGAGTGATGCGTATTAGCCCTCCGGTTAGTATTCCCATATGTCCATGGGACTTAAACCTGGTTCTGTCGGTTCTACAGAAACAACCATTTGAACCATTGCAGCACATTTCCTTGGTTTGTCTCACCAGGAAATTGATTTTTTTTAGTAGCCATTTGTTCGGCTAAAAGAGTATCGGAATTAGCCGCCATGTCTTGTAAGGAGCCATATCTGGTTGTCCATAAGGACAGAGTAGTATTACGTCCTCACCCAGCCTTTCTTCCTAAGGTGGTATCGAGGTTTCATTTGAACCAAGATGTGGTTCTTTCTTCTTTTTTTCCCAAACCTACCTCGGTAGAGGAAAAGTTATTGCATTCTTTGGATGTAGTAAGAGCAGTTAAAGCTTATCTAAAAGCCACTGCTCAGATTCGTAGAACGGATACTTTGTTTGTTCTGCCGGAAGGCCCCAGAAAGGGTCAGGCAGCATCAAAATCTACTTTAGCCAAGTGGATTCGACAGGTCATAATACAAGCCTATGGCTTGAAAAGGAGACTGCCTCCGTTCAAAGTTAGGGCGCACTCCACAAGAGCAGTTGGAACTTCATGGGCAGTGCATCACCAGGCCTCCCTGGCTCAAATCTGTAAGGCCGCAACATGGTCTTCAGTACACACGTTTACTAGGTTCTACCAGGTGGACGTTAGAAGTCAGGAGGATGTCGCCTTTGGGCGCAGTGTGTTGCAGGCCGCAAAAGATCCTCATGCCTGATGGCGCCCAGCTTATGTATAGTGTATCCCCCCCCCTCATTTGGCTTTGCTTTGGGACGTCCCATTAGTAATGACTAAGTCGCTCTGTGTCCCGTGATGTACGAAAAAGAAAAAGGGATTTTTGTAACAGCTTACCTGTAAAATCCTTTTCTTGGAGTACATCACGGGACACAGAGCTCCCACCCCTCTTTTAGGGACACTTATTGCTTTGCTACAAAACTGAGGTGCTCCCGGATGGGAGGGGCTTATATAGGGGAGGGTACTTCCGGTTTGGAAGTTGCCAGTGCCAGCACCTGAAGGTAATCTATATAATCCCATTAGTAATGACTAAGTCGCTCTGTGTCCCGTGATGTACTCCAAGAAAAGGATTTTACAGGTAAGCTGTTACAAAAATCCCTTTTTTTGAAGTTCTTATATAACAGTACATACAGTCTATCTACCCCACGGGATGTAGGATTTGGGTTAGTTTACCTTTTCCCAAAATACCTCCACCATTGAGGGAGACAAAGGGATGGTGGACTACAGGTCCCAGCATCCACTGAGGGAGATAAAAGGGGTAGCAGGCTGCAGATCCCAGCATGCGCTGAGGGAGAAAAATTAGGTGGCGGACAACAGATCCAAGCATGCATTGAGGGAGACAGAAAATGGCAGACTACAGATCACAGCATACATTGAGGGATATAAAGGGCATGGGGGTCTACAGGTCCCAGCATGCTTTGGGGAGATAAAGGGGATGGTGACTACGCATCCCAGCATACCTTGAGAGAAAAATGGCAATGGCAGACTACAGATCCCAGCATGCACTAGGGAGACAAAGGAGATGGCGGACTACAGATCCCAGCATGCATTGGGGAAATAAAGGAGGTGGCGGACTACAGCTCCCAGCATGCCTTGAGAGAAAAATGGCGATGGCAGACTACAGATTTCAACATGCATTGATGGAGAAAAAAGCGATGGCAGACTACAGGCCCCACATGCATTGAGAAAGATAAAAGGGGTGAAAAACTACAAGTCCCAGCATGCATTGAGGGAAATAGCAGGGATGGTGACCCACAGAGATCAACAACAGCATGCATTGAGGTAGATAAAGGGGATGTGGATTGCAGGTCCCAGCATGCATTGATAAGAGGGATGAAAGACTACAAGTTCCAGCATGCATTGAGGAAGACAAGAGGGATGGAAGTCTACTACAAGTCCCAGCATGCATTGAGGGAGATAGCAGGGGTGGTAGACTACAGATCCCAGCATGCCTTGATTGGTTAACAATGCCAACCATAAGACTAAGAGCACCTAGTGTCTGAAAAAAAACATTGCATGAAAAGTTGGTTTTGCAATTTTACCTTTTTAATTGGCTGTTCTACGTTATCTGGAACGATTATGTTTGAAGTTCAGATTTTTTTAAACAATTTAGTAAATCAGTTACAGAGATATAACAGAAAAAAATAACACACCTTGCTAGAATTATTGTAGGAATATTATAACCAGGGCCGCCATCAGGGGGGTACAGGCAGTACACCTGTAAGGGGCCCGGAGTTTCCCAGGGGCCCGGATGGCAACCCCCCCTTTTTTTTTTTTTTACAACATTTTTTTTTTTTTTCTGTTTTATAATTATTATTTTTTCTAAGAGGCCCAGAGGCCTGGAGGTCCCCAGGGCCCCGGATGGCAACCCCCCTTTTTTTTTTTTAATAATTTTTTTTTTTTCGTAAGGGGCCCAGAGGTCCCCAGAGGCCCCGGATGGCAACCCCCCCTTTTTTTTTGTTCTTTTGGTCTTTTTTTTGTTCGTCAGCACCCAAAGCCCCCCCCCTCCGACCTCAACAATTTGTGGCGACAGCCCCCCCCCCCCGCTTCTCAATCCGTGGCACCCCCCCCCCCCCGCTTCTCAATTCGCGGCATTATAACAGTTAGAGATATGTGGTCTTGTATGACTGGAATAGAATCCCCATACAGCAGAAGGGGTTCAATGGAAGGTCACTGACCGATAAGAAGTATCAATGTGGAAAATACAAGCAGAATGGTCTCTTGCCATTCAATCATCTGAGCGGAGAAGGCTTCTAATTCTATTACATTGTTGCATAAACCATTAAGTACTTCTATTTATCATTGTATTTTATGGTGGCTGACATCTTTCTTTATCTAGGGATGATGGAAGATCAGCAAACGAGGGTGCAAATGGTCCAGAAAAGAACGACAACAATCAGCATCTCTACGGCAATGGTGGGTTGTTGAATGACCAGCTACTACTTCTTCTCCTTCACTATTAAAATTAATAAAATGATCATGCTTATATGAGGTTCTATTTATAAAACATTCATTGGACGAAAATTTTGTCCATGTTTTCTCTAATACTATGACATCATGTGTGCTCCATCTAGTGACCAAAATCCAATATATATTATTTTCTAATTAAAGTGGTTGTAAAGGATCGTGTTTTTTCACCTTAATGCATCCTATGCATAGATTGATAGCAGTGCAGCCATTGGCTCACACTGATCTCCATTAAATCCAATGATGCGGCGGCCGGGGGGGGGCGGGACCGAGACATACACTCTGTGTCTATGGACGCCGAGTGTATAACACGGGAGCGTGCCCTCAAGGTAACCCCCTCGGGAGAGAGCTTCCCAAGGGGGTTAGCCCTTGCAGGGAGGAGCCGAGACAGCCGCCGAGGGACCCCAGAAGAGGAGGTTCGGGGCCACTCTGTGCAAAACGAACTGCACAGTGGAGGTAAGTATGATATGTTTGTTATTTAAAAAAAAAAATAAGCTTTACAACCCCTTTAAGGTATTTCAGAAAAAATATACCACATTTGGGCCACTAGATGGAGCTGATGATCATAGGAAGTCATAGTATTAATTTGTAATTTGTGCAGTTTGGACGAATACTTGTGACATTTATTCAACAAATGTTTTATAAATCGACCACATAATGTTTCGTTTTTTTTTTTTTTTTAATGTACGTAATACTGAATATAATGTGGGAATTTGAAAAATACATATGAAGATTACTTTATCATTCTGTCCCACTTAGTGTCTTCACAACAAGAGGAAGATGACATTGACTACACTTACATTGATATTAGTAAGATAAAAGGTCAGCGACTGTTTTGTTTTTTTTGTCTTGTGTTTTATATAGTTTGTTCATAAACTTCAATGTGGTGCCCAACTTGGAGTTCAGGGGTCACATATGGCCCTTGAGGACTTTCTGTGCAGTCCTCAGGGCCCCTACCAGATATAGTCTGTGTTTCTTCATTGTGCTGTATTAGTATGTATCTCATGTACTGTGACTCCAGTCTATGTGTCCTAAAGCATATGCCCAGTCTCCAACAACTCCTTTAGCATATTCACAGTCTCTGGCCATCTCTTATAGCATACCCATAGTCTCTGAACATCTCTTACAGCATTCCTATAGTCTCTGACTATTTGTTGTAGCATGCACATAGTCTCTGACCATCTCCATTTGTATGTCTTGTCATGTCTGACAGCATGTCCCCAGTCTTCAGCAACTCCTACAGCATATTTGCAGTCTCTAACCATCTCTTGTAGCATGTCCATAGTCTCTGACCATCTCTTGTAGCATGTCCATAAAGCTCTGACCATCTATTGTAGCATGTCCATAAGCTCTGACCATGTCTTGTTGCATGCCCATAGTCTCTGACCATCTCTTGTTGCATGCCCATAGTCTCTGACCATCTCTTGTAGCATGTCCATAGTCTCTGACCATTTCTTGTGTTATGTCCATAGTCTCTGACCATCTCTTGTGTCATGTCCATAGTCTCTGACCATCTCTTGTAGCATGTCCATAGTCTCTGACCATCTCTTGTAGCATGTCCATAAGCTCTGACCATCTCTTGTTGCATGCCCATAGTCTCTGACCATCTCTTGTTGCATGCCCATAGTCTCTGACCATCTCTTGTTGCATGCCCATAGTCTCTGACCATCTCTTGTTGCATGCCCATAGTCTCTGACCATCTCTTGTAGCATGTCCATAGTCTCTGACCATTTCTTGTGTTATGTCCATAGTCTCTGACCATCTCTTGTGTCATGTCCATATTCTCTGACCATCTCTTGTAGCATGTCCATAGTCTCTGACCATCTCTTGTAGCATGTCCATAGTCTCTGACCATCTCTTGCAGCATGCCCATAGTCTCGGACAATCTCTTGTTGCATACCCCTAGTCTCTAACTTTTTGTAGCATGCCCCTAGTCTCTAACCAACTCTTGTAGCATGCCCATAGTCTCTGACCATCTCCAGTTGCCATCTCTGACAGCTTTTTGGTGCATTGCCCTTACTGAATATTATGTGTGGCTCCTTGGTGATATCAGGGGCCACACTTGAGGCTATATCAAGAAAGTTGAGTCCTACTGAAAAAGATTGATTGTAAGCTTTGGAGGCACGCTGAATTTTTCTGTCTAAGGATAGGATCAGTGTTCCTCGAAATCTTCCCAGCAATCAATTTAGTTGGCCAAAAAATGAAATATACTTTGTTGTGATATATTGCTCTATGATTAAACGTACATACATAACACCTGATACATTTTATTTAATTTTATTTATTTCTTTATCCGGTTTCTACAGGCCCCAACAACAAAAAGGTAAGTGTTTATGTATAAGACATAACGGTGTATAGGGTTTTGTATACCGTAACAACTTTAGCGATGGAACCATCAGAAACTCTTCTACCCCCTTAGCCCTGCACCCAAAGTCCATCTAAACCCCAACTGGCTGACTTGTAGTTTATTAAGAAATTAAATCTCCAACAATTGCCATTTTATTATATACTGTGTGTGTGTATGTGTGTATATATATATATATATATATATATATATATACAGTGGAACCTTGGATTACAAACATAATCTGTTCCAGGAGAATGCTCGTAATCCATATCAAAGCGAGTTTCCCCATTGAAATAAAATTTGTTCCGCATTGACTTCAATAGCATGCAATATCGCATGCGGCCAGAGGCGGGGGGGCCGGAGAGCTTCGTAAACACTCGTAAAGGGCAGAGGACACCTCGGCTGAACTCGGAAAACCTCGGAAAGGCTCGGGAACTGAGTATTTCCACAATTTTATGAGCATTTCCAAACGGCGCTGATCGGCTCCGATCGGCACCGTTTGGCTTTGCTCCGCTCCGGCGCCCCCCACCTCAGGCCAAATGCGGTATTGCACACCGCTTTGGCTTGAATCCTGCTCGTTTTGCGAGACAACACTCCCAAACCGAGTCAGGTTTTTTTAATACAGTGCTAGTATTGCGAAGTACTCGTTAACCGTGTTACTCGCAACCTGAAGTTCCACTGTATATATGTATACTGTTTTTTCTTTCTTTCTTTTTGCATCTCAGTGCTGTTAAGCTTCCCCCAGACTTTTTTTAGCCACCATTTCCTGTCTACATTCACACACTCCAGTATTGGCTGCACATCATTGCTTTGGGCTCTCCGGACCCAGACAATGGTGGACCATGTCTGAGCGATGTGTGACATCACTCGTAGTCTCCACCAGGGGTACATGTAACAGCCAGGTGATAATGCAGGACTACAGCTGGAAGAAGGGGGGAAAACCTTGTTACCCTATAACAGGAATTGCCCGACCAAGGACCTCCATGAAAGGATCACCAGGGATTATTTTAATGAAATCTGCAGATTTAAAAATATAAGAAAAAACTTTTTTTTCAAATACATTAATATGTTAAATCTTATATTGGACTTTAACAACTGAGTTTACATCTCCTGTCTTGTTTTTTGTTCTGTTCTATAGACTATACAAAGCTCCTAAATAGAGTGATGCTTATAATACTATGAGTGTCTACCTAGAAATCTATAGATCATAGAGTTATTTTTATTCTTTTTTTATATATATATATATATAAAAAGGGAAATTGTTTTAATTTTTTTAAGTCTGTTTTGTAACAAGCCCTTTGTGGATTCTGTCCAGGATGAGCCCTCTGTTGTGTATGCTGTGATTCAACCTCCGGGCGCTTCAACGGGGTCTCAAGCCACCCAGGAGACAGATGACTCTGCCAACATCTACCAGAATTTCAATGCCGAGCGAAATTAAAAATGTTAATTCTAAGAAGCGTGGGATGTTGTGGGACAAACTAAAATGTTCCTCTTGCATAGATCAATGACAATCATTTCCTTTCCATTGGTACATGTATGGACACTGAGCCAGGTCAAAAATCTTTAACCTTCTCATAATAACGAATTTCCTGACCATGCCGTAATCCCCACTACAGCATGTGGTGCAAGAAGCTTTTGGTGCGAGTCCAACATGCCACTCTATATATCAGAGCTAAAGCTTTCCAATCAGCAGGCAGCAAGGTGATGGCTTAGGCTCTGCATGGGCGGGTTGAACCTCTCACTGCTTCCTTGGCAGCATCTGGAAGGGGTAAGACTTTTCTACTCAAGTTTTGTCTACTTTCCTATGAAAGCCAACTGTAAGTCTGAAACCTTTTTGTTTTGATGCCTCCGGAAGGTACATAGCTTATTTAATGTGAGTTCATTTGTGCATTTGGTCCTGTTTTTCAATACAACTAGGATCCTTCTCTGAAGAATGTTGGAGGGGGACAGGCTTTTCTACTCATGCTACACCAAAACCTCCCATTGGGGAAAGGACCAGCGCTTTCAATTCAGATCCAACACATGACCAAGGCAAATAGTCTGCAGCTGAATTAGTCCAAGGAGACAAGACTGTATATGACATTTTGTGTGTTTTTTATGCCATATTTTCTACCCATGCTGTGACTGATTTTTAAAGAAAACAAAAACTTTAAGCACTTTTTATTGTGATGACTCTGAAATGTACAGTATTAAGTTGATCTAAACTAAATGATCATTTGGGTTTTACGAATTGTGAGTTACAAATGACCGTTCCTGTAATGGGACATGTAGTAGAATAAATATTATTAGTCATATAAATGATAAGTTTATATTAAATTTTTTGGTTCATTTTTGGTTTAAATATTTAGTAACTAATGTGACATGCATGGCCATCATCCGTAATGTATACAAATGAGAAGAAAAGAAAAAGAAGGATATCGGACTGTACAGGACAGAGCGAGGAGCATAAATTCAATTAATAAAAAATGATTTTATTGAAATATCAAACATTTAAAATCATTGATGCCAACGCATCCATCTTCCTCTCGAAACACAAAAGTTACATCAAGCAGTTTCCTGCATGTGGTTTTGTAGCAAGGGAATGAGCACTAGTGTATTAGGTCCTCATGGTCCAACGCGTTTCACCGATTTTGCTTCATCAGGGCTTATGAAGACCAGAGAGGGTGGCGAGTACGCACAGATGCAAGACTACCTCATCCATCATCTGCTGGCTTGCATGCTGACCTAATTGGTCGTTACCACCACCTTGAGGGACCTGAAAACATCTTGGGACCCCCTTTAGAAAAGCCAGGATCCTTTTACCATCAATATGAGGCTATCTCTCTAATTCCCTACATATAGGGTGATATATACAGACTTAAAGGCATAATGTGCATATGGAATATACCACTTCCTGTACATAACTCTCCCTTTTATGCTGATTCATACACCACTGTCCTGGTGGGACTGTTTTGGATCCCAGTTGATTAGATTAAGTCTCGGGGGAGTTGTTGCACAGGTGACACCTCTCCGGTGGAAATCTCCTTATTGCTCCAGCACCCGCCCAGGGAGTTTGTGTAAGGGTGTGGTTTGCTCTCTGAGATGAGTACTGTGTGGTCTTCATAAGCCCTGATGAAGCAAAATTGACGAAACTCCTTGGCACAATATGACCTAATACACTACTGCTCATTCTCTTGCTACAAAACCACATGCAGGAAACTGCTTCATGTAACTCTTGTGTTTTAAGAGGACTATGGATGCCTTGGCATCAATGTTTTTAAATGTTTGCTATTTAACCACTTCCCTACCTGCCCATAGTCAAATGATGTCCACAGATGGGATCTCCCATCCTGGGTGGATGTCATATGACGTCCTGGGCTTTGTAGGGGGATATCTGAATGATGGGTGCAGCTAGAGGCATCATTCAGATATCCTTCTCTTCTGCTGGCGATTCTGCGCACCATAAGAATGATCATAGCGGTGGTTCCGCCGATTGATCGTTCTTATAGGCGGCGGGAGGGGATATCCCCCCCTCCCGCCGCCATCCGGTGCTTCTCCGGGCTCTCCCGTGCCATCGGGGGCCCGGAGAAAGAATCGTCCGGCGCCGGTGGTGGGTCACATGACGAGCATAGAGATGACTGGTGACCAGATGGTCACCAGTCATCTCTATGACCGTCGGAGGCCTGGGCGCGATGTGATGACGTCACGCCCGGGTTCTCAGAAGTAAACAAAGCCACCATTGCGGATGTTTACATTCCTTGTAATAGGAATAAAAGTGATTAAAAAAATGTAAAAAAAGTGTAAAAAAAAAAAAAAAGTAAAATAATAAAAAAATATATATATATTTTTTTAAATGCCCCTGTCCTCGGTAGCTCGTGATCAGAAGCGAACGCACGCGTAAGTCCCGCCCACATATGTAAACGCCGTTCAAACAACATATGTGAGGTATTGCCGCGTGCGTTAGAGCGCGTTCAACAATTCTAACACTAGACCTCCTCTGTAACTCTAACCTGGTAACCTGTAAAAAAAATTAAAGCGTCGCCTATGGAGATTTTTAAGTATCGAAGTTTGGCGCCATTCCATGAGTGTGCGCAATTTTAAAGCGTGACATGTTAGGTATCTATTTACTCGGCGTAACATCATCTTTCATATTTTACAAAAAAATTGGGCTAACTTTACTGTTTTGTTATTTTTTAATTCATGAAACCATTATTTTTTTTAAAAAAAGGCGTTTGAAAAATTATTGCGCAAATACCATGCAAGAAAAAAAGTTGCAACGACTGTAATTTTATTCTCTAGGGTGTCTGCTAAAAAAACATATATAATGTTTGGGGGTTCTGAGTAATTTTCTAGCAAAAGAATGATGATTTGTACATGTAGGAGAAAAGTGCCAGAATAGGCCCAGTATTGAGGTGATAAAAAAAGCCCGGTGTTGATGTGGTTAAATAAAATAATTTTTTACTAATTGGATTTATGCTTTTTTTTCTGGCCCGTACAATCCGATATCCTTCTTTTTTCTTTTCTTTTGGTTTTAACCTTTTGTTTTTTTTATAGGACTTTTGCTATCAGTGCATGTTCGTACATACTATCTACTGTACTCAATAAAAAGAGATATCAGTTGTGAATTGTGTTTTTTTTTTTTTTTACTTTGAGAGGTCTTTTGTTTCGTATTTATCTGTATAATGGGATTTCCCAGCCGAAACAGAAAAGGTTTTCTATGTGGAATGTTTTTAAAGCCTAAAAGTAAGAAAAAACAGAACAAATAGACTCAAAAACAACGCAG